>BFEA01000296.1:1920682-1933340 GCA_003427395.1 Chara braunii
TTTTCTCCCTTCCCCCCTCTCTCCATTGCATGGACAGACACCACAGCACACCCGAAGGCCCCCAAATAGTGAGCCACATTTTTGAAAAAAAAACTTCATTTTTCTTTCCCAAGTCTCAGAAAAATATGCCACGGTCTTCAGACTCTTCACCCGAATAGAATGCCTGGGTATTAAAGCTGTATTTACTATTTCGTGCGATTTTCAGACTAGATCCAGCGACAATGACTTTTCTTTCTATTCGGGTGAAGAAGGCAGTACCTACTACCTAGTACTTAACCTCTCTTTTTTGTTTTTGCCCCCAACTGTCACAACCATTCGCAACTTGAGACGACATGCTCCTTACCCCAAAACGACTCAGAAAGCTTGCTACAAGTGTGCTCCCCAACTGTCACAGACTGAGGCATTCATCTTCCCTTTCAAAAAAAAGCGGGGGAAAAAAAAAGAAGATGATCGCAGCTGTATTCAGCACAATTTTATGCCCAGATGCAGCTATTTTATGTTCCAGTGACCCCTGGAAGATGGTTCCCGCAATGCAGAATCCCTTCCGCAGGGAGATCATGGGTACCTAGTTACTATCAAGTCATTCCACATGTCCTGAGGAGGCAGCAGCAGCAGCAGCAGAATGAGCAGGAGGGGGGAGAGGGGGAGCAGGAGGAGGAGGAGGAGGAGGGAGGAGGAGGAGGAGGAGGAGGAGGGGGAAACATGCATCCGTATACTGGATGTATAGTGTGGCTGCATTATGGAAAAGCCCTAAGGCCTTGGCAAGTGACTGATGTGAAGACTCTGAACCGAACTGATGGTCTCCAGAATAGAAAGGAGCCAGGACTATAAGGTCATGTTTTTTTCTGTTGTTTTTTTTTTACACCAGAACCTCCGAGTCTCTTTTTGCTGAGGCGGAAAAGAACTGCGCGCCAAGCTTTGCCGAAGCGCCAGTGGGACTTTTTTTCTTTGTTTTGGCTAGTGCTGCCAGCCATCTTGGTACCGTGGCGCCCACACTCTTCGAAGCATGCAGTATATGTTATACCACATTTTAGGAGGCTTCGACTTTGCCTGTAAAAGGTAGTGCTGGTTTAAGAGGGACATTACCTCTATCTTCTGCAGCATAGGTGGAGTCAATCTCCCTTAACATTTTTGCGATTTCTTCAGTTTCTTCATCTCCAGGCGCCTGAAATCCATATCCCTTTTGTCCCTGCATACAGTACAGTCCACATTCCATTTGCTCCTAGCATTAGGGGAAAAAAAGAAAAAAAAGAAAAGGAATCACTAAGGTTATTAACTTATATTATATAGTGAAAAGGCAGGCCACACTGCATGCTATAGCATTTGAATGCCTGGGCTATATAGTTTCGTTGTGAACGATGAGCGAGAGAAGCAGATTACTATCCGAGTTTTGGGACTACCAAGAAGGGGTTAAGACCACTATCTTGGGTCATAGCGGAAGGGCCCCTTAAAAACCACCAGGTCCACCGAGGCTCTTTTCCCTACACGGATTTTATTATTATTTTTTTTTGAAAAGAAATGACCATTCTTTGTGCTGCACACCAAAACAAAAACGAATTGGTGCAGCGCAATTTGTTTTGCTTTCGGCTGGGTCGAGACCCCTATCTTGGGTCATAGCGGAAGGGCCCCTTAAAAACCACCAGTACCACCGAGGCTCTTTTCCCGACACGGATTATTATTATTTTTTTTTTTTTTGAAAAGAAATGACCATTCTTTGTGCTGCACACCAAAACAAAAACGAATCGGTGCAGCGCAATTTGTTTTGCTTTAGGCTGGGTCGAGACCCCTATCTTGGGTCATAGCGGAAGGGCCCCTTAAAAACCACCAGTACCACCGAGGTTCTTTTCCCGACACGGATTTTTTTTTTACTATTATTTTTTTGACAAGAAATGACCATTCTTTGTGCTGCACACCAAAACAAAAACGAATCGGTGCAGCGCAATGTATTTTGCTTTTGGCTGGTGCCGCCAGCCAAGTAGGTCTGGCAGGCTGAGCCCCCGAAAATCGCTGTTGTATACAAACGAGTCGGAAGACAATGGCAGCGGAGAGGTGCTGGTGGTTTAAAAAATCACCTGAAAATTTTATGCCAGGGAATTAAACCGGCCTAAGGCAAATGTACCTCTTATAAGTCATAAGTTATATAATCCACCCATGGAGCATGCTCAACAACTGTTCGTAAATGTCCGGCAAGTCCAATCCAAGAATTGAACACACAAACTAGGGCTTGCCAGGCCAACACCTACCTTCTTCCCACGAATACAACGTACGGTCATTATAGCTGTATCTAGACTGAAAGATGTGCAGTAACCCTGTTCAGAAGCAGCCTGGGGTCCAGAACTCAGCCCCAGGTCTCAGGTCTGCGCTGGGCTGTGTGACCAAGACACGCCCAGGCATGAGTCTGTCGTGTGTGGCTGTGTGACCGAACGCTGCACGCAGGAAATTCAAGAGTCAAAGTCAACTGTAGAGTCAAAGGTACCGCACCCAGGCCCTGGGTTGGATACACTCACTTGTTGTGAGCAGGTACCCAGACAGCATCCAGGCCGGAGGGATTTGGTTTCAGGTCGATCTGAGCCCTCATTCGCATTGAGATCTGTGCGGCCGAGGAATACAGCATCCGGGGTCCAGACCCCGCGTCAACACTACATAAGAGTTGACTTCCTGGCTTTGACATTCATTCATTCTGTCTTGCGCTGACGCTGACTCTACGCGTTGACGACGTGACGCCGGCTTGACGCTGCGACGCTGGTGGACGCTGGCATAGTGCTGGCATTGGTGAGACTGTGGCGACACGCTGCTGGCTGGGATGGTGACTGGCTGGCTACTGTCTATGAGGCATGTTGACATGGCAGCTGCCACGTGATGCTGCTGACGTGGCTGCTGCCACGTGTCATGTAGCCGGGTCTTTGTGACCGGCTCTGCTGTTCTTCACTTTGGCACTTCAGAAAGAGATCAGGACTGTTCATCGTCACTTCAGGAGGAGATCAGGACTGTGTGGAGGTTGTGGATACGTACCTGTAATCTTCATGTTGACATTGCTCTAGCGCTGATTGGGGACTAATTAGGTGCCACGTGGCACATTGTAGAAGGACTTCGACTATGTGTTCAGATTACTGGTTCTGTGAGGTGGCGATTGTGTAGGGAGCCCGGAGAAGGAGTGGGCCTTGCATCTTCCTCTCCTTTGTCTCATCTCCCTCCTCCCTCTTCGTCTGTGTATGGTTATCTCACCTCCTTCTTTCTGGACACTATTCGATTATTGGAAATTATCAGCGACTTCAGATTCTGGACTGCATTGTTGACAAACGTATTCATGATCTGGGTTCATTGCAGATGCCTCAAATAAAGCTATAATGACCTACGCTGTATTCGGGGGAAGAAGGTAACCAATAGGCTAAGTGAAGCAGAAAGAAGGTGAAGCCCAAAGATCGCAAAGTGAAGCAGAATGAAGGTGAAGCCCGAAAACGGCAACAACCGGCCTACTGTCTTCACCTGAATAGAACGCCCGGCGGTACTTATGGCCGCATCTGAACTGGAAGTTGCATCAAATACAGCTATAATGACCGGGGGCGTTCTTTTCAGGTGAAGACGGTAGCAGGTTCTCACCTAGCAGGTTCAAACCATCGCGCCGGTAATTATGGCGGTATATGGACCAGAAGTTGCACACAAATACAGACAGACAAAATAACCGGGTGTTTTATTCAGGTGAAGACGGTAGCAGGTTCGCCTAGCAGGACTTCCATTTTCCAAAGCTACCGGTAGTCACTGCAATAGGCCTGGATTTCTCCTGTTCGATTGCCAGGAAAAAAACTGGCATGGGCCTAGCTCAGTTGGTACAACCCCCCTGGACTGTTTTTGAAATACAGACTCAAGTTTGAATCCAGATGACCTCCAAGGATGTAATTATGCGACGCTGGACCCGGTTTCCAGCAGGTGAGACTTCCCACCAATAGATGGAGCACTGTTAATTAAAATAAAAATAAAAAAACGATGACTGAAATCAAACAATTCTGAATTACCTGGGTCAATTCGACAAAGATATTCAAGGCCGTCACCGTTTTGGAAAACAACAACAACAACAACAACAACAACAACAACAAACAAACAAACAAACAAACTTAAAAAAGATAATTGAAATCAAATAATTCTGAACTACCTGGGTCAATTCTACAATGATATTCAAGGCCGTCACCATTTTGGGGGGGGGGGGGGGGGAACTGGTACCGTACCAGGACTTGTTAGGCTGGGTGGTCGACAGAGCGTGTGTTGCAGTGCTGGTGTAAGGAGTGGCATGGAGTAGACAGGACATTGTCATAGCCTGCTAAGTGAACCTCAATGATGCACCTAGGCAGTTTTATGGCCAGATTCGTGCACCGAGCACAGACATGAAACACCAGTAGAACTTGCACCTAAATGATCTACAACAAGGAAGCCTACTATGACTGTTGAAGACCCCCTTCGGCAGTCCTTGCCACAGAGTCCTTAAACATGTTGTAGCAGCCTTGGCTTAGGTGCTCATGGGTCAAGGATTTGATGGGCCTTCCTCAGCGCCTCCTCCACAGCCTCCTCCTTTCCCCATGCCCTACCCCTCAACCAAATGAAAGAGAGAACGAAAAAAAAACAGAGGAGAAACAACTTCATGCGGGCTGTGAAGAAGGCTTGCAAACAGTCTTGGCCGGCCATAGGACCATTCCCGCTGTTAGAATTACGTTCTGAATTTGAAAAAATCAAAGTGGGGGTGGAAAGTGTGGGGAGGATTGGTTTCCCTCACCTCGTAATCTAGGGCTAGCAGGTTGAAGGGCCACCTCCAAGGAGCACAAGAGAGAGAGAGAGAGAGAGAGAGAGAGAGAGAGAGAGAGAGAGAGAGAGAGAGAGAGAGAGAGAGAGAGAGAGACTACGAGAACAAAGCAAGGGAAGTTGTGACAGACTGTTTCAGCAAACTCTCACCCCTGCTTGTCGCGCAGAAAGGAAGGAAGGAGGAGGGAGGCAGAAGAAAAGGGGTTTTCTCACAGACCGTGTTGTCGAAAACTTACCAAGTCGTGCTATCTTTAAAGGGACTACACTCACGAAACCCTTGCCATGCATAGTAGTTGGGCAGGGTACTGGGGGGTTTAGCCTTACAGGAGGCTATTGTTCCTATCATATCCTCACTGCAGGGCAACTGAGGTGAAAATGGTGCAATCAGACTCGCTTCTTCTTCACTCCACATACATGCAAACAGATGGCAATCCACGCTGGCGCTGTGCGCCCACACAAAGCTCAGAGATACTCAAGTCGAAAACACAGTTTAGTTACAACTCGCTTCCGACTGGCTATGGCGCCTGAGCGCTCACACATCCTTTGTCCACACACCGTTTGCACACACTTGTCTCTGGATCACCCTGGATATCCCACGCTCACAACTCTGTACAAAGAACACACACACACACACACTGAACTCTACCTCTATGCTACAGCGGCTATGGCCGCTCTACTGTTACTGGCTATGGACGAACTATCTCGCTCTTCAGCCCGCTTCAAACTCGGGCTTCTGCAGACCACCTCGCACGAGACGCCTGGGCAGCGCTTCCGCATGGCCCACGTACGAATGAATGAATGGCTGGACTCTGCCTCTTGATTTATACTTCTGTAAGTCGCTGGTCTGCCCTTTTCCACCGGGCCCATGGTGCACACAGTCCCTCATGGTACTTGCTGACCGTACAAAGTGAGACTGGGACTGGGTACCGCTGACTAAGCGAAGTTGGACTCACCACTTGCCCACTTGCCTCTGATCTGGTGTGTATAACGTGAGAAGGAACTTGAAAGGACACTTCCGGACCTTCCGGAAGTCTATGGACTTGGCCTTTCAGGACTGTAGCAGCTACGACCTTGACCTTTCGGAGTTGCTACAACTACGGCCTCTACACAACTATTACCCCTAGCCGACAGATCTATAGATCAAACCCCTACTGCTACACAGACCTACGACAAGCAACAGTTGTCTACCAAAACACACATCACGGGTTCAAACACACACAGAGGTCGACTTGATACTGTACACGGGTAAGGTGAGGTCTAGGGATCGAGCCCTGATCTGCATCTGTTACTGCAAAGGTGAAAAACGTTTCACTCCCTCCGGCCTAAATTTGAGGTCCTCCGAGAATACTTCAGTCCAAGGCAGGATCTTTTCCTTTCCTAGCTCTCTCGTAGGCTCGGACTATATCGGGAGCGGTCTCCAGAAGCTCTGCTCGGGTAAACCAGAGATTGTCTTCCGGTTCTTGAAAGGCAAATCGAACCTTGTACTATTTCTGTGGACGACCTCTACCTCCTGTTCTGAACACATCTTCACCTATGATGCTGTCAATGTCATACCTTTCATCCATATCCAGAGGGATCATAGGCCTCCGCCTTCCTGAGGTTCTCTAGTACGGTAGCAATCTCTTTTTCATGCTGTATCGCGAACTCCCTAGTTCCGAGTGGTAGCCTCTGAATCTGATCCCGGTTTAGTCCCTCAAACGGTCTACGCGGTCTAAAGGACTTACGCAATTTGTTGGGAGTGCGAAAAGTGGTGAATGCGACTAGTGGCTAAGTGCACGCTGTGGGGCACTGGCTACATTTGGGAGCATCTCATCCCAGTTAACTTGGTCGGGCCTAATGTACATTCTCAGAACCTGCTGCAGGACTTTGTTCATCTGCTCAGTGTGACCGTTGGTCTCTGGGTGACGGCCAGATGACATCAACAACTTAGATCCATAAACTCTCATCAACTCCTGCCAGTTCTGACTAGTGAACCTGGTATCTCTATCTATAACTATAGAAAGCAGCAGCTCATGTTCACTGACCCAATAATCAATAACTTCAATATCACTAAATCTGTCCGTGCCTCTAAAGGCAAAGGAACAAACACTGCATACTTGCTAAATCTATCAACCATAACCATAACTTGGCTCTTGCCATGTCTACTCCTGACCTTAGCATCCATGAAGTCGATGGAGACAAAGTCTCCGGGCCCATCGGGAATAGGCAAGGGTCTGAGACGACCAAGAGGGGCTCATGTAGTGGTCTTATTTCGCTGGCACACCTTACAACTGCGCACATACTATATGCAGTCGGCCTTCATACCAGGCCACGTATATGTGCGAATAAGGTTGGCTAACGTCTTCTGCCAACCAAAATGTCCCTCTGTACCGTGGCATTCCCCTAAGATCAGACTTCGGATCTCTTCGCTATTGGGAACGCATCGACGGTCAATAACATTAGTCTTCTCAAATAACAAGCAGTCTGTAGTGCGGTAATCTGGTTCTGACTCAAGGGTCTCCTTAACTCTTTTGAGGAGATCCCTATAGATAGGGTCCTGCGCATAGGCTTCCTTGACTTTCTGTTGCAGGTCTCTCCCTCTATCCAGATAGTGCACTATCGCTCCAAAGTAATCAACTCTCCTACTTAGAGCATCCGCACCTACATTATACTTTTCTTTAACTGGCTTGAGCTCAAAGTCAAACTGATTTATCTCTGCGGCCCACCTAGTAAGCTTAGGTGTCATTTTGGCCTTCGTCTTCAACCACCTTAGCGTTTCGTGGTCTGAGTACACTTTGAAGTGCCTCCCAAGCAAGTAGTGCTTCCAGTGGTCTAATGCTTGCCTGGGAGTGTAGAGTTCTCTCTCATAGGTTGATGTCGCTACCTTCTCTGAAGGCATCCTCGCAGACATGAGCTTTACGGGTCTATAGCCATTGCCATCGTCTTGCTGTAAGACAACACCTATGCCATACTGACTTGCGTCAGTGGTAACAACAAAAGGCAAAGACGGATCGACTACCTTGAGGACTGGGTATTCTATCAAAGCCCGCTTTAACTTCTTCAGGGCTGATGTACAATCTTTGTCCCACTTCCAGAACCTGCGAAGGGGAAGAGCGATGGTGGAGAAGTTCCTGACCAACTTTCTATAATAATTTGCCAACCCCATGAACGACCGCAACTCTGTCAGCGTGCGGGGAGTCGACCAATCTCTAATCGCTGCTATCTTACTGTCCGCAGGTTTTATGCCATGACCCAGGTATAAAACCTATGTCTTGGCCCACTCACACTTCTTCGCATTGATCTTGAAGTTAGCTTCTCTCATCTTCCCCAAGACCTGCCTCAGATGGCCCGCATGCTCCCGGAGGGTCTTACTAAACACTAAGATATCATCTAGATATACAACTACAAATCTATCTAACCACGACCTAAACAAGTCATTCATACAACGCTGAAACGTAGCTGGCGCGTTGGTTAGTCCAAAGGGCATCACTATAAACTCATAGTGCTCGTATCTGGTACTCAACGCCGTCTTTTGCTGATCATCAGGATGGACTTCTATCTGATGATAGTCGGACTTCAAGTCCATCTTAGAGAAGTATCTGCAGCCCTACACTCGATCCAACAAATCATGTATTCGAGGTAGTGGTTTTGCGTTCTTCACTGTGATGGCGTTTAGACCCCTATAGTTAATACACGTTCTCAATTCTCCCTCCTTTTTAGGGACAAATAGAACAGGTGCTCCAAACGGAGACGAACTGGGCCTAATCCAACCCTTCTCGAGGAGCTCGTCTAACTGCTTTCGCAACTCCTCTAACTCCCTTGGGGACATTCGATATATTGCTCCTTTGGGAGTTCTACTGCCAGGCTCTATCTCAATGCGATGCTGGATTGGTCGTTGTACTACTCCTGTAGGCGGCTTAGACAGATCTGCATACTCCTCTAGCAGCTTGGCAATACGGGGATATATGGGCTCTTCGGTCTTAGGCTCGGTGATTGGCCTAACATAGGCTATGAGAACTTGTTCTTCTAGCTGCTCCTTTACTAACCTTGTGAATGCAGGAGCGTTGAGGCAGCAATGGGCTAAGGGGTTATCTACCCCTGACACATGAAACAGGCGAGCACTTTTGACTTCGCCTAATGGACTAGGGAGCCAACACTCATGCTCTCTTAAATGGAGTGTGGCCCTTGCTGCCTCTCCCTAATCCATTCCTAGGACTGTATCAAACGGGAGGTAATCTTCTACAAGGAGAGTCAGGGAGTGGAGATCTCTTTCTACCTTCCCATCTTTCTTTAGGCGAAAGTACGCTTGGACTCCCTCTACGGAATCCTCGACTCACATAGTGCAATTGTCTGCGAGGATACTGACTATAGGGTCCTCCAACTTTCAGACCTTTAAGTTCAGCTTCAGCTTCTGCAGCGCTTTACGAATGATATAGCTATGGGTGGCCCCATTATCTATAAGGCCCCCTACTCAGCCTCTAAAAATCTCTACATCTACCAATACTAGTTGTCCTTTTCCATCCTTCTTCATCTTGGCCCAGGCAGGCATTCTCTCCTTCAATTCCTCTGCCACGCCTATGAGGGAAGTGCCTAGAGAGACCCTAACGCAAGCAGTCTCTGGACAACTTTCTAGACACTGGCCAGCAACCTCTTCCATAGACACATGTGGGTTGGGAGTTTCTCTGTGGTGCACTCACTCTTCTCCACATGGCCTAGAGGTAAGGGCAGTTGCTACCCCTACCGACGGTTGCCTTTTGCCGCCTGTGCAACATAACGGGCCTTTCTATACTTAGGGCAATAGTTAATAATGTGCCCAGGATCACCGCAATAAATACACTGATCCTGGTCTATTCTCCTCTGCCACACCGACTGTTCGAGACCCAGATCTACCCAGGGCTTGCCTTGCGCCCAACCAGGGTGCCATCCACCCCTCCTGGGAGGTGACCGATTGTAACGACAACGGTTTTGCGGGGGACTTTGACCCCTGCCTCCCTCTTGACGGTTTCCTTTGCCGCCAACCCCCTGATCACCCTGCCCTCGGCCACCAGAGGCTCGACCCCCTTGGCCCTGGCCTCCTCCTCTTCCTTGCCGCCTCCCTCCAACCGCGACATCAGCATAGGTCCTCCCCTGACTTACGCTACTGTCCTCTCCCTCGAGGCCCCACTCAATCTGACTATACGGGACCTCCTCCATACCACCCTCATCTAAAGTAAGGATCAAGTGATCCTTGGCCTTAACCTGTCCCGAGATGGTACGTCCTTTCCAGTCGTTACCCTTATCTAGGTCCTTATGCCAGAAAGTGGAAGCTGGCATAGACTGAGCCTCAAAAGCTACCACTTGCCTACTCAATGTATCGTAGGTGATGGTAGACTCTCTACTCCTTTCAAAAAAATGCCCTCGTAAAGACCCAGGCATAGCACGGTAGAATAGCTGGACCAATTGGGTCTTTGTGACCCCATGTCGTGGTATGGCGGATAACTCATCCATAACTCCTTTGAGTGCTCTTGCACTCCTCCATTGCCGTGAGTGAATAGTCTGCAGTTTATCTGAGGCCTTAATCCCCCTAGTGACATTTGTGAATTGTTCACGAAGCAACCTGAAAAACTCACTTAGGGGGGTGATGATGGGGTATGCCACCATGTCATTTTCACACTTGGCGGCCCTGACAAGCGATCGAGCGAAGCTAGACGCTTCGTCCTTAAAAGCATTGAAAGCGATGAGGACTTGCTCCTCAGGGAGGATCTTCTGGAGGTGAACATAGGAGTTAACGTTCGCTTCCCAATTGTCAAAGTTCTCTTCCCTCTTCCCGCTGTAGGAATCAGGAAATTTGACCTTGACTGATTCCCTACGTGGGCGGGCTTCCTCCTCTTTGGGAGTTGCTAACTTAACTCCCTCAATCGCGCCTTGTAAAATCTCTCCATGCTGGTTAGTCGGGCTTGCATCTCAGTGCCCATCTGCATCATCATATTGTGCGCGAAGTCTTTAAAGCCTGCGCGAATGGACTGTAGAGCTATATCATGGCCCCTCAGGAAGTTCATCTGCTCCTGTTGGGCCCTCATCATTACTTCGATGCTCTTGCCCATGATCTCCATTGTATTTTGGAGATCTGCTTGCTCAGCTAAGCGTGCGTGTTGTTCCCTTGCGCCCGCCAACTCTTGTTCTAACGCTGTTGCCACCTCTATGCGCTTCCTCCTCTGCCTTCTTAGGTGCAATTTCCACTCCATCCTTTTCTCCTTCACCAGGGCCTGACGCTGCAAAGGATCCTGAACTGCCTGGATCTCAGCCATTGCCGCATCTCTCTCATCCTGAGGAATATACATCACGGCCTCTTCATCTTCTCCCAGGGATAGATTTGATACCCACTCACTCACCATCTTCTCCAATTTCTTCTCCTCTTTTGTTGTGCTACTTGACTCTCCTTCACCTGTCCTCCTAACATTTATCTGCAAGGGAATCTCTTCTTCTTCTTCTTCTTCTTCCTTCAACTTTTCTTCCTCCTCTTTCTTTAATCTCTCCATCTCCTCCTCCAACTTCTTCTTCTTTGTCGCCTGCTCCTCCAACAAGGCTTGCTTCTTTGCCTGCTTTAATATCTCTTTCTTCTCCCTTCTCTCTATCAGCACGGCGGCGGCTTGCTCCTCCTGCTCTTTCGTATACGGGGTGGTGCTCGTTCCACTACGCGTGTCAACCATGGTGACAGGTGCATAACCGAATGACAGTTTCGCTCCTCACCACTTAGACTTCCACCCCCCGACTGACTAACTCTCTAAGGACCACAAAACCTTACCCTTTGTTCCAGCCAGGTTACCATGGCCGACGGAAGACTGTCCTTTACACTCTAGACCCAGATGCCCTGCACCTGTGGTCAATCCCACCTGGCTTTCACTCCGGTTCAGGACCCTGTCAACTAGGGTCTCTAGCCTAGACCTATTACTAAGCTGTCACTACAGGACTTCAGCGTTGATCAGGAGGCATTTAAGGAGATCCCCCATAACTCCTCAGGAATTGTTTAACGTCGCAAACAGGACGATGCGATCAGCAAGTCTTCTCAATACTTAGACAGCTGGTTGTGCAACCCACTACTCGGATTTTGGGCCTGCCATGCCACACTGAGCAACCCGCCGATCTGTACCGATCCTTGAGAGGGTTTGTCCTCTAATTTAGTCAGTCGTCAGACATGAACTTAAGCCCTATTCAGCCCCTAAGGGTTTGGTCAACACAACTCTACGACCTCGTAAACAGAGTTCCTAACACCTGGACAGAAGAGACTTAATGCAGAAAGAAGAGACAAACAGACTTAGCAAGTACAATGGGGTGAGTGCACATCCATAGGGTGAGGGGATAGGCTGAAGGCTTGGCGAGAATATACCAACTCCAGCTTGGTCAATTTCATGGTCAACAGCTCCGGTCAACGCCTTGGTCAACGCTTGGTCAACATCGGTCAACCCCTCAGTCAAATCCCTGGTCAACGACTTGGTCAACACCTTGGTCAACGCCCAGGTCAACCTTGGTTAACGCCTTGGTCAACGCCCAGGTCAACTCTCAACTCGGCTGTGGCTGTCGACCCTTCCTCTTCCACCAACCTTCAATTCTCTCCTTTCTCCCTCCTTCCTTCTTCCTCGCTTCTTTCTTCCTTCACCCTGGCTATGTCCTCCTTTTTCTTCGTCGTCCCTCCTTCCTCTTCCTCGGCTATGGCTTCTCTCCCCTTCTTCGTCTCTCCCTCCTCTACTCGTCTTCTTTCTTCTTCCTCCGTGTCCGAGCTCAGCGGCTATAGCTTCCACCTTCTTCCTTGGACTGCACAACAATCTTCTATCGCTCCTCTCTCTCTCTCTCTCTCTCTCTCTCTCTCTCTCTCTCTCTCTCTCTCTCTCTCTCTCTCTCTCTCTCTCTC
>BFEA01000296.1:1983046-1995627 GCA_003427395.1 Chara braunii
TGGACAACTGGCGCCATGCTGCAATTCGGGCGCCACTTTCAAATACTGCATTTTTCAGTTCTGCCCTCGGGGCCTTTGCAGAAATGCCCCTGGTACCGTACGTGTCACCGGTACTTATACCGGCTCCCCGTACCGTACGGGGACCAGTCTCGTACCAGTTCTCTGCTGCTGTACTTGTACTCAGTGTGACTTGCCGTTTCGGCATTGGGAATCCAAGACTTCGACTTTGTGCCTTGCCACTGTGTCTGCGTCCAACCCTCAGTCCGAGTCCGTCATGTCGAGTGAGTGAGTGTGTGTGTGTGCTCTCACTCTCTCACTCTCTCTCTCCTCTCCCTCGGCTCACCCTCAGCCTCACTCCCGTTACAGAGGCGGTTAATGGAAGGCCCAAAATTCGGCGAATTTTAGCGAATTTTTCACCGAAACTGCCATATTTCTCTGAAGTTTTACTTTTTTCTCGTTTTTTTTTTTTCATCTGATATTAACCGCTACCGGAGTTATGCGTTTCTCTGGTCAGGCTGTTGTGCATGGGGTTGGTTGAATTCATAGTAATTTTATAACTGTTTTAGAAATAATGTTTCAATAATTATGAGATATATGCAGGCAGCACAGGTGAACTATACTTAATATGTATATATTCAAATGTGAAAGTGTGGATAGAAGGAGGAGACAGAGGAGTCAGACAAGGAGGAGGAGGAGGAGAGAAGGAGGAGGAGAAGGAAAGGAGGAGGAGGAGGAGGAGGAGGAGGAGGAGGAGATGGATATGGATATGGATGTGGAGGTGAAAGCAAAGGAAGAGGAGGAGGACACAAAGGAAGGAGAAGAGTGAAGTGGTTAACAGAGTCTTGGATTTTCTGTTGTTTTCTTTTTTTCATGGTCTTTATAACAAAAACTCTGGAAGAAAAGAATATCCCCAAATACCATTTTGAATTTTTGAGTGCTTGGGGGGTTAAAAACCTATGGGCTGAAAAGTGGGCGTCACTGTCATCCGCTTATGGAGGAAGAGAGGACAGCAACAACAACGATAACGAAAATGGCACGACGACGCTTACCACATTCGCAAATTCATCTAGTCCTCTTCTCCCAGCGGTCCCGCTTAGCTGCTGATATTCGCTGCAAGGAGATCACAAACAGAAGGCAGATATAAGCAGAAGGTCAAGGCTCAACTTGGCTATTATTCATTCTCCTGGACAAGCATTCAGAACAGGTTCATGCTAACATCATATAAAAAATAACAAAAGAAGGTATAACAAAGCTTATCTAACTGCATGCTGCGTTCAGACCTGAAACAAAAGAAAAAACGAGACTAGAAGGTCAAGGCCCAACAACTTGGCTATTATTCTCCTGGACAAGCATTCAGAACAGGTTCATGCTAACATCATATTAAAAAGAAGAAAAAGATAGCCCAGTTGAGTCTCAGGCCTGAACCAGACTGTCCAAGACACTTTTTTCCAAGACACTTTTTTTTCCCTTCTTCTGGAAAAAGGAACTTGGGGTGGTGTTGTTTGGAAAATCACAGCCGTTGAAATTGGAACGATATAGAGAAGATTGGCATGGCCCCTGCAAAAAGGATGACAAAGTTAGACAAACACAAATAAAAAAGAAATGGTCCAAAAAAGACTCCAAATTACAATTTAAAATTTTTACAAATTAGTAAATTAGAAATAAAAATTACAAAATAAAACTAAAACTTGGGCGGTACCGTTGCGATTAGACATATGTAGGCTGTCATATGCTTGCTTCTTCTGCATCCGCGTTCCATCCTCGTAACGACTGCCTTCTGGCAGCTTCGCATCGACCTGATTGCTTTCCCCTCTCAGTTGTCATATGTCTAGCATCCAACCTCCACAACAACCTGGGATTTTTCACTAAAATAAAATAAAATAAAATAAAAAATAAAAAATAAAAAATAAAAGTGCTACAAGCCTTTGCTCATCGACCAACCGGGCAATGCTTTAAATCTGGGGCATACACCAAAATGTCTGAAGACTCTGAACAGTGAACACCCCAAAGAAAACGGAAACGACGGAAGGATCTGACTAGGACAACATTTGTGTCCCTAACCAACAACGGGCCTAGCTCCGTTGATACACCCATGAACTGTTTGAAAATTGTAAATACAGAAGACCCGAGTTCGAATCCAAATGCACTCAAAATAATTATGAGTTACATGGGGGCCGATACGTTGAATGGTGATATATATATATATATATATATATATATATATACGAGTCGGTGAAACCCTGACGAAACAGTTTGTCACAGCCCCTCGTTTGTTGTCCTCTTCTCCCTCTCTGCCTATGGTTTACCGGGCAGTTCTATTTGACGATATATAGATGTACATTGCAGGCAGTGTTTGCCCAGGTGCATGTCTGGACGGAGGACACAATGTTTTTCTTTCTAAAAGGGTGATGGCATCAAGGCCATCGCCCTTTTAGAAAGAAAAAAAACATTGTGGCCTTTGTGCAGACATCCACCTGCGCAAACACTGCCTGCATAGACATCTCTAGCATAGACTCGATAGCGTCTATAACAAATCGTGTGTGCATTTCGTAAACTCTAAACCCAGTGAAAAAATAGACGCATCTGTGCAATATTGCGTGCATTGTTCAAGAGAGATGAGGTTTTTTTTTTTTTTTTTTTTTTTTTTAAGCTAATCTATATTAGTATATTCTTCTCTCAATCTTCTTTGTAATAGTTTGTATATATTTTCCTCATCTATCTCATCCTCTTGCTACTCTATGTATAGTCCCAGGGTCAATGGAAGTGAGCGCAGACATACAGGTAGGTAACTGTTAGGAAACAGATCACGAGTTCGAATCTTTCCAGTAGGTGAACAGAAAAACCATGTTAGGGGCTACCTCCTTGGAAAGGAAGAAAAAAAAAAGGACGACTGTGTAAAACACCACCCACCACATAAAGAGGGAGGTGCAATCCGAAGTCTCACACCTATCAGATAAAACGTTGGTGATCGGACGATCAAGCGAAAGCCGGAATTGAGCTGACCTTATGGGCCCAAGAGGGGTCCTGCCCAAATGGGGCCAAAGCAGGCCATAAGGTCAGGAGTCAGGACCTCTTGGAGTCTTTGGCGAAGGATGTTTTTTTTTTTATAAACAAACAACCCGAATGGATGCTAGAGGTGCTGATAAGAGCAGACACCTGTAGCAGCTCCGGGGAGGCTCCATCTATTAGTGGGGAGCAGCACTTGCTGGAAATCGGGTCCAGCGTCCCTGTGAAATACAATGTGAAAAGGAAACATGTTTTGTGATAGTAATCTATTTGGTGACTTAGTTGTCTTAGTTCTATTTTTCCAGAGGTTGTCTTATGTTGTTTGTGTCTATGACTATAAGTGTACTGTCCAGCCATATTACATTTGCAGTTGTCTGTTGTATATACTGTGTATGTTACGGCCTTGTGCAGGTATAATTGTCATGATTTTCAGGTTGTGGATTGTGAGTTGTGAGTTGCAAGATGCAGTACATATGATGTTTTGTGGCGTCTGTTGTGCATGTCTGTGCCTTGGACAGGCATGCTGTGTGCGTGCATGTGTGTGGCCGGATGGAGAAGCAAATGAGAACAAAGGTGTAGTAGATATCCCCACGTGCCAGTGACTTCTGTATCTGAGAAGAGATGTTGGGTGTGCAGTTTTAACTAGTCCCCCACTGCCTGTCCGTGCATTGTCTTATCTTATCCCTGATACCTTGCCCGTGTGTTAATGCAGGGCAAGGAAGGGTACATGCACCAACCCGACTTGATGCCTACCAGCCCTATTTTATCCCAACCAGCAGCCCCATTTGATGCATACCAGCCCCACTCTCAATGACGATTTTGAGCAGACCAGGAGGTCAGGAGCCCTTGGGCCCAGAATGTGAATGCAGACCAAGAGAGGGAGGGTACATGTACCAGTCCCACTTGCTTGGTACCAATTTTGGTACCAATTTTTTCCAATCGCTTATATTTCCATCTCACAAGCAATCTTTACTCTGCACTGCTCTGAAGCACCACACAGCTCTCTCTTGCTGGCATATTCCCCCTGATGCTGGTGAGTGACAACCAATAGCACAACGACTACCAATAGCACCGTCCTACCGTCTTCACCCGAATAGAACACCCGGTCATTATAGCTGTATTTGGTGCAAGTTTCAGTCTACGTGCAGCGATAATGACCGGGTGGCGGGCGTTGTATTCGGGTGAAGACGGTAGTGATAGTACACAGCTCTCTCTTGCTGACATATTCCCCCTGATGCTTGTGAGCGACAACCAATAGCCAATAGCACAACGACTACCAATAGCATCGTCCTACTGATCTATTGGCTAATGTATAGTATGTGGACCATTGACAGGCTGTTCACTCCTGAATGGTGGGCTCAAGATGAAACATTGCTATTGAGTCTTGGCACAATTTGACAGATAATTATGTTCATCTGGTTGCTCTGGATTTGAACCCAGGTCTGTATTTCAACATTCAGGGATGTACCAACCAACAACTGAGCTACCGTCTTCACCCGAATAGAGCGCCCAGTCATTATCGCTGCATCTGGACCGAAAGTTGTGCCAAATACAGCTATAATGACCGGGCATTCTATTCAGCTGAAGACGGTAGGCTTGTAGGTATTCTCGCAGCGTCCATCCAGCGTCAAGGTCCCAGTTCGAGGATGTTGTGAAAAAGCGCAACAGAAAAAACACACCTCCCTCCCTCCCTCCCTCCCTCCCTCCCTAGCTTGCTCCACGTCAATTGTCAAAAGATAAAGAAATGTCGAAGGTTCCCCAGACCGAGTGGTTGAGCAGGAAGTGCCCACAGGGTCCCCCCCCCCCCCCCCCCCCTTCTGCTTGACATGCACTTGAGGTTAAAAAAATACGCATCGGTAGACACCCCAGCCTCCTAGAAGAAAGGCGGAGAGCCAGACTGTCCAAGCCATCGAAAAAGCGCAATGATTCCCATGTGTGTGTAATATCAGCTGGTATGTGACGACAAGCATGATCACAATACAAGAGGTGGAGAAAGAGCAATGTGATGATGACCACCCACCCCCACCTCCGTCGTCATTCCCTCAATCCACTCTACCTCCCCCATATCCTTCCTCACCGAGTCCCCAGTGTCTCACTCTCCTCATCACTGCAACCAAAGTGCCAGAAGGAGACAAACTGCTTTTGAATCTTCCATCCAGTTGTGACAACAACAGAAATGAGATATTATATTTCGAAAGATTCAAATAATTGGAAAAATTATGGAAGTTAATATTCTTGTTTTCATTGCAACGACACTTTTTATTATTATTACCCCAACAAAAATAACTTCTGAAATCACTAGTTAAAAAAAAAAAAAAAAAAAAAAATAATAATAATAATTAAAAAAAAATAAAAAAATCTGAAATCAATTGTGACCTTTGGGATCGAGTTTGAAACAAGGAACAATGTGAACAGAAATCAATTCTGAAATCGATTCTGAAGGAGTTCGACAAATTTGGAACCGTCAACACTTCTCAATTTATGTGTGTCATCCATTTTGGAATGATCCAGAGAAGATTCGCAGAAGGGTCACGCAAATATTCTCTGGACCATTCCAATTTTGTTTGACGGATTCTGAACTTTGAGAATCTTTTGAGATGAAGTTGACAGAAGGGAAAAAAAAAGAAAAAAAAAGGTTAAAAAAAACAACAAAAAAACAACGTGATTGCAGCAGTACTTTATTCTCCACCAGGTGGACAATAGCAAATCGCTGTGATGGTGAGTGATATGAGAGCGCACCTGCCCGATAATGGTCTTGAACCCCCATCGGTCTTCTTCAAAGTTGTCGTGAACACCACAGTTCTAGAAGAAACACTCCACATTGCCAGCACCTCTGTTGCAAATGTCACTTTGATCTGCAAGGCCATGTTCCTTAAAATTTCAGTACATTCTCATAGGAGGTAGACGTGCAGCTCGAGTATTCCCCCTTGCTTGCATCAACAAGCCTAAAGCCTAGTTCCCGCTGTTTTGATCTCAACCCTCTCTCCATTACCTTCTCACAAACCCTCTCCAACTCTCTCTCTCTCTCTCTCTCTCTCTCTCTCTCTCTCTCTCTCTCTCTCTCTCTCTCTCTCTCTCTCTCTCTCTCTCTCTCTCTCTCTCNCTCTCTCTCTCTCTCTCTCTCTCTCTCTCTCTCTCTCTCTGTGTGTGTGTGTGTGTGTGTGCGTGTGTGTGTGTGTGTGTGTGTGTGTGTGTGTGCAACCTCCCTCCCCTCCCCTCCCCTCCCAGCAACCCTCGTTCTGGGAGGGTTGCAAATGCTCTAAGGTTGGCAACATCACGCTGTCACCACCCTTAGGGAAGGTAAGTTGTGCCCCGCGAGAACCTATCCTGTCGTAGGGGACCGCGGGATGTACAGCTGGCGCACTCGACCGGAGCGGCGAAGGGTCGACGCTGGTTACCGTGTCGTCCCCGAGTTGTCTCTAAAAGGTTGAAAGCCTAAGTTTCTCCTGCGTGACGCGGCCGGGAGGGCCCTCGCTCACGCTGGGACCGATGCGCTTGACAACGCAATCGTTGATTACAAGCTTTCAGAGAAATTCAGAATTTCAGACACCAATACTAGCAGGAAGCCTCCACAAACACTGCCAATTTTGTCTCTCCACAATTGGTTAATGGTTCCCCCACTTTCAGCTCCTGGCCAACAGGTCCAAAAGGACCAAAACTAAAACTCGGGTTTGGGCCCTTTGGTGGTGTGATGTGTCTAGCCCTTTGCAGGCAGGTGGGATGGGATCCACAGCAGCAGGGTCCAACTGCATGTTCGCTTGATCAAGAAGTAAGGTCATTCCCCGATAGATGGGAAATCCTTGGTGCTCACACTCCCACAATAGATGGGACATCCTTGGTCCTCACACTCTCACAATAGATGGGACATCTTCTGAGGTGCTCACCCTCCCGCATATGATCTCTACCTTGGTAAGCATGAGAATTCTTGCAGCAGGGCTGCTGGAGGCAAGGTCTTGCTTGTGGGGCAATCTTCAGCAGAAATACTGAGGGCTGACTGGCATAACTCTGATGAGGCACAGCCGGTAGTTGCAGGTAGAATGCTCAGGCATGGAGGGTCATTGATTTGGGAACCCCTTTTGCACCATGTGGGCGGGTATGCCCCCACTTGTCCAGCAGTCACCATAGCAACCCCTTTTGCGCCGGTCTTTTCAACAATCACCACAGCAGTCAGATAGAAATCCTACTGGAAAGTTGTAGAAACACTTTTTTTTTTTTTTTTTTTTTTTTGTTAAAGGTTGTGCAGGCTGAGGTACAGGCAGGCCCTACCCTGCTGGACCGGTAGTTGCAGGTAGAATGCTCAGGCATGGAGGGTCATTGATTTGGGAACCCCCTTTTGCACCATGTGGGCGGGTATGCCCCCATTTTTCCAGCAGTCACCATAGCAACCCCTTTTGCGCCGGTCTTTTCAACAATCACCACAGCAGTCAGATAGAAATCCTACTGGAAAGTTGTGGAAACCTAGGAAGATTCTCACGGCCGGCCGGTCCTGCCTGGCCAGGCACCCGGGCGTGCAAAAAAAAAAAAAAAAAAAGGATTTTTTTTTAATTTTTTTTTTGGGTTTTCTGCGCTCTACCAGAGGACTCCAAATCCGGGCGCCCGACCCTGCTGGACGGCCAGTGCTATAATCACACTCCCACGACACGCCGAGGGCAGAGTGGGGGCCATTCCAAGGTGAGAGATTCCCAATGGTACCCAGTCCCGCAGCGCCCCTCCCCCAACGAACTGTGCATGTTGTAAGCACAGCCAGCAGGACGCTCAACGGGCAAGACCCCCCATACAACATCTACACAGCCTTACGGCCGTCGCCCCGTGGGGTACCCGGCCCGGGATGCAAATGCTCCGGAGTCCAATATGGCGAATTCCGATCCCGGCACTCATTCGAGCCAGCCAGGACTCGAACCCGCAGCCTGTGCCTTGCGACACAGGAGGCTGTAGAACACAGGCGCCCAACCAACTGGGTAACACATTTGCTTTCCGTGTTGGGTAGTTTGGAATGATTGTGATGTTTTCGCTGCATCGGCCATTTCACTGGTGTACGGCCAGCCCTGTTAATGCAGCTGGGCACTGGGTGCCTACGCACCCCTCTACCTTTCCGCACGCTTGTACCCTATATTTTGTCTGTTATCTTAGTGATGCTCATTCATTTGCATTTGAGCAGTGAGCAGAGAGTTCGTCAGGCCTGCAACTGAGGTTCCATCATAGCCTGTCTGCAAATGATTCTGAGTCTTTTCTGACCTGTAACTGTGTTACTGTGGTACCATCACAGACAGGTGGTACCATCATGGACAGGTGGTACCATCGTAGACAGGTGGTACCATCTGCAAATCATAGTAACTTCATAGTAACTTCCTAGTAACTTCCTAGTAACTTCATAGTACCTTCATAGTAACTATTCGTCTGCTGCAAAATCTGACCTGCCACTGCTTGGCCTGGGGTTGGCAACTTCATAGTGACTTCATAGTAACTTCATTGTCAGTATGTTGCTCTGCAGGTGGTTCTTGTGGCAGTTGGTTTTCAACGTAGGGCTGTTGTATCCGTTAACGGACAATCATGTTCATAACACCTGAGTTCACGGATCGGAAGTCCTGGTGTACTGATGTCAACTGAGCAGGATCGCTGAGTTCAATGTGGCGGACGGCAGGACTCGGGCCAATGCCTCGAGCTGGCTGGATCAAGTGGGGCAATGATCGCTGGTTACGGAGTTTAAGTGCATGACAACGCACTGTTTGCGCGGTGTGAGGTTGGGATTGTGTGGACGGATCGGGTTAACTGTTGAGAGAGTGGGGTAGGCACTTCTTCTGAGCTTGGAAGTGTTGGATCCTGCTTTAAAAAAAGAAGAAAAAGAAAAAGGGCGACGTCCTTGAGATATCATAGTGAAGGTGACTGGCCCCAGGTAAACTCCGGAATTCAGTTCATCTAGTTCGGTCTGGATTCGAGCTCAGCTCCGTATTTCAACAGTTTATAGATGCCCTCTTTGCACAATTTGAGTTTGTATGTGTGTCATCCTTGCACAGGGGCCATGCTAATCTTCTTTGTACGTTCCAATTTTAACGGATGTCGCAAAGCGCACTTGCTCAGCACTTTCAAGCACTCCCGACTTCCACTTCTGAAATGTTCTATAATTCTATAATTTCTATTTCATGTTCATCATTTCCCTTCTTTGGGTGTTCCTTTCCAGCTACTTCCATTTTCATGCTCATCCTTTTCTCTCTGCTCAATTTTTCAGTCATTTGAACTTTGAATTTTGAAGTCATTTCCATCTTCTTCTTTTTTTTTTTCTTTTTTTTTTTTCCTTCTGTGACTCTGTCCATCAGTTCTGTGAGTCTGTCTCAATTTTGCAAATAGGGTATCCACCAGTTGGCACTATGATGCAACCATACTATGCCCTTTTTTTTTTTTTATGCTTTTGATGCAAGGCATATTCTACAGCCTACCCAACAAAGAGCATTATCATGAGGCCTGCGAGGCTACGAGGTCACAAATAAGAATATGGGGATTATATGGGGGGGGGAAAAAAGAAGGGAGAGCAACAGGGATACCAAATTGTCCCCATTCAACTTGAGAAGTAATCAACAAGCAAACACAGGATTTGGCACTATTGGAGAAGAGGAGGAGGAGGAGGAGGAGGAGGAGGAGGAGGAGCACAGAGCGCACATGAACGAAGACGCACCAATCCATCATTGATAAGGTCAACGATAAAGGTTTTCCACGCCGGCATCACACCTGCATGATGGCTTGCAAAACCCAGCATGAGAGCTTCAACTTGAATCTGTTTGCGTGGTGTATAGTACATCAGTCATTACCGCCGAAACCAACCAAACCAAAAACCAACAAACAAATCAATGTAAAGGATTTGGAATTTACGAGCAATGTGAATGATAATAAAGTTGAATAAACCCAATTGCAGCATTCCATGGAAATCCAGATTACTTGGTGCGCGAACTAAAAGCAGATGCACCATGAGATAATATCGAATACGTAAGAGCAAAGCAGTGAAGTCAATTGATAATGAAAGTCGCCTCCAAAACCAATGATGTCCACAATGTCGCCTCTCCTAATTGGAGCTGGGGGCCTAGACCTACAATCAGAGAGCATCTATCCTATCTACAACAGGTTTTCATGAAGAACAGCAGCCCAATGATGAACGAAGACTCCGGCTGAAGCAGCCTGCTCCTCACCACCAGGTAAGCACCTCCACACATCCCCCGCACCTCGTCGTCCTTCCACAGTCCCTTGCCCAAGGACCTCAGCCACACCTCCTCTGGCTATGGGCCGCACCTCGGCTATGGCTGCTGCGCCCTCCAGCTGCACACAGGCAGCTTCTCCCTCGTGCCCCGCCTGTGCCCTTCTCCACTCTGCCCGACTCTCATGCAGCCAGCAAGCACTCCAGCAGCGCTGCCGCCGTCCAGCCAGCGCTAAGGTTGATGATGAGTGAGCCTCATTCTCTTTTGTTCTGTCTGGCTGGGCGAGGCCAGGCTCTGGATGCTCGACCTCTGTCCCAGTAGCTGTGCCTGGGCCCTTCCAGAAGAATGTGCCTGGGGCTCAACTGTAGGTGCCCTGGGCCTCAGCATCTTCGTTGGGCCCAGCATCTTCAACCGATCGGGCCTACTACTGGTTGGTTCAAGATGCTGTGTGCAGCAACCAACAAATGGGGGCCCAATCTGCTCAGAATGGCCTCAAGAAAGGCCTCGTCGATTTTGCTGAGATCCCACCTTCACGTAGGGTGGGCGCAGACAGTTTCCAGTGGCCGCAGGCCCTTTCAACGTAGGCTGAGGGCCTCATGCTTTGTCCCATTGCCTTCTCACACCGGCCTGTACTCGGGCCTAGGCACATATTTGCAGGCCCGCCTTCACTTAGGGCGGGCGAGGCCTTTTCCCGCATTGCTGAGGGACTAAAATCCTCGCACCAACGAACAAACCAACGAAACAAACCAATGAACAAAACAACAAACCAAATAACCAACCAGTAACTACCACCAACCATCAAACCATTTTGCAGGTGCGACTTCGCACAAACACATTGGAGATTTAAAGATTTTTGAATCATTTTTCCTTCTTTCTTTCACATTGCATTGCATCCTCTTTGGCTCTGACATCATTAGTCATGAGCTGCTACAGCGCTAACTACCCAAAAAATCAACCCGATGACAGCTAATGTCATAATGGTCATATTACTTCAGAAAAACACATCTTCTGATAAAGAATATGCAGGAGAGTACTTTCCAAGGTGGAGTCGATCCATCCGCCCAGCTTTAGGCCGCCCGCATACCCTGGCCCCAATTTTCTCTCGTGCGTCCCAAACATCATCCCAAACATTGTCCCAAACACCGACCCAAACATCAGCCCCAACATCATCTCACACATTGTCCCAAACACCGACCCAAACATCATCCCAAACATTGTCCCAAACACCGACCCAAACATCAGCCCCAACATCATCTCACACATTGTCCAAACATTGTCCCAACATCATCCCAAACATCGTCTCTTTTTTTTTTTTTTTTTTTTTTTTCAATGGGAACAAAGCTCCAATCTATTCGTGGGGAGCAGCACGTGCTGGGAACCGCGCCCAGCGTCCCATATGGAAATTTACATAGAATTTTGAAGTTGAGATACCGGGGCCATTACCCGGCTTTGGCTAAGAAAAATTGGGGCTCCTTAGGAAATTACTACAACAAACTTCAGAAATAGGCAAAAATTCAGAAAACGACTCAGAACCCCCCCCTCAATCCTCTTTACAAACATCGTCTCAAACTTCTCAAAAAAAAAACTAATTAAAAAAAAAAAATGGACAGACTGGGCACAAAAATTTGAACAGAGTGCTATACCCTAACCTCAGCGTCGTGTTGAGAGTAGCAAACATCGTCCCAAACATCGTCCCAAACATTGTCCCAAACATTGTCCCAAAATTTGTCCCCAGCTTCTGAAGATGGCCAGACTGGGCGCAGAAATGGGAACCGAGTGCCATAACCTGACAGGCTGACAACAGTTTTGTGTTCAGGGTAACGGACATCGTCCCAAACAAAAATGTGGGAAATCTGAAATCGGGCATTGCATGAAGGTGTGCTCGATAGTCTCTGCCCTCTTATGAGAGGGGAACAGGTGCAGACATCGCTCATTGCTGGCACCACGGCCACACCAGGCCTCTTTGCTCCAGGTTAGTGCGGTCCACCAGCCAATGCTTTTTGGGCACGCAGCGGTGCAGTATCTGCCACTGCAGGGAGGAGATTTTTGCAGGTTTGGATTTCTGGTCTTTAAACCAGTGGATCGGCGTCAGAAGGGAACACTCAACATTAAGATGATTGGCCCAACGGTCCATGATCAAATCTCGCAAGTACCGTTTGGGCCTGAGCATTCTGATAAATGGTGCATTACCCCCATGTTTATCTGCTGTTTAATACCCGTGAGATCACCCCCGTTTATCTGCTGTCTCAGGGGAGGGGTATGAAGAGACAAGAAGAGGACTAAAGTGTAAAACTGCCTCGCTCCTCTGTGTTCCTCAATGGATACAATGTTCTGGGACGCTGGACCCGTTTTCCAGCAGGCGCTGCTCCCCACCAATAGATGGAGCACAGT
>BFEA01000296.1:2032544-2044693 GCA_003427395.1 Chara braunii
TCTCTCTCTCTCTCTCTCTCTCTCTCTCTCTCTCTCTCTCTCTCTCTCTCTCTCTCTCTCTCTCTCTCTCTCTCTCTAAACTCTCTCTCTCCAGTCTTCGTCCTCTCTGCCTCACTGCGCTCAACCTCCCTCTCTCTCTCTTCTAGGATCTACCCTGAATACAGTTGTGATGTATCTCCTCAGCCTGGCGGCTGTGGCTGCTGTCTTCCTCCTCCCTACTATCCTAGCTATGCCTGACTCTCATCACCAGGGTGCCTGCTTATCCCCCCGCGCTTCGTCCTTCGTCCAGGTCGCACTATCGCACAAACAGCAAACAGCGCTTCTGCAACTTTGCAAATCAACAACTGATTTGACTTGGCACTGTAGCAGCTAAAGTTGACTGTACGTGCCTGCTTCGGACCGGTGCCGGTCGCCCGTGGCCTCTGCCTTGCCAAAATTGGTGTTTCCAGAAGTCTCTGGACTTTCTTGGGATGCTGCTGCAAATTTGGACTTGGGACTTGACTACCTCTGCAGGTACCAGCAGACTTTTGCTGGACTGCGGCGCTTTGGTACCCGCCTCCTACCGACTTACGACACTCCAACCTACGGGCCCTAAGACCTACCATACCGGGACAGCCTGGGACCGGGACCTTAGGAACGGGCTTCAGGGACCCTAGGAATGGGGCTTCGGGGACTGACTGTGCGAAATCCTTTCAGGTTCATTCTTTCACAGGCAGGTAAATGAGAGAGGATCGGCAAAGGCAAGATGGATTGCAAGAAGAGTATTGAGAACAATTCAACAATATATATTGCACATAATCAGGACTAGGGGGAGAGGATTGGAGCTGAAGCAGGGAGGAAAGGAGAGCTTATACGAAGGTGGTCCATGAAGTCCTCTTTTACAAGCTTTTCTTAAAAACGGTGATGGCCTTGAGATATCATCGTGGAACTGAGAGGTCCCCCAGGTAATTCAGGAACTCCGTTCATCTGGATTCGACCTCAGGTCTGTATTTCAACAGCTTGTAGGTGTACCAACTTGTAAAACAGTAACACATAACAGATTCATGCATGAAGTCATTGTAGCAACACCTGTCTTCCTACGTTGACATGGGAAGATCGTGATACTTAACCTCACGCCCCGCACAGAGTCCCGTACCCGGGGGAGCACAGATCAGAGTGATGGGGGCGTGGCCAAGGATTTTGGGCGGGGGGCCAGGGCGAAACTGGGGTTCTCACCTCAGTCCCGAGGGTCGTTTCGGAAACTCTGGCCGATGAGGGTAATCACAAAATTTCAAGATCTAGACGGCCGCAGAAGGGCGGGGCATCGACAGAATTCCGTCCTTCGACTTAGGGACACAGATACAACTTCTGTTGAGGCAGCAGATAACCGCAAAGAGTATACAAAAAGAGACAATGGATCTATCGCTTTTTTTTTGTTAGGTTCACGCCGCCCTTTTCGTGGGGGCCAAGGAGACAGAAGACACCCTAGGTGTCCGAGTCAGGTCCGCGAAGCCTGTCCGATCGACTTGATCCCTCATCATCTCACGGGGATGGGAGCAGAGGTACCCAGGTCCGGAAGTTCACTGGAAGAGCCCCCGCGTTGCGGGAGAGATCCGGGAACCGGACGGACCCTCCATACCCCAGCGCCAACCTCCGCCAGGAACACGAGTTTCCTTGCCGGCACTACTGAGGCTTCCACATGGCATGCGCCGCAGACCAGGGGAGAACAGTCAGATCAGTATATGGCAAAATCAGTGACGGGGAATCAAACCAATCTATCAAAACGAACCCCGATCCCCCTATGCGGCATGCCTTCGACGGGTTATACAGGTGAACCCGATCGATCCGCAATAGCATCCTCCTTACGTCCGCGTCACAGTAAAGGTTGTCCTCGTCCGCAATCGGAAAGGGAGGGAGGTCGCTATGGCGGATCGATGTAAGGTTCCAGCACGGGCAACTGCCCACGGTCTCGTTCAGAGTAGCAAATCTTGACTCCATACACGTCTCTACTCGTCCCACTATGCCCAATCCCACTAAAGAAACGCAAGCTGCTAATTGTGTTGACCCCCAACAAAAATGTCACCTTGACAAAACGGCGATGGCCGGCAGCAGAGAGGTCAGGTGGAGCAAATAAACCCACGCACCCGATGTCTCTGGTCGCCTGCGCCTACGCCCGGGTGAGCGGAGAAGTTGACACATGGCGCCTGCGCAACCAGGGGAGAGGAGAGAAAGGCCGACGACAATCCCGCACACGCTCTAAGCGCGGGGATCGGCAGTTAGTCGGGAGGGGGAAGAGGGCATCGGCATACTCATGCACTCAGGCAGACATCCAACACCGAATGCCCCGGACGCGCACTCAGGTGGGCCACAAGACGAAGATACCACACGCCTGCAATTCTCATAAACGTATAGACTTTCTAACAGCGAAGCATTCAGCATCCATAGACACTCACAACCAAAGACATGCACACGACTGAGCATCCACACTTAGTCTTAGGGTACGCAATAAATGGACAAAGCAGCGACGGAGACGAAGCGACTCCCTCGCTATTCAAAATTACAACAACACCGGCACTCCACGTGAACGGCCACCAAACCCGACCGAACACGGGCCTGCCATAGCCACAAGGCCCCACCACTCGTTCTTCCAATTGCCTTACCCCAAGTCTATTGCTAATTCCATCCCACAATGTTACCCTGCCCGTTCCTTGGGCACGTCAAACCTGTTCGGCGCCGCAGTCTTCACACATAGCTGGCGCAGCATTGCAGCCGAGATCAAAGAGGGGGAGATGAAGGGGTTGCACAAATTTATAGCGTGGAAGGCGGTGGGGCACCAGTGTGCAATGCGGGTAGCGAGGGGTGTAGATGAGGAGGAGAGAAGGAAGAAGGTTCCAGAGAATCGAAGAAGGTGGGACGATTGAAATTTTCGTTCACTTGGGGTGGTCGTTCAAGCCATGCGCATAAGTTCGCCCTTGCAGCTTGATCCGACCAACCCAATTGACGGCCAATCAACTGCGCTGAAGAACAAGGAGGAGATCGGACAAAGGGTCTGGAGGAAGACGAAGAGGTGAGCAGAGATGAGGGACAGCAAGAACGGAAGTTGGCGTGCGCGCACAAAGCGGGAAGCGAGCTTGCGTGGCAAGCAAGAATTCAAAAATTCAAAGAAAATTAAAACACTGTCAACCGAAAATCACAACTGTTTCTTGAAATCTCCGGGTGGTCGCTAGTTGGTTGCACGAGGCTACTCTGAACAAGGACAAGGGGAAACCCAAAAGATGCATGCAGATGGCCCTCAGAAATTCAAAACGGACCCCATTTCTGTAGCCAGCCAAGATTCGTACTTCGGGGTTTAATCCGAAGGGTACGTGGAGCCGAGAGGTACGGAACTTGGCTTATCACAACATCCCTTTCCTTTTGGAGTACAGTACCAGAGGGAGTATGGTGCTACAAGGAGGATGGTACCACAAGAAGAAATTCTGGGACCTTCTGGTACCTGGTCTAGAAGGAGAATGCTACCAGAAGGAGGATGCCAGGATGGTACCAGAAGTAGAACTTCTGGGACCTGATCCCTATTACCTGGTCCCAGAAAGATATCTTCCCACATATGACACTGGAGCCCTCGTACTTTTCTATCCGTACGGCCCATGGAACTGAGTAGCAACTGTGGGTCAGTCTGAGTCCGCGCTGTGTTTTGCAGGGGTTTGCTGGGGTTTGCTGGGGTTGCTGGGGTTTTGTTGGGGTTTTGCTAGGCTTTGCTGAGTTTTGCTGCGTTTTGCTGGGTTCTGCTGGGTTTTGCTGGGTTCTGCTGGGTTTTGCTGGGTTCTGCTGGGTTTTGCTGGGTTTTGCTAGGTTTTGCAACTGTGGGTCAGTCAGAGTCCGCGCTGTGTTTTGCAGGGGTTTGCTAGGGTTTGCTGGGGTTGCTGGGGTTTTGCTGGGGTTTTGCTAGGCTTTGCTGGGTTTTGCTGCGTTTTGCTGGGTTCTGCTGGGGTTTGCTGGGTTCTGCTGGGTTTTGCTGGGTTTTGCTAGGTTTTGCAACTGTGGGTCAGTCTGAGTCCGCGCTGTGTTTTGCAGGGGTTTGCTGGGGTTTGCTGCGGTTGCTGGGGTTTTGCTGGGGTTTTGCTAGGTTTTGCTGGGTTTTGCTCCGTTTTGCTGGGTTCTGCTGGGTTTTGCTGGGTTCTGCTGGGTTTTGCTGGGTTTTGCTAGGTTTTGCAACATCTGGGGAATACTTGTCTGAGTTCTCTGCATGTATGCTGATTTTTTTTTCATTTTTGTAATTCCGCATGCTTCTCTTACAATCGTGCATGCAAATACGAAACTGGGGTTGCCGGAGGACCATTCTAGACCCAGAGGGAGGATAGCATTTAATTTGGCAGACCTGGAATTTCAGATATCACCTCTTTGAGCGGCCTCCCAACCCTGATGTTTCACAAAAAAAAAAAAAAAAAGGGACTTCAACAAAAGGACAGAAAGGTGAAGTCTTTGAGGGATGTTTGCAGGGGCGCAACTTCCATTAGCCAACAAAAGCACTCAAATGCAAATCATGGCCACTCGCTTTCCAGGGTAGCTCAGTTATCATCCCTTCCCTCCCCCCCCCCCTCTCCCACACCCACAACAAAGAAAAGAGGGAAATAGGGAAAAGAAAAAGGGACTTGAATAGGCGCAAGCATCAGGAGAAGAAATAAAGGAATCGGAACAAGGGGAAGGAAAAGGAAAAGACTACCAAAGTGGGCCGAGGACGCTGGGGCTCGGTGAGTAGTCACCTGAGATCCGGCAAGCATCACCACCTCTTCCCAGTGGCTTCCACGTGTCCGCTCTGCCAGCGTGTGAAACTCATCAAGGATCATCAGCTCAACATTCTCCACAGTCAAACCTAGGCACGCTGGCTCACCATTTTTATTACACGGATATAATGCCTTTCGCATCAACTCAGCTGTCGTCACAACAAGTCGTGCATCCGGTCTCTCAGCGGAGTATCTCCAAGCTGCACCCACCCTGTCTCTCCCGAAGATTTTCTGCATTTCGCAGCCAAACCAAATGTCCATTTTGTCAAAACAACGACTGGCAAAGCAGAGATCGCTCCCCTTCCTCCCTGTCCCTCCCCGTCCCTCCCCCCCCCCCCCCCCCCCCCCCCCCCCCCCCCCCCCCCCCCCTCCTCCCCAACTCTCTCGTCAACAGAGATCAGATCAGTGTGTCCTACTGCACATACTCCCAAGCATCTGCATGTGTGTACATTCTTCAACGAGGGAGGTGTTTTTTTTTTTTTTTTGAGGTAAGGCCAGGCCAGGTCTACGAGGGGAGAGTGAGATGAGCAGCCTCCCCGAGTACGTCCATTACCGGCTGCTCCATCTATTGGCGGGGAGCATTAATAACACCCTGTTTACACTCTCATGGGAGCTGACAGCCTTACGGGTGTGGCGTCCTATTTGGTGAATGTGTCGCATGTATGATGCACAGAATGACAAGTGGAGAGGTAGGTGATCCACGGCGAAAGGGATTGTCTCAGATTTTGAGGAGGCCACCTGATTACTCGCGAGTCGAAACCCAAGAGACGCTCTCTCAACCCAAAAGAGCATTTTGCCGTTGGATCGGCCTCTCTCACATGCGGTATCAGTTCACATCGTGAAATTTGCTGGAAAGCTTCCAAGGAAGCCCAAGGGGACCGGACAGTCGAGTCCGGGATCTCCCTTCCATGTTGAGAGGGGAGGCCCTCGACTCTTAAACACACCAGTACTTAGAGGCTTCGTTTTGCTGAAGCACATTCCCCCTGCACACCAAGAACTCTTTTGGCTGGCGCCGCTAGCCATTTAGCTCTCTGGTAGCCCATGCCCCGAAAGTTGAGGCGTGTGCACGGCTGTGTCCAAGAAAAACGCCTGGGAAAAGTACTGGTCGTTTAAACCACCACTATGCCCGAGGCTGTTTTGAATACTTTGATCGTGCTGAGCGCCACAACAAGGCGCAGGCACAATTTCTTTTCTTTTTGGCTGGTGACAGGAAGCCATTTTGGTATAGATGTTCAGCAGTTTGTTTATGATCTTGGAGGATACTCTCAAGCCGAAACCGGGTAATGGCCCCGGTACTTCAATTTGTTCATAAACCTTTTCTACATGTCTTCATATGGGACGCTGGGCCCGATTCCCAGCACGTGCTGCTCTCCACGAATAGATTGGAGCATGTCCTTAAAAAAAAAAAAAAAAAAAAAAAAAAAAGAGGAAGCCATTTTGGCAGTAGCCCTGATCTCCCAAAAGCTGCGGATGCAGTCCGATGCACACATTTTTGCCTGGAGACAGTGGAGAGTGAAGAGATGGTTCAAGGTAAACCTTGGCCAGCCGGCCGGCCGGCCGGCCGACCAACCGACCGACATTCAGTTTCTCAGTCTTCTTAACGCCTCCTCCACTGTGCCTCTAATGTACAAGGCTCGCCACGTTGATGAAGTTGAGCGCGAGCTGCCCCCATCCCCGTATACCATAACAGCCCACTTGCACGCTATGGGAAAGAGGCAGAGTGAAGGAAGAGGTGCTAAACACAAGGAAGAGAGGAGCAGAAAAGGAAAACCAATAGGCAGAGGGAGAAAAAATAAAAATAAAAAATGTTGACACAAACATCTTCTTACTTTTACTGCATTCTTCTTTCTTTCACAGTTTTGCAGTTCTGGTGAAGAGTCTACCACGTTCGCTTTTCAGCGCACCTGCGCTTCCTTCTTCATTTTTCATCCTCATTTTCACCCTTCGGACGTTTCTTTTTAGGGTGTTAGGGTGCAGGGTACAAACAAAGTAAAATGACGCAAACTTATGTTCTTCTTTTACTGCATTCTTCACAGTTTTGCAGTTTTAGTGAAGGGTTCCCCACCTTTGCACATTCTTGTACACTCTTTTCAGCACACCTGCACATTTTTGTCAGGGTGCAAGGTACGTCTAAGTAAGACCCTCACGACAGATAGGACAACTGTCATAAGGATGCGGGCGATGGTAGCAGCCCTCCCGCTGATCTACAGGACAAAAACCATTCAGGTAAGCAACTTCGTCACAGCAGGAGTCAGGGCGGCTAGCATTAACCATACCTCTGAAGCATGCRCGACAGAGGGCATGCCGGTTGCAGGCCATGACGATTGTGGGGCGTTCACCATCACAGTTAAGTGCACATTTGCTATAGCGCCCGCAGGCACAGATGGGACATACTGCATCTGGATGTAGAGGATGTTCACAATCCAGATACAGGTGGCATCCCTGCCGACAGCGGGCCCAAAAAATTATACCGTTGTAGTGATGTCAACGAAGTCGATGCTTTCCACAACCCAGTGTAACTGTGTCAGTGATCTCACAAAGAAGGAGGTCACAAGGTGTTAGTGCAGCATGTGGGGGAATAAAGACTAAAGTAGGCACGGTGACAGACATGGAGGTAGGCACGGAGACAGACACAGAAATGGGCATGGAGACAGGTGTGGACACAGGCACAAAGACAGGTGCAGAGGCGGGGATGGAAGTACACATGGTACCCATAGAGTCAGTAATCTGGAAAGAGACAGACACACAAATAGGCACAGAGACAGGTACGGAGGCAGGCACAGAGATAGGTGTAGAGGCGGGCAATAAAAGAAGAACATAAGTTTGTGTCATTTTACTTTGTTTGTACCCTGCACCCTAATACCCTCAAAAGAAAAGTCCGAAGGGTGAAAATGAGGATGTAAAATGAAGAAGGAAGTGCAGGTGCGCTGAAAAGCGGACGTGGTAGACTCTTCACCAAAACTGCAAAACTGTGAAAGAAAGAAGAATGCAGTAAAAGAAAGAAGATGTTTGTGTCAACATTTTTTATTTTTATTTTCTCCCTCTGCCTATTGGTTTTCCTCTTCTGCTATATATATTATCCCTATGTACATATATATTGTCAATATACATATATAATAATATATATTAATAATATTATATCTATTTTAAGCTGTCTCATTCCACGTATAGAGAAACTATAGGGGTGCAGCTCCCCACCAAGAGATCGGAGCATTCTTGGAAAAAAATGAAAAAAATGAATAACCTGCACAAAAATCACTACAAATTTTGTACCAAAAAAAAAAAGAACAGGCACCACTTATACGCACGTGCAACTTGAACCACCAGCATATGCATGCCATGGCTGTTCTGGGGCGAGCTAGCCCGCCCGCGTTGGCCATGGGCCACAAGTGGTTAACCCCTTTTTCAAGTTTTTTGGCCTCTAAACGTTATGATCCCCACCATCCATGGGGGTTCCGCTTCCCTTAGATTTACACGGATAAGTAGCCAGGAACAATGAATCTGGCAAGTGGGACCTTGCCCCGGGTCCGCCGAAGAGGATGGGGGTGTGCTCAAGGTTCCAAATTCCAATTAAAAAAAGGCTTCAAAAAGATTTTTGCCTCCATGCTGCGTAAGTCAAAGGGAAAAGAGGAACACGTCATTTAATAAATAAACAAATAAAATCAAAAATATGTCAGAAACTGTTGTGTCCCACCTGGAGCTGAATGAAGCGCTGCTGTGCTAGCTCATTTGTAGGAGTCAGAAACACTGCCCTTTTACCCTGTCCAAGCAAATAACAACACCATCAACGAAGTGAGGGGATTTTCCCAGACAGTTCAAGTTATCAACTACTCAGGCCATGCACTAGGACTTTCGTGGACGTAGGGATGACCACAATTAGGGCCGCCGCTCCCGGATGCACCCGACCACAATTGACTTCAAAAATTCAGTCAAAAAAGGCCCACTGTAAGTAAGATGATCTCAGTCCCATACCAATCAAGCAAAACTGAGGGGGGGTTCCAGACATACAGAGACCAAAGGGATTCTGCTACTTCGCATAAATTCCCTTAAGCCCCCAGCCCCTTTCCCAGCTATTTTGTTCCAACATGGTGGTTATCATGGCGGGTTAAACCACCAGTACCTGGACGTTTTTAGGCCGTTAACATGGTGGCAGAATCGGTGCGCCGCGCGGGTCCATATGCATTTGCATCGGAGCCTTCCCAGAGGGGGGCCCGGCCTAAGACCCCCTGGGGTACTGGTGGTATAAACCAACACTCCAACGATCCCTGCACTGTTCATTTTTCTTGTCTACAATTACCGGGCCAAAATCTACCGTGCCCATGCCCGGTAGAGGCTCAGCGGGGAAGGGTGCCACAATTATTACTCCTCAAGGTGGCACTGTAGATTTTAGGCTCACAGAAGTGCAACTTTCCGTTTGTCAAAATAGGCCCGGGTGGAGTGGTGTTTTTTAACTGGGGCTTGGCCTACAAGTCCAAAATGGCTGCAGCTCCCAGACAAAAGCAAATATTTTGTGCCCCTTGTCCGGTCCATTTTTTTTTTGGGCGCCCCGGAGCAATCTGGGTTGGGAAAAAGATGCTGGGAGGGAGAGGTGGTTGAAAATTTAAATATTTAATATTATAGTTTCAGCTCAAGCATGATGCAGCAATAGTTTCTTAAAAAAACTGCCTTCAGTAAAAGACAAAATAATTTGCCCTCAGCGACTCAACCACCTTGAGTAATTTTCTGCACAAAGAGCACACTCACACTAGGAGTTTTCCTTTAATGAATCTGACTCTGGTTATGGACAGGTGTGGATGCATCCGACCGCAATTATATGTCCAGGAAGAGGTTGAAAAAGTCCTCGCACGACGAGTATGCCCTAAGAAAAGTCGAGGAGTCGAGAACCGAGAGCATCCAGAAAAAAAAAGGGAAAAAAAAATGAAAAAAGAACCCTACCTTCTTCCCCACGAATACAATGTACGGTCATTATAGCTGTATTTGGGGTATCTTTCAGTCTAAAATTCTCTAAATACAGTTATAATGACCGTACATTGTATTCGGGGGAAGAAGGTAAGCTGCACTTTTGAGCATCCTTCTTCCGACTCCTTTTTGTCATAGGGCTTGCCTTTTTCTAGCGACTGTACCTTCTTCGGAATCTTCGCTTAGGGATTGCCTTTTTTTCTAGGGACTCTACCTTTTTGCTTGGGGCCACCAACTTTAAGGGATAGGACCTCAATTTTGGAAAAAAGCCCTGCCGTTCAATCAACTTCAATGACAGCGTTGGCTTTACTACACCAGTCGCCGTTGCCAGGTGCAGTGGTCATGGGTGCCTCAGATACGCTCGTTCTCCTTTCTTTTTTCTTTTTTCTTTTTTAATGTGAAAGCCCTTTTGCAAGTCCACTATCCTGACGGTTGTCTTTTTCCTGTTCATCTTGCGATTCGCTGGAAAGTCATTGCCCCTGCTGAGCTCTCTCTTCCCCTCTTCATCTGCTAGTCCCGAGCTTCCTCCTCCTCCTCGTACCTGTTGTCGTAGGACGTCCTTTCGCCCCGAGGGAAACATTGGTGGAGCACTGGGGTGAAGAGGAGGAGCGAGACAGTGATGAAGAAGACCTCCATGGCTATGGAGGCTATGGAGGACAAACACAACAAGAAACAAAAGAAGATTGCGAGCAAGAGTGTTTGAAATTTTTTGAATTCGTGCCTCGCTTGTCAAAGAGTACGGAAGCTTTTATGGCACACTAAAGTTGAGCAAACTCTATCTATTCGAATTGAGTAAACTGCATAGAGTTTAGTCAATCCAACTGAAATTTGAGTAGAGTTTACTATTCAAAGAGCACCTCCTCACTTGTCAAATAGTTTCTGTTTGATCAAACCCAGCTGTGCTTTTCTTGCACAGTAAAGTTGAGTAAACTCTACTCAATTTTCAATCTAGTTACCGCCTTACCGGTAAGTTGCGGTAACTTTTTTTTCTTTTTTTAAATTACACTGACTTTATAGGTTTATAGTAACTTTATACCATTGTACACTTGGTAAACTCAATTCAAATTTCAAATTTTTAGTACATATCAAGGCCAGCGATTGCGGGACGGAAAAAAGCATCAGGGAGAGTGTTGTGACTGTTGTCCAAGAAGGAAGGAGGCAAACTTCCAAGCTCCTGTCAACTTTCGGCTTTGTGTTTCTCCGGCTTCTCCTTCTGCAACAATTAAAAAAAAAAAAAAAAAAGGTGGGCGCACGTACCGGCGTGTGAATCTTTTGTTTTTCCTTTTTTTTTTTTTTTTTTTGCTCTTTTTTCTCAGACATGAACTCTCTGAAAGAGGTTCTTTACTTGGATCACTTGATTAAAGTTGATGTCAACAACTCTTGTTCATATTTCAGAATGTGAGAAAGCTGAATGTGATCGAAATAACCTTTGACAGCAACATAAATAAGTAAACAACAACAACTTGCTCTTCAATCGAGATTGAACTATATCGTGGTTGTTTCAGCACTTCTAAATGCGTTGTGTATCTACTATCTAGCCTTCAACACTTCTGCCCTTTAATTCTATTATTATGTTTATTACAATGTCGCAAACATCGAAAGAAGATCGAGCCTGTTGGCCCCTCTCGTAGGTTTCCGTGTGTCCTAGATGCGAGCACTTCAGACAAGACGGGCACAAAATTTATACTTGGTCAGTTTATTACTGCGCTATCTAGCCACAACCTTGATGCGTGGCTCCCCAAAGCCAATCAATATTTCTTCCTTGTTTCACAGGGATCTTGTGAGTGTTACAGCCCTTGTAGCTGCATGACCCCTGCTTATAGCCAGGTCCTATTTGGCCACCTTGCTGTGGTTTACTGGAGCCTTGGTATTCTGTGTTTCACATCCGTTCCACAAGCAGCAGAGGAGGTGTAAAATGAGGCCACTAGAGAGGGCGGCAAGGCGGAGAAGAGGAGAAGACTCAGGGTTTGACTTGCCTGCGATCGCTTGCGTATCAAAAGGAAGTCACACTGTGATTGTGAGAGTGATTGCCTCATATTCAATAACCCTCTATGATTATGTTGTGTACTCGCATGGCTTATTTGTTCATGCACGAGGGCTGAGAGAACGGGAGAAGAGGGAGGGGAGAAGATATGTGTATACTACTGTATACATACATGAGCAAGTGTTTTGTGTATCACATATTGAGCAACCGTGTTCTTTCCTGCTCCCATTGGTGCACAAAGGAAGACAGACTTCCCATCTGCCACAGCCTGCACAGCTTCTTTCTGGAAAATCAAACAAAGCCAAACAAACCGGCATGGAAATCAAAACAACACCATGATAGACCATGTCCATAGCATGTCAAAATTTCACTTTTGTCAATGCACATAGAGGTGTGGATAGCCAGAAAGAGAGAGAGAGAGAGAGAGAGAGAGAGAGAGAGAGAGA
>BFEA01000296.1:2076364-2092575 GCA_003427395.1 Chara braunii
TTTTTTTTTTTTTTTTTTTTTTTTTTTTTTTTTTTTCTTTTTTTTTTTTTTTTAAAGGGCGACGGCCTTTAGATATCATAGTTGAACTGACCGGCCCCGGGCAATTCAGAATGGTGATGTTATTCTCTTCATCTGAGGATATCTGGATTCCATCTTGAGTCTATATTTCAACAGTTCAGGGGTGTACCAACTGAGCTAGGCACGTTGGTGTCATTTTTTTTTTCACTTGCCGGTGATGAGCCAACCGGAATGCCGCCCCCGAGAATCGGAGGAGTACGTGTGTGTTGTGTGTGGAAAAGGGGCAAAAAAAAAACAAAACAAAAAAAGAAAACACAGACACACACACGTGTTACTCGTTGGTTTGAGTGTCTTCCTCCACGACCGAGGTCCCACTAGCGAAGAGGATTGGATTGAACGCCTGAATCTGGACGCGTTTGTGCAAAGGTACTGAATATGGAGCTTGAACTGCCTTTACGAATCTCTGCTTGAAACACGTCCAGATTCAGGGGCTTAATCCAATCCTCTTTGCTCCGTATTCAAACCAACGGTCAGAATCAAGGAATGTGGGCCCAAGGTCCCGTTTTTTTCCCACGGATTAAGAGATACCATATTGGCCGTAGATAGAAGATGAAAATCGTCCGTCGTCCAAAAAAAAAAAATAAAAAAAATCGTCCTTCGGGACATCCGTTAAGAGGATTGGAACGATACAGAGAAGGAAGATTAGCATGGCCCCTGCGCACGCAAAAATCGAGAAATGGCCCCGTTTTTTTTATTAAAAAAAAAAAAAAAAGGGATGAAAACCGAAGGCCGCGATTCTGTCTTGATACGACGTGCAAGTGGGACCTTGCCCCGGAGAAGTTGGGACATCATCACCGCATATCAAATACATCAGATCAAAAACGTTTTCTTCTGAGGGTCAATCGTGTCATGAACTACTACCGGGGAGAGGTCCCACGAACAAAGAGGATTGGATGGAATGCCTGAATCTGGACGCTTTTGAGGAGAGGTGCAGGAAATCGAGATTGAACAGCACTTCTGCATGTCTGCGTAAAACACATCCAGATTCAGGAGCTTAAACGCAATCCTCTTTGCTAGTCGGACCTCGCCCCGGGTAATCCTTTCCGAATACGTGGTCTTCGTTTTTTTTTTTTTTTTTTTTTTGAAAATACGTGGTTTTCGGCTTGCTTTTTCTCGTGTGTTTTTTTTTCTCGTTTTTTTTTAGTTTTTTTTCCCTTTTCCTTTCTCTTTTCCTTTTTTTTCACCTTTTTCTCAGCTTTCTGTGTCCAGCTGTGTTTTTTACCGTTGAAAGCGCCGCGCACCTCTCCCCTCAATCCCACAGATACCCCGCGCCCCTTCCCCCCGTCCTTCCCCCTTTCCCCCAAGTCCCCGCCTTCCTGGTGTATTGACACCCCGCGCGCGCGCGCGCGCGTTTGTGTGTGTGTGTGTGTGTGTTTGTTTGTGTGCCCGCGTGCGCGCGTGCGCGCATGTGCGGTAATGCCCGCTAAACACAAGTACATACCAAGCCATGATTATGGTAGATAGTTTCGTTGAACTCTCTCTCTCTCTCTCTCTCTCTCTCTCTCTCTCTCTCTCTCTCTCTCTCGTTTAATGTATTTTCTACTAGTAAAAATGGTGGAACTAAAACCAAATGCTACACACCTGATTTCTTTTCTTTATGTCGCCAGTTGTTTTCTTTTTGACATTAAATAAAAAAATTAAACCGGCCAGGACAACAAAACACACACACACACACACACACACACACACACACACACACACCTGTCTCTTATACACATCTAGATGTGTATAAGAGACAGGGCCGCCTCAGTTAAAATTGTTACCGTTATCCTCCCCGTTGTTTCCGTTATCTTCTCCGTTATCTTCTCCCTTATCCTCTCCGTTATTTTCTCCGTTATCTTCTCCGTCATCGTTGGTGTCCCGTCTAACGGCAAACAGATCATCCAGCTGGCTGTCAAGGCTATTTAGCGGCTCTGATGATGCCTTACACAGTGACGATAGCGCTGCATTCCGGCGTCCTTCTCTCCACCCTCCTCCTCCTCCTCCTCCTCCTCCTCCTCCTCCTCCTCCTCCTCCTTCCCCTCCCCCCCMCTCTCCTCCTCCTTCAACTCCTAACCTTCCTCCAATTAGTGATTTTGCCACGACTACTGTTCTTAAAAGTTTATCCTGTCCAGAGAACTTTCCATGAGCTGTCCCTCCTGCATGATTAGTGTCCTTATCCACGAGGACAGCACAGCAACCGTCAGATCTCGCGGATCCTGCAGATGCCGACGTATCCAGAGGGAATCGGGAGCTTGTCGGCCTCTGGCCGCTGCACCGAAGCGACGAATGCTTATCGCTGCAACAATGACGACTGCTGACAGAGCAAGAGGAGGAGTAGGGGGAGGAGGAGGAAGAGAAGCAGGAGCAGCGGCAGCAGGACAAGGAGGACGAGGAGCACCAGCAGGAGGAGGAGGAGGAGGAGGAGGAAGAGGAGGTGCGCCAAGGGAAGAGTAATCGGGCCTCATTCCCACCATCTCCCCTCTCTCCCCTCCGTCCCCCAACTTCAGGATGACAAACCACCTCCTTTCTCCCTCTAAGTACCGGTGCCCGACAGCCAATGCTCACGCCGTTGTTCTCTCTGCCCCGTATCGTCTCCTGTCTGTGGGCAATCCTGGCTATGCCGGGTCGACCACGTGTTCCGCGGTGAAGACCTCCTCCACGTGTCAAAGCTCTGCAAGAAGGCAAGGAGGAGGAGGAGGAGGAGGAGGAGGAGGAGAATGCAACCACCACTCGGTGACCGTGATGTCGGTCCCGACTTCGGTGCCGGTGGCCTTGTGTATGGCCGCCGGCCAGATGGAGCTGCTGTTCATTTTTTCGTTGACAACAACAGTAATTATGCCTCTGATAGGAAGGGTTGCGTGACGTGGACGATAGACTCTGAGAAGAGAGGCTTGACAAAAAATGCCAATCCCCGCGCAAACACGAATTCGACAAAACGCAGCGAACCGGCTGCCACGTCAGCATCTCCATCACCGTATCTAACACACGTAAATACCGTCGCGAGCTCCTTTCCCTCTCCCTCTTTTTTTTTTTTTTTTTTTCCCCTCTTGTTTTATCCCTCTTTCTCGTTAGCTATCAATACCACGTGGTGACACGTGGCGTTCCCCTCTCTGTTCCTTTACTTCACCCCTTCTTTTTTTTCTCTAGAGGCCACGTGGTGCTCCCTCTCTCTCTCTCTCTCCCCCTTTCTTCTTTTACATCTGTGTTGCCCTCACATGCATAGAGTGTGGCCGGTTTCCTGGGGTGGGACCTCGGATTCTTCGTTCTGGACCGTAGATTCGGAGGATCAACCGCCTCGCTCCACTAAACAACACCGCATATATGTATAGGGACCTCGTTATCGTCCTGATGCATTCAAAATGGTGGACTCTTCGGAAGCCACCTGGTCAAGAAAGCGTCCAAATGCATGTAGAAATTTGGGTAAAGGAGCGAGGCCCCGAAGGGCAGAAAAAACGAAACACACCGTCTGGGAAAGTTGGACGTTTATCCTGAGCGTCGATTCGAACCTCTTTAGTCGTCGCCACCAAGTTTTCTCCTCCTTCCACTTCAACATCCTTCCACATATGGTGTCTGGATAGACCACAGATGGCACGTGGACCTATCATTTTCTGCTCCGAGGGTTATGGTCCGAAAAGGCAGACCGAGCCCCGCTCGATCTTTTTCCGTGCTAAGGGGCCTGCTCCCACTGGCAAAAAAGCAGATCAATCCCCCTTGGTTTTGTTGCTGGTCCCAGCCGTGGGCCCTATCGGCAGGACCAAGAAAGTGCCAGCGGTGTCCCCCTCTCCTTTCCTCCTCCATTTTTGCCTTTCATTTTATTTAGTTATTATTTTTGGCCCCGTTTCTCTTTTTTTACCGGGACCAGGACCAGTTCCGGGGCTAATGCTAAGCCGGCTGGCCCCTCAGTTGGTATAGCACTAAACTGTTAAAGTACAAACCCGCGTTGGAACTCCATTGGAAGCAGCTAAGTAAAACACTGCAAGCCTAAGTCACCTGGGGCCGACTCGCTCCGTGGACCTCAACTGCCATTGGGAGTGGCACGGGTCGTGGAACCGGTGAGAACTAACAAGCATTGCTCAGTTGGTACACATACGAACTGTTGAAGAACATACCTGAGTTCAAACTCCACTGGAAATAGGTAAGTAAAATATGACAATTCGTAATCTCTTCGGACCGGCTGATCTGATGGTGAGGCGTTGAGGCTGCGGTCTACGACTTTTTCCTTGGGGGCTTTCACTAAAACTAGCAATGCTACAAAAGTTTGCCTAAGGGTCACATCCCACTACCCTGGATTATTCATTTTTCACCCTCGATTACGAAGATCAACGGTCAGAAATGAACAATAGGGGCTAGTGGGATCAGACCCTAAGCCTGAGCAGAGCAGGCAGGCCGGGTTTCGCTTCCTTCCGTGATCGAAGGACTTTCAGGTCGTTAAGGTAAACGGTGAGATTAACGCTCACCGTGGAAGTCGACGAAAGCAGCGGGAGAAGGACAGGAAGTTGACAAAGGTAGAGATGATAACCGAGACGACGATAGAGAGAGGAAGGACGTGAGCAGAAAAGCAGTAGGGGCTCGCTTGTTGTGGTGTGAAAGAGCACCGTTTGTTGAGGCACGCGCCATGCTGGTAATGCTCGTCGTCGTCGTCGCCTTCCTGATCCTGGTGGAGCTACTCACCTGGTGTGCGTCGTGGTTCTCGTATGGGCGCTGATCGTCTCCATCAAATGGTCGTGCTCGTGGTCTCCCCCGTAGTACGACCTTCGTCCTCCTCCTTGCTCGAGGGAGCAACCGTGACCTTCATCGCAATTGTTGTAATCGCTGTCATTAAAGTCACTCATGTGGATGGTGTCGAGATCCCGCTGCTTGATATCGTGTACACTTCTTATTGGGCAAATGCACCTGGTCATCCTCCAACATGAGATTCAGTCTCATTTTGCACATTTGGTGAGTGGTGCGCCGAGCGCAGGTTGGGCTTCACACAGCGGAGATAACAGGGATAGAGAGGAAGGGAGGAACATTGTTGGGGTGAATGGGCATGCCTTTCTGCCCGCGCGTGCGGTGGTTGGCTGGTCCTAGTCTCTGCGAGTGCGTTGTCGTGCGCTTATGTCACCCCCATGCCCCTATGCGTGTGCTTTGTGCCCCAGTGCGCTTACCCTTGCGTGCAACGTATCTTCTTATGTTATACCAGAAGATCTATCCTCATTCCTTGTGGTTGAAAGGTAGCCGAACGGGGATACGTTTGCTGCTTGTAATACAAACTTATTTCTTTTCAGGAGTTAATTTAATGGATATTGTAAGTATTAGTTGGGCTTTTCTTATAGTTGTATTTACTTTCTCGTTATCACTTGTAGTCTTCGTGTCCACCACTCGTCCTGATAATCGTGCTCGCGATGGTACTAGTTTCATCTTCGACATCTTGACTGTGGTCCCCTTCACGATCTCGGCATCACGATCGTGCGCTGATCCTGGGGAAGGCCCTTCGTCGCAAGCGATCATATTGGCTTTCGTCACGATACTCACAATGGGCCCCATCTCAGACTTAGTTCGTCATGAAGATAAGATGTATTTTCCCATGTTATAGCGGAAGATCCGTTCTCATTTTGCACGTTTGGTAAGTAATGGAGTGGGGGTCGTGTCAGGTTGCTATGTGCCTCGTGGTCGTCATCGTGATTCTGGCTAGCATTGCTCCTCGTCTTTGTTATCTGCGCCATAGTCATACCGATGGTTTGCCTCGGATTGATCATCATTGCAACTCATCCCGATCGTGACTATCCTCCTGCTCGTTTGTTTTTTCAATACTGATAATGGTCACGTCGATCACTGATGTCTGAGTGAGTGGAGTAGCTGGTTAAGTCGTGTTAGTGCCGAGAGAGAGGGGGAGAGAGAAATGTGAGAAACTCACCTCGCATGAATCTGCTTATATGATAGTTGAAGATTCATTTTCATTTCGCACATTTTGTGAACATTGGTCACTTGGTTGCACGTGTCGTCACACTGCATGCAATATTCGTCGTGGTAAGCTTTGTGGTGATAATCTCCGTCAAGGTAGTTTACCGATCGTTAAGGTGATATTGCTCGTTTAGATGGTGGTTGTTTTCACTCTCGTAACGTCGTCTTGTCTGAGAAATGTCTGTGGTGATCTTCACATTTGAAGTTGTGACCTTCTCCTCGTTACGGTCATCTTCGCTGTTTGTGTGCAGTGTAATACTGTGATAGGGCGTACATGACCAGAATTTTGGGCCAAGTGCATTGGAAGGGTGAGTTGCAGCGGGCATGCGCTCCGGCTGACAAGATAAGGAGTAAAAATGTGAGGTTAGAGGGTTTGACTGACCGATGCTTGCCGTCACGGTCGTGTTTCCCTTTTCAATCAACATCATTCCTTCTTTTCTCTTTATCACGATCGTGTTCACTAGGAATCACAGTCGAACAACTTGGAAACATCTCTACTCCTTGTCGTGATCGAGTTCGTCATTCAACCAATGCATATGATCTTAACGGATTTTATAGGGCATAACAAAGGAGGGGCTTGACTATGCTTGTGATGCTATTTGATTGGTCACGGTTTGTTGTAGCCATTGTGTTATGTCGCATCAAAGTGCATAGCATAAGGGCGTCTTTTAGTTATTGTTTTACCTCGACTATGATAAAATAAAGATTAAAGGAGGCTACATTTTCGATAGACCAGTGAGTTGGAGATAAAAAGGGTGTTGGTGTCAGTTCACTTTCACAATAGAGGGGGTGAGCCCATGCTGCCAAGCTATAAATCTGTATCGACATTAATGATCTAGGTATTTGTCTGTTATTGTGTACGACACATGGAGGCAGGTGATTGGTTTCGTTGAACAGAGGGACGCATATGCAGTAGGGTCATGCGTTTGGGTTGCACAACAACCTATTGTTAGACGTATCAGTGAAAAAAATCACTCTGAATTTTTATTTTCAATAATGTTATATGTCTGTTGCGATAGATGAACGGGTTTTGAATGAGTGTTGTTGTTGTACTTTGGAACTGCCGATAATTTTCAAGCCCGATGTCGTTCTCATTTCTTTTGAATTCAGAGTTGATGTCTTCTGAGTCCTCCAAACTCTGAGTCTACACTGCAGTTCAGTTTGAGTCAATATTATGGTTCTTTGTGACTTACTCTTAAGGGAGTTCGTTTTTTTTGCGAGAACGATGCTATTGACAAGATCGGTGTTAGTGTTGGTGTTGAGCCATGACGTTGTTGTTTTTGCGTAGTGGGCTGGTGCTACAGCACTGCTGTTGCTAAATCTTGGAGTCACGACTACTGCTACAAAAATGTTATCTCATGCAACGAGAAAATGTTGCTACTGCTGCTTTTCTTCAAGATGTCGTTGTTCCTTCAACCCTGTTTTGGTTGTTGATTCAAGTAGCTGCAGCTGCTATTTTGTGTTGGGTCATTATGACCTATGTTTAAATAGAGATTTGGGATTTGCTCTATTTGAACGCAATTTTAGAAGTTGCGTATAAACAACAGTCTATTGGTTTAAAGAGGAAGGCAGAAAGCGAGATTATAAATTCGTTATTCGCGGAAAGACCTTTGTAGGAGGTTCGCCCCATCGATTGTAGGAGCTTTGTAGGAACCTACGGGAGGTTCAGGAGGCAAAGAACTTACAGGTATAATTATTTTCCCTTGCGTGTGCCCATTATACCCTTATCAGTATATCTCTCTACACTGTCTGCTATGCATGTGTACGATCCTTTAAATTTTTGTTTTATTCATAACTTAACCGAGATTAAATAACGAAAGTGCATGCTTAAAGATGATTTATTTTCTTGTTTGAAATCAAACTAAATGATGCACTGGGGAAGGTAGGAGGAAGGTGGTTTTTCCTGCGTTGACTGGGTCTTCAAAGGGTCTGGCATTGTTTCTAAGATGAATAGTCTGATCATTATATTTTGTTTTGTTTTCTGAAAGACCAAGCATTGTTTATAAGATGAATCACTTGGTTGTTGTGTTTCTTGACTTGTTTTTTTCCCAACTGGACAATGTTTTTAAAATGATTGATCTAATTTGTGTTTCTTTAGTATTTTATCGGAACGGTTCTGAAAATCAGGTAATGTTTCTACAACGACTGACATGACTCTATGTTTATTTCAGGGTGGTTTCTAAACATACTTTGGACATTGTTTCTAAGACGATTGACCCAGAGCTCCTAGTTTTTCTTTGGTTCTAAATGTAAGAATTATGTAATGTTTCTAAGATGATTGACTCCATTCTCTGCATGTTTTGTTTATGAGAGAGGTTTAGGCCAAATGAATAAGTAATGTTTATAAGATGATTAACTTAAACTAAGGTCACGCACCTAATGTGAACTGAGAATAAGACTTTCCATATTGAGTATATATATATATATATATATATATATATATATATATATATATATATATATATATATATATATATATATATATATATATATATATATATATGAGCATAACTCGTCAAACTTTCTTTCTAAGATAAATGGTTTGAATATAGCCTTATCACAATAAGAGAGTATGAAATTAAGAGTTAAAACTTAAGGTAACTTGGGCAGATTGAACTTTGTTTCTACGATGAATGACTCAGTTTTGTATTTATATCGAAGACAAAGTGCAGATATATATATATATATAATTTGGTTGTTAAACCACCACTACCTCCGTCACTCTTAGAAAAAATTAAAAAAATGTCCGTTTTCTCACTTTTTTCGAACTTTTCGGATGTTGGATACAACTCTGCAGTCGGGCCTTGAGGGCCTCTTCGAGAAACAAAATATCATGTTCGAGAAGGTAGTGCACCAAGTTGTATACATGCCAAAACTTAGACATTTGTATCTAACCGCTATAAGGGTGAGTTCAAATTTTTATTGTTTAACATAGAATTAATGAAAACCGAACAAAAAAATATTGGGTTTGGACGAAATCTATTTATGATTATAAGCGTATGGTTTTTATGCCTTCTGTAGGAGCAAGATTATTTGCAAAGTAAAAAAAAATAATAATAATAAAATAAAATAAAAAAATAAATTGAGAACACCACAGGAAGTGGCGAGGAAAAAATCAGGTTTTTCCATAATAAAGCCTTACTACGTGAAGTATTGTATGTTTAGTGATTGAAATATATATATATTTTTTATTATCTCAAAAAATCATGTGTATAGTCTGTGGGTAAACTTCCTATTTTTTAATGTTTTCTTAACTTTTTTTTTTTTTTTTTTTTTTTTAATTGGCGTTTGACTAAGAATTTGAAGATGTATCTGAGACAAAAGTTGTTTTTGCTATTATTTTACATAAAATATATATTTTTGGCAAAGGTTTTATTGTTAACTTCAAAATTGCTTTATAGAGTCTATAAAATGTTGAAAACGGCATATAGCCCTATATGCCAGAATTCACTAAAGCTGTTTTTTTACAACTTTCGAGCTGGTTTTATTGGAGCTATGTTTTTTTTGTCAATCTTTTGAGAATGACTTATAGTCCTATAACAGGATCTTTTGAAGCAAGAGTTTTCCTCCACATTTTTAGGATCGCTCGACCGTTTGCTTGATATTTTGTTTTGTCTTTAGGAAGGTGGTCGAAAATATATATATATTTTTTAACCAGAAATAGAAGTGTGAGTTCTATTTTTTCACTCTATACAAAATGTTGGATTTTGTGGTTTTGTATGTTTTTCACGAATCCTGTGTTGTTTGTGTTTTTTGTTTTCGTTTTTTTTTTTTCCCCTTCAAATACCCCTCTAGGAAGGCATGGCGCAATCCACTGGTTGTTGACACTTCGTGGAAGAGGGCATCTCCACACTATTACTTTGCAGAATGTATGAACCCGCTTTCCTGCCATAAGTTCAGTTTTAATTTTGTTTTTCTATCTTATTTCTTTCGTGGATCTGACACTCTTGCCGTAATGCCCTCACTGAAGGCATAGTCACACAACGACTTTGATTGGGTATCTACCAGGTATCAAATTCAAAAGGGTGTTTGTTTTTTTGCTTTATTTATTTATTTGCGAGTGGGTTTTTTTTTTTTTAAGTCAGGCTGTGTTTCGTTTCTTCGAGGAGAGTACCAGAAAAGAAATAAAACCGAACTCAGGCTCGACAAAACTTGGTGCGTAGTGAAAATCAGGGTCGGCAAAAATAGGCTCGAAGGTAGTGGTTGCTTAAATAGTTTGAGGCTGACTAGACATCGTTTCTAAGATGAATTCTCTAGTCGCATGCCCAATGAAGAAACAAGGAGTTGTGCAACCTTTTAGTGTAGAATTTAAGGCATGATGAACATTGTTTCTGAGCATAATGGTTTAGTGTCATGCCACATATAAGTTGAGGTAAAGGGTAAATGTTATGAATGTTCAATGAACTATCCATTGTGTGAAACTAATTTTGTATTTGGTGAAAGACTAACCTTCGTTGCATGTGTATGTTTTTTTTTTTAGTCTAGTCTAAGTTGTTTTCTTATACGTAGTTGCTTTATATGCTCGTCATGTGTTGGAGTCATAGGAGTTAGTTCAGTTTTCGTCTTTTAGAGTTAAGTTTGTTTTAACTTCATAGTTTGTTTTCTATAAATTTTGTAAATTTATTTTCGCTAAAGGAAGTATAGCCGAAATTTTTACAAATCAAAAAAGTTAAGGAAATTTTGTCTTTTAAAAAAACTCAAGTTTTGTCTAATCATATATCTTGCTTAGTATAAGTTTTGAGAGCCTACTCTTTCTTGGGGAAGTGCTGCCATTTTTTTTGCTAATTCAGAGAGTTAAATAAAATTTGACTTTTGTAAGTCAAACACAATTATTTTTGTATAAATTTTAGAAAGTCACTTTTGCTATGGGAAGTGTTGCCGAAATTTATACAAATCTAAAAAGTTAGTTAAATTTTGCCTCTACAGAATTCAACTTTTGTCCTTAAGTTATACCTGACTTTGTATAAATTTTGGAAGCCTACTTCTCGATGGGAAGTGCTGCCAAAATCCTTACTAATTCGTAAAGTTAGACAACATTTCACTTTGTAAAGTCAATGTCTTATTTTATATTTCATATTGAGCTCAGTATCAATTCTGAAAATACATTTTCTCTATGGAAAATGTTGCCAATTTTTTTATAGTTTCAAAGAGTTTAATTATTTTTTAGTAGGAACCTGTAATTACACAATGATTCTACATCGATAGACCACAAACTACACTAGGTCAACTTCAACTACCCTTTGCACTCACACCCCTTACCTTATTCTCACTAACCCCAAAATTCATCTACCGTTCCAAAAGAAAGCACTCAGTCCTTTTTAAATGATCATTTAATAAAAATATGGGTAAAAAAACAAGAGAAACAATTCAACCTGTAGGGACGAACGCCATAGGTTGAGTCGCGATAGTGAAATAGAGTTGAGTCGGAAACTGACTTGTTAATAAAAACATAATAGACGATGATGCTCATAAAATTGACTGAAACTAGTCAACCTTGAATCGAAGTGAACAAAGAGGACATGTGACACATCATAGACCAGTATCCAGCATTGCACTTAAGCGTATGGAGGATAAACTTCACATCAAATCTCCCTCCTCATAAGACTACATTTAAACTTATCTCTGATTTATATAAAAAATTAAGGAAATTTCAGTAGCGTCTCCCCTATCCAGGGCGGATTGTTGAGATTTTATTTCACATATTTGCGATCATTTGCATATTTGGAAGAAAGTCACGCCATGATTATGAGAGTGATCGCCTCGTAATCAATAGTCCTACTATGTTTATATTGTGTATTCGCGCAATCTGGTCTTACCATACGCGAGGGTTGAGTAAATTTGCAATGAAAGATAATAAAGATCCCCTTTGATTTTGCTTGTTGAGTTTTTAGTTGGACGTTGAGGTCCGTGGCAGTTGTCAAAGTCAAACCTCGTGACATGTTACAAGGCCTTAGAAAATGAGGCCTCTCCCCATAAGTCAGGGGCGTCTCGCCGCCACAAAGAGTCGAAGTCCACCTATCGCTTTTCTCCACAGTATGCAGAAGAGGGCAGGACTCGCAATCGCATTTGCGATTGTCTAGCGTAATGAGATTAACCCCTCAAAACGCGTGTCAACCAACACTTAAGTGTCGAAAACGACCTTAAAAACTATTGAGGACTTAATGGTTATGTGCACCACATAGTATGTTATCATTGTGACTGCTTGCATATTCATGCATGGCTAGTCGATATAATAAAGTCTGCGTCGCCAAGTTATTCAGGCGGGACACCCGCTTATTCAGTTGTTGAAAAATTATGGGTTGCAAGTGAAAAAAAAGACTAGGCGCGATTTATTTGTGAAGTTTATTTATTATTTATTAAAAATGTATCGCTTGGTTAGATTGATCATCATAGTCATCTGACGTAGAACCTCGCTTGGGAGATCAACCCCTAGAGCGTTGGTTTACGCACGATTTCGATAAAGGCGTTTGACTACAAGTACCTCCTATGCTACAACGAAAGAGAAACGACCTCAGCAAGACCACCTATGCGATTGCACTCAAGAAACTTTCACACGTGGTTCGATAGTTTGTCCGAGATATGCCTACCTATGAAGGTGACAACTCCCACGGGTAGAGGTAAAATGTACCTCGCGTGACTTCTATCATGTCGTAGGGGTTCACGAGAGGTACAGTTGGCGCACTCAGTCGTAGCGGCACCACTCTGCGAAAAACTTGGAGTTCTACAAAAATCCTGCGTGACGCGGCAAAGAGGGTCCCCCTTGCATGACAGATGCGCTCGACAATGTGCATGCGGCCACGTATGGGAAATAGTGTTGGGAAGCGTATTGGTGGTTTAAACCAGCAATCCCTCTGAGCCTTTTTTTCCTGACCTTAATTTATTTCGCGTGTCAAATAAAAATGATCAGGAGAGAAATTGCACCTCTTTGCCTGATGTCTCAAAAAAGTGACACTCAGGGCATGCATTTTCTTTGACTTATATTTCAATAAATCCTAGACGTATTTGCATGTTTGGCCTGTATTATGGTTCCATGTTTTTCGTTTAGACCCTCTTCTGACCGGATATGTCAAAGATGCAGGTTAGTTACTAGTTATCAGAAATCGGGCCAGAGCGTTTCACTCTTTTGGTCACATTGTTTTAAGTTAAAAAAAAGGTTGAATGCTGTTCGGTCGAAAAACTTGATTTTTTTACTTTTTTAATTTATTTATTTTTCCTCAAAAGTTTGAACAAGACAATTGAAGAAGTGTTTTTTTCGGTGATTGTTTATGGTACGACTTTTGTGGTAAATTTATGGATGGTCGTGATGATATTAGTGTGATTCCTCTTTAGCTTATTCAAGTTATTTTCATGGTGATGTCGATTGTAATCTGCGGTGATAGACTACAAGAACTACCACGCATAATATATAGGTAGACTAGATGACTTTCTAGTTACCTTCGTTGTCGAGCGCATCGGTCCGGCACCAGCCATACCTCTCGCGAGCCCCTACGACAGGACAGGGCCTACGCGAGGCATGACTACCTCCACCTTACGGGAGCTGTCACCTTCCTTCGGTGGGCGTATCCCCGCCGAGCTACCAATCCACATTACGAAAGCTGATCAACTGCAATCGCAGAGGTGGACCAGTCGATGACGTTTCTCGTTCGCTGTAGCATAAGGGGTATCCGCGGTACTACGCCTCTATCGGACCCGCACGCGATTCGACATCTTGGGGGGGTTGAGGTCCCAAGCGCGGCTCGTCGCCGGTCGACTAGGACGTATCCCACACGCCACTCGCACACTACTATAAGGTACATAAAAGTAAAGCACACGCACACACGCACACAAGTACTGAACGACGCAAAGGACGTACAAGCGACACCCACCTAGTCCCTTAGTATCCATCCCATAACTTCCTGGTGCAGGAATCGACTGAGCGTCGTGCGCGAGACTTAATATAAAGCCGCGTGGGCGTAGGTCTTCTCATATCGACTAGCAATGCCAATGCACACAGGCAGTCGCGAAGATGGCGTACTATGCAGTGCCCATAATCGAGCGGTCCCTCGTGGATCCGAGTACCGCTTATGACACTCACGTGTCAGACTCGAAGTATCGTGAAGGTTCCGCCCTTTACGATATTGCACAGCCGAGGGACTAGCCGTGCGGCCGCCGCGGCACGTCCGGCTTTCGGCCCGAGTGTTCTGGCGGTCAAGGCAAATAGGCTCTGCCCGAGAGGGGGTCCCCTTCAGTGCAGGGTCTAGGGCTTGGGATGTCCTGGACAAGAACCTTGAATCCCGTCCCAGGACCAACGTCCGACTAACAATCTCCAAGAAACACTTATATAAGTAATGGGGTCATCCTTTCTCTACTAGCCCAACCCCTGATTAACTCCTTAGCACGCCGCCCCTTTCAGGCCCCACAAGTACCCTACATAGGTACGCATACATACACATATACACACATATGCACACATCTGGGAATGAACGTGTGACGATCACATCTCACAATCACAGTGGGTCTCCTCATGCACATATATAAGATCGCAGGACAGTCCAATGCAATAATCCAAGTCACAGAACATACCTGCAATCACATCAAAGAGTCAAGCACAAGTCCATACACTATACAGAGTCAACTCCAACCAGTCTCTATGCTCATACCCTTTGCCTCAGCCATGCAAGTCCCAACCTCCAGCCAGTCAACCTTAAGTAAATACTCAGTACCTTTGTTAAATAGCCATTCAATAAAAGTCCGGGTGAAACCCCAACAAAGCAGAAAAGATCACCAGGGCTGAAGCCTCYTTAGGTTGAGTAAGGAKAGTGGGTTGAGGTTGAGTCGTAAGCCGACGAATCGRCAACTGACCTGTTATCTGTGATAACAGAAAGTGATCCTTGTAGGATCAACTGAGTCTAGTCCACGTCTWKAAGCAACTGATCAAAGAGACYTGTAACACAAGACAGGCCAATCTCAAACTTAAGTCTATACGCTCAGGGAGAGTAATCTCCATGTCAYAATYTGACTCAAGTCACCCTATCTAACTAAGTCTAAGTCTACCTCTAGATAGCACTCARCAAAAGGTGAATCTCGTCATAGTCTCCCCTWCATATGTCGCCACCTGTCCAAATATAGTCKAACTCCTMTAAATTAGGAAAATTTCGGCAGCGCTTCCCATASGGAAAGTGCTAGTCCAAGATTTATACAAGGCCAAGTTTGRAATCTTGAGAATGACTTCGATCCTTYAGGGCCTGACTTTGGCTAACTCCCTGAATTAGTAAAAATTTGGGCAGCATCTCCTTTGGAAAASGAGGCTCCCSAGATTCTTACTAAGTCAAAACATCATCAAGGCCGRATCTTGAAYGAGTCAAAGTTTTGACTAACTCCTTGATTTTGTAGAAATTTCGGCAGCGCTTYCCGTAGGGAAAGTSGCTTACCAAGAKTTATACAAGACCAAGTACGAATCAAAAGATCCCAGAAAATGCAGAAATTAATCTAAGTAAAAAAACGAGCCCCGAAAATGCARGAAATGACTCTAACTCCTATGGCTCTAGCACGTGGCGAGCAACTACARCAACTACCTATCAAATCCAACCTYAGAMTAAGAAGTGGCATCACCCAGTCACATGCCGGCCAAACCACAGACATGCACTCTCTCGCCATCCCAAGTTACCTTAGCAAACAATAGTTCGTAGTCTTTCAATGATTTATCCCTTATACCCAGCTTACATAGGGCATAAGGCTAGACCACCMAAACTTATGGAACATGTYTAGCCCARCCAARAAGTATACACAAACACARGGCACAACAACCTTTCTCTTCTTTGGGCATATGACTAGGGCCCCCTAGTCGCCCTGAACTGTTTAAGTATCCAAAGTTTATATAATTGTCTGCACTTGGTCTTTTGAGGTAGCATATAGCTGAGCCGATCATCTTCAGCTCAAGACTCAGCCTGCCCCTTCGTACCACAAGTTTATTCTTAGTTAAGTACTCTCTTCAGTTGGTGATAAGCTATAGTCAGGCCACCCAAACTTATGGAACCCTGCCTGACTAGCCTGTTCATAGATAGTACAATAGTAGAGTATATCAAAGTTATAGCCTTCTGGTTCTAGCATGTGCGAGGCGTTGGACCAAGACCACCCAAACTTATGGAACATGTCTTGGTCCTCAGCCTGGTTTATTTCTCTTAGACCAAAGCAGGAAGAGGTAGAACCACCCAAACTTATGGGACATG
>BFEA01000296.1:2095785-2109366 GCA_003427395.1 Chara braunii
CCCCCCCCCAAAGTCCGGAACCATGGCACCAGCAACCGCCCGCTGCCATGCAATCAGTCGGTGACGAGGAACCTTCCCCTTGGAGGCGACCAATTACCGTGGCCAATGGCTACCTTGGTTACGAAGACAACCAGCACGTGCTGCAGACCCAGAGAGATCCTGACGAAGGTCGGCTACGACAACCAGGTGGGCAGCAATCGTAGGTCTGGCAGATGTGCTCATCGAACGTGCAAAATGAGAGTGAGTCTTCCGCTAAGACGCGGGCAGATACATTTCCTTTTCCCCCCGAACCTTCCCGTAAGTGGCCGCGCAGCCCCTACCACTCATACCGGCCAAGCCACTCCTCAGACCCAAATTCCGACGCAGCCATCACATCCGGAGTGCGTCAAAACCCCCACTTCAAATCTTATCTTGCTCAATTCTGTGTGGGGACGGGCGAGATATGCCCTTTTTCGCTCCGCCATGTTAACGAATACGATGCCTCCGCGCACTCCATTCCCCTTCTAGCTTCCATTCTACTCAACCATCCATCAATCTGAAGGCAGATTCGAGCTCGCAGAGGTCCAAAACCTCAGGAATGGGTCTTGGTCCGTCCGATTCTGTTGGGAATTTAGCGAATCATTCACTTCGTACTCCACCATATCCACTCATTCATCCAACTCCGTGCAGCCCTTTTCCTGCTACCCTCACTCATTACTGATTTTCCACTAATTCCGATGTTAGATCCTGTTTCGCCTCATCCCAAAACCCCATATCCGGTCCTCTCCCCGCTTAGATCTGCGAAGAATCAGGCAGCCACCCCCTCCATGTCCGCGCTCAGCCAGTCTTCCGCCATCTCTATCTTGGCTGCACCTGGTGCAGAATCCCAACCGGGTTCGTTCATCACCTTCTTTACTAAATTCCAACAGCTGAAGMCCATCGCTCCCTGCCTAGTCTTCACTGCGCTGCCCCGCTGGTTCCCGTCTGCGCCTAGAGACARCCCTCCCTTTAYCGTGCACAGTCGCACCTCGTCCRCTCTCCCTCTCTTTCTCCTCGTCACTCCCCGCTTTTCCCTTTCTACTTCCTCCTCCCTGTCAAGCCACCGTTGCGCGGTAGCTAAGCATCATACAGCTTTGAAAGCCTACCTGAACCAGCGGCCGACTCTAAATAGCATTCTACCATGATCCCCTTGGTGTGCTCGTCTTGGGCACCGGAGCCTCGGGCTCGGCWAGTGCTCTTCGCCSCCAAGTGCGGGTAGGTGCAGTTGGCTTCCTCTCCTTCGTAGGACCTGATGCTAGGAGCAGTCCCACCAGCAGCATTCCAAGCCAAACTGTATGAGTGTGGCCCTGCCAATCACCCGATCTGAAGTCCCGGGGCTCCACTATCGGTCATGGGAAAGACCCTACTAATTTTCTCTGTGTCGTACCAATTGCAACGGATGTCCCGCAGACTGCAACCCGATACTAGTATCCCAGCAGTTCGTGGTTGTAYCCACAGAACTAGGCGGCTGGGCTTCCCGGCCGGCCCTGGTACCGGCACCGGGCTGCATCCCATATGGGACAAAACAAGAAAATAATAATAATAATAATAATAAATAAAAATAAAAAAAATAAAAAAATAAGAACTTAGAAAGCCTGGGAAAACGGCGGAGGGGGAGGAGGACCATCGGAACCTAGCCTCGGTCCTGCCTCGCAGGCTTGCTGTCGGACCCCCCAGCAAAAAAAAACAAGGGGGATAATACCGTCGGACCCTCAACCCCTCGGTTTTCTTCACGCAGCTTTTCTTCACGCTGCTCCACTCTGCGGCCCGCTAGCCTCGCTCCCCGTATCTCCGCTGTAACAGTCCGACACCGTAACCTATAGGGCTAAGCCCAAACCTGGTATTGGCCTGCGCGGCATTCCATATGAACCGGTGCGGCGCAGCCCCCAGGCCTGGGACACAGCCCCAGCCCTCTTTCCTACCTCCCAATAGGCACGCTACCTCTAGGCTCCTACGCCGGCTTGCCCTCTTTGCGTCGCGGCCGCCTCGCCCCCTACGTCGTACGTTAGACTACTACGGTCACTTATCCCTACCAAGGACACCTCTTACTTCTAGTAATCAAAGCCAGGTCGGCCAACTATGCCGGTTACATAATCAAAAACAGAAAAATTGCGCGCGCGCCTTAATCCCGCGCGCCCACTCCCGCCCTACTCTAATCAAGCAACTTACCTATGTAACCAAACAGACCTAGGCGCGTCTCGCGTAGTACACTTTAGACCTCAACTCGTACTTCCGGTCACTTGCAAAAACAAGGGCGGATACCTTTGTCAGGGTATTCGCGCCGACAGCTTACCGGACCATATTAAGCGACGTCCCCGTCGCTTCGCCAAATCGAAAGCTACAAATTCCTCCATAACTCCAAATGCTGACGAGACAGGAACCAATCCGATCAGCCGACAGACTTAGGGTTGAGGCCTCTAACAATCCAAGCCCTTATAACTATATGCCGCCAGGGTTCCAACCTGGGTCTCCATTGCCCTGACATTAGGACGCCGGTGTACTAGACATACGTACTACAGCATAAGTCTCAGCGGCCCTTCTTACCCGTCATCTCCCCTTTTGTCCTAGACAACCGCCGGCTTCTCGTTAAGTGTCCTTGGCCTCTGCCCTGCGAGCAGGACTTTGACCAGGGGCGCGGGCCCTAACCGAGACCTTAGAAGGCATTTTCGCCTCCCTCCAATACTCCTCACAATCAAAAAGTATATATATGTACGTATATATATCTTACCTCAATACACCTCCTGCAGTCTAGTACAGGGAGGTTAGGTCTCCATCTTGGCCCACCGTAGTCTGGGTGATCATGCCAGATCCACGACCCACCGCATTTGTTAGTTTAGCGGTAGTGCCCTCGCAGGTTGCGCCACGATAGGCTTCTCTCCTGATAAGCATTCAATCAGGACGCAAAAAGACTCGACTCGACTCCTATCCCACGTCGGTCTACGGGAGTAAAACCCTCCCAGGTGGCCACACCCTTTTAAGTCTTTACTCCCTAGGAACGACGCAGACCCGCTGACCAGGTTGTGCCGATCAGCAGCCAACACTAGGGGTTGCGCCATAGTGATGCTAAACTCTACCGTTAGCTTGGTATTCTCATATATGTTCCAGGATTAGCACATGTGGCTGGACGGTGGGTCGCAACAATTACGAGCCTACTGCGGGACTACGCAGAGGCCTGTCACACGTAAAAGGTATTTACCCGCCGTCTGTGGGACAACACAGGGGATCGTGGCAACCTYTYCACATTTACAAACAGAATCACYGCCAGTTGCACAAGGCCGTGACTTCCTTACTTKATCAGAGCAGGAGGCCACGYATCCCAGTGAYATCTCCYARAAGAAACTATTTGCGACCTCTCCAAACTCTCAACAGTGGCCAAGCAACAAGCATGGTCCTTCTCGTCAGGCTTTATCATACCAACCTTGCTTACCATGCCACCGATCTAGTAACCACCCTTCATACGAGGGAGGTGTCACGCCATAGGTCTCCCAACATGCAGCAGTTGCCTCCTCAAAAACCACCCAGGCACCCCTACCATAGCACAATTCAAACTTGAGGGACCAACTTATGGGTCCTCATCACAACTCAACAACATACATTCGGCATGGCAAGCATTTGAGTCTCAAGGACTCACAAATCCAAGGGATTCTTATACTTTCACAAGGACAGACTGCGCTTCCCCTCCTTATACCCGGCCCTGTCACCTGCCCGCGGGTAGATCGCCTAAGTATACCGAAGGGTAGGCAGTTCACATACATTCCATTCATACAATACACAATATACAAAATGCCACTCATACGTCCAACATCCACCACACATCAGGATAAAGCCACACATGTGAGAGTGAGAGTGATCGTCATGTACAAGGGATAGTCTCAACCCTCGATCAACTCAGATATACACTCAGGGATGAGGTATCTCATCCAAAAATCCACAGGGTAATCTCGTCTCGGGACCCAGACAAAACAACTCACCCTACCCTGAATATAGTACATGGTTAACGGTACAGGGAATCCCCAAAACAATTCAGTATTCTATTGCCACTTAGTGCACACCCCCTATTTTACATGATCCTAGTTACCGCGGCCATCCCATGCCGCAGGTCCCATCTATACACTCAACGTCGTAGGCGTCCACCCTGCCTAAGTAATAGCAAAGTCGTCAAAGAAATGTCCAACTTTTATTCAGGTGAATTAGACCCTACTCACTCATCTCCTCCTGGTTCTACCTGTACAATTGAGATCTACCCCCATCTACAGCTCATTCCACCACTCTACCCTGCCTATCATACATCTTTCCATCATACTCCGAGACCTTCCCGTCTGCCTGGTCCTTTAGGAATTTGAGGCACTGCAATGCCCTGTGCTCTTCCTTCGTACAATAGAAGCAGGTCGAGTCAAACGACTTCCTAGRCCTTTTCTTCTTCYGCTGGGGCCCTGCTGGCRATGGGGTTTCCCTRGCTTCTCCGTCCAACTCATGGCACTGAGGCACATCTCTGGGTCTCTCAGATCTTGCCTCCGACTCTCGCGGACTGGGCCCTGGTTGCGCCCTTGCTCCCTCTGGCTCATAGTCAGGAGTATCCAACCTCTAGGGCCTGCCTGCGATAATGCCCTCCATTGCACCTCCCATCTCGCTTTCCAGGGGCTCTTCCAACTTGTACTCTGGTGAAAACAAGCCAGCAACCTCCTGCATAGAGTGGACTGCTTCCAGTAGCACGTCCAAGGATCCTCCTGTCGAGCCTTGGGGAGGCTCATCACTGGCCAAGGGCAGTCTCTCCTTAAGTGACGGTGGCATGGCAGGGTCCGCCGCCATCGTGGGTAGCACCGCAAGCTCCGTAGGGGCTCTGAATTCGAAGGCTTCCCTCTCAGCCTTCCTCTTGGCCTCTGCCTCCTCAGTCTCCAAAATGATTCTTCTTATAGGTGCCTCTTGCTGAGGCTCCGCCACCGCTGGTTGCTCCAATACGCCATGTCTTGGCTGACTCTGCCCCCCTGGCCTGCTGCCTTCCGCCCCATCCTTGCTGCCATGAAGTTGCTGCCTCAATTCTAGGATGGTGGCGGCCTGGCTAGTCACTAGAGCCCTGAGCTCACAGACTTCTGCCTCAAGGGTCCCCAACCGTGACTCTAACCCTGCTTCCTGCAGCTCCTTCCCTCTCAGATCCGCCTCCAACATCCTATACCTGTTGAAGGAGGTCTTRGATACGGAGCGAATCCTCTGATCCAAATACTCATCAGCTCTCTGTGAGGTTTCGACCTCTGCCTTGCCTGGGGTCGTCAACCCTTCGCCATGACGAGCAAGAAACTCTCCCCACATCTCCCGGAGCCCATATGGTTTATAGGGCGGTGGCGGACTTGGGAGCACCCCTGCTGCTTCCAATCTTTGCCCCTCCTGCCGGATTTCCTCCCAACGTCTTGCTACTCTAGCCCGCTTTTCCTCAGCCGTTTCTTTCGCTGGTACTTCCTCTACCGTGCGTTGTTCGACTTCCCCTGAGATCCCCGTTTCCAACTCTCTCTCGGCCTGACCTGGTTCCCGGAGTGACTCCATAGGTATAACTTCTTCCAGATTAGGCTGCTCCAGGGCGTGGGCGGCCAGATGTCTATCAATCAGACTGTCTTCCTCACTCCTCAGACTGGCCCCCTCCGCCTCACTTGCCTCCATTCCTGTCGGCGATAGGCCCGTCTCGAGTACCACGAGTGAGACTTCCCCCCTTTGTACTTCCTTCCTCGTATCTGGCGGGCTCTCGGGTGGACTACCGAGCCTCAGCCCCACAGGTGGCCCCTGAGGGGGAGTGTCCTCCTCAACGTCTATGATCTCATCCCCAATCCGGACTTTCGTAGCACTCGGCCTCTCCTCTTGTTCAAGGTCTGGAACGTCCTCTTGTGGTACTTCCGCGACGGCCTCAATGCGCCTCTCACTCATCGGCGGCTCTCTCCACTGGGCAGCGTCCAGATGTGCCTCTAATGCTTGCAATGACCCTCCGGACGCTGGTACCTCCTGCTGCGTGTGCTGCGGAGATCCTCCCAGTCCTGGTCCAGGATAGCGATGGAACTCTATTGGTCCCAATTCACACTCGGGGCCTTCTCCTCGCTCCTCTGCCTCAGGTACCGTTTCCTCCTCTCGCCTAGCGAGCGCCTTCCATCCTCTTCGCGAGGTTCGGTTCTCAGCGGGCTTAGGTTCCCTCTGCCTACCGCTGCTGAGGCGCCTTTCGACTCTAGGCCGAGGTGGTTCTGGTTGTCGCGATGCTGCCCTCAAGTGTGCTCTACAACCATCCCAATCTCGAGCTATATCCCTGATCCGTCTGGCCAAAGGTCTTTCCGCCTTTCGGGTCCACAGGGGTAACGTCGTCATCCACTGTCTGGTCTTGCATGAATTGCTCGAATGCTGGGATGAAGTCATCTGCATTCCCAATCTCCAATCGAATAGGCCTGCCATCAGGTCCCACAGGCGAGGGTCGTAGTTCCTGCATCCGTGCCTCCACTTCCGACCTCGTTCGAGCCTCCCTGCGAATCTGTGCGATGGGCTCCATAAACCTGCCAACTCCCCTCAGTCTCTCGATCGTCTGGGTCACGGTCCACCCCATATGGTCAGCGTGACCCCAAAACTTGTCCATGAATAACTCGATATCCCCATCGTTATATACTGGAGTGCTTGCTCGACGGTAAGGCCCATGTCGTCCATGTCCTCCTGATGCTCCCGCCGGCCGTCGCGGTGGCCGTGTCCCCCTCCCTCCTCTTGGCATGGCTGCAAGTCAGTCCTGCACAACAGGCGAAGGAGACAACCGGCATGCGCCGGGGTAAGCAAACAGGCGCCGAAGAGACACACCTAGGCCAAACCAAGCACATGCCCCAAGCAATCCTCCTGCAAACCCATCTATTCCATTCTAAGGGGACTGGGTTGCCTATCTCACCTCTTTTCTGGCCACGAATTTCTTCAACCTCATCCCTGACACCCAGTCTTTCCACTCTGTTCCATTCAGTTCCTCGATCTGGTATGCGCCGAACTCTCCGCATCGCACGATCCGATAGGGACCAAACCACCTCTTGTCCAGTTTCCTGGACCATTGTTTTTCCAGGGATGAATCATACAAGAGCACGACGTCCCCAACTACCAAGGGTACCTTTCTTACACGAGCTGACTGGTCTCAGCGAGCCTTATCGTCCATACGGCTCCTCTCTTCCTGGTCGGATGCCTCTTGGACTCTTTCCTCAATCGCGCCCACCTGCCGAACTCGAATATCGAGCAATTCTTCGAAAGACAGATTTACCTCCAAGTCCTGATGCCTCCAAGTCTTTAGGAAGCTCTCGATTGGAAAGGTAGCATGTCTTCTATACCACAGTGTGGCCGGCGCATACTTAGTGGTCCTTTTCACTGTGATGTTCTCAACGAAGAAGGCGGCCCTCAGATACCTCGGCCACTGGCTGGGCTTACCTTCGGTCCATTTTGCTAGTAGAGTCGTAATGGTACTATGACCCCTTTCCACCGGAGCATTTGCCTGTGGGTGGGCGGCCGTGGTGTAGTTAGCTACTACCCCATATCTTGACAGCAGCTCTTGCACCTCCTGACAGGTGAACTCCGACCCCCTGTCCATTACGAATTCCCTAACGAACGGGCAGCGTAGGTAATACTCCTCGATGCAGCTGACCAGAACTGGCCCAGTCTTCGTACGGATTGCCCGTCCATCTACGAAGCCAGATAGGTTATCGCGCGCATCGAAGATATAGTTGTAGCCATGATCTCCAAGGGGCATGAACAATAAGTCGAGGTGTACTACGGCCCCGACCTCTCTCTCCAGCCTTGGATGCAGTGTCTCTCCTAGCCTTAGACGGGACTGCTCTTGGCACGACACACAGGAACGACAAAATTTCCCAACCATCTCCATCATGCCGTCCCAGTAGTATAGCTCACTTATTTTGGCATATGTGGCAGTAATTCCCCGGTATCCGCCTGCAATGCCATCGTGAAGCGCTGCTATGACGTCGATCTAACGGTTGCGACCACATACTACCCGCCTGGGGTTTCCTACCTTCCTTCTTACGAAGAGATGACCGTCCCTTACTAGGTAGCGATCCCTCATCATCTGCGCCCTATGGCTTGCGTCTCTATCACGCATCTCGCATGATAAGAGAAGTCCTAGCTCTAGGTAAACCCCATCATACTCCTCTGCGCGGAATGCCTCCTTGATCTTTCCCTCTTCGAACTCGTCATCCTGACTCTCCAACACAGTATCTCTTCCTTCGGCTGGATTTAGCGAGTTTTTCAAATCAAGGGACTCCTGCAGAAGCGTGTTGACGAGGAGGTACATTCCTCCCATTACTTCCTCGTGGCGTTTTACCCTGTCCGGGCCCTCCTCTATTGTCCGTACCTCATCCACCATACAATGGCTACCTGCGAGTGCCAACTTGGTCATCCATTGGACGTCCTTACCACCCCAGGGATCCTCCTCTTCGAAAGGCTTGAGCACCAACTCAGCTTTCCGCTCATACCCCTTAGGCGCGTGCCAGATAGGATGGCCAACGCAGCTGGGGACTCGTGGGGACCACTTATTGATGTGGAGGCGGATGTCCTCGTCCTGGTCCAGAAAGCCATCAACAGGGGGCGTATCCTCTACAACTTCCCCGTCCTCCCTATCCCAGTTGATGCGACTTAGCCCATCTGCCCTGTTCTTGTTCCCTGGGATCCGTTCCAACTCGAAGTTGAACATCCAGATGTATGTCAACCACCTGGCAAGTGTTGGATCGGGCGGAACATAATTCCTCAGGGAGAAAGCTAGAGCCGTTGGGTCTACCCTCAAGATGAACCTCCTGCCGAAGATGTAGTTTCAAAAAATCCGCAGACAATGAAGGACGGCGAGAGTTTCCCTCTTGAATTGGGAGTAGTTTCTCTCTTACGTACATAGCGTGTGACTCTCAAAGCGCAACGGCCTCTCCTTCCCCTTGACGTCTGCTTGGATTAGAACTCCACCCAAGGTCGTCGGTCCTGCACCGGTCTCCACAATGAATGGTCTCGTCTCCGTAGCGTCATAATCGGGCGCTCCCAGCACCAATCCTCCTTCCTGGAACTCCTCTTTCATGTTGGCCACAACCTCTTCCTGATCCTCACCCCAGGTCCACTCTTGATCCTGCCGGACCAGCTTTCTTAATTGCTCTATTTTTGCCGCAAAGTTCTTGACAAAGGACCTCCAAAACCCACACGTACCTAGGAAGCTCCTTACATCTGTTACAAAACGGAATGGCACCGGCCACTCAACTATCTTATCCGTCTTCTTAACGTCCGGTCGCCAGCCGTTCTCATTACAGACGAACCCCAAGATAGTCGCTTCCCTCATACAGTGCTTAGACTTAGGCCCACTGGCCGTAAGGTTGTACTCCTCAAGCAAGCCCAAGACTTTATCAAGGTCCTGAATGTGCCTCCAAACAAACCACCTTACTCCAAGCAGGACCTCATCGTCTTCCCTTTTTCGCGGCCCTTTCACTGCCAGGTCATCGATGTATGGTTGCGTGATGTGTAGACTAACTGTCTGCATGACCCGGATCATATTCCTCTGGACCATTGCCACCGCATTCGTCCACCCTTGCGGAGCCACATTCATGTGGATAAGCCCTCGAGGCGTGTGCATAGTTGTTACTGGTCGGTCCGGCGGGTAGACCGAAAATTGGTCATATCTGGAATAGAGGTCAATAAGTGAAATTATCGGCCTCCCAGCGCACGATTCCGACAGCGCATCAGCATTTGGTAGCCCACCTGCATTCCGCACTGTCACCGCATTCAGTCTCTGCAAGTCCTGTACCCACCTTAGTGTCCCATTGGGCTTAATAAAACAAAACCATGGTGATGCGTAGGGTCCGCTCGAGTAGTCGGCGACGTGCGTACGTATTTTGCCATCGAGGTAGTCCACTACCTTCTTCTCTTCGTCCGGATCCGGGTATCGCGCCCCTCTTAGATTCCATGGCTTGTGCGGCACGGTATGGATGCGGATCATTGAAATCTTGTCCACATCCAACCTGCCACGCTCCTCGTCGCTGAACGCATAGGCGCGATGTCTTTTCTTCATCAGCTCCACCATCAGGGCTCTTTCCCGCGGTAGTAGGAAGTCCGGTTCTCCCACTATCAACTTCCCTTCGTTTTCCTTATTGATACGACATGGCCCTTCTGACGCATTTTCCCTCATCCGCCGTATCAACGCTCGCTCCCGTTCGTAGTACACCTCCTCGTCCTCGGTAACCAGAAAGGGAACTGGGCGACAGTTTTTGTCCATCGTTTTGTACCGCCTTTGGACACCCTGCTTGAGCCGGCCCCTAAAAAAGGCTGACTTGGCACTCGTGCCTGCGCTTGTGCCACTGCCGGATCCATTCCCCCCTTGGGAAGCCGGTAAACCAACTCCATCTCCCCTTCCTGGGGATACTCCAGAACCTGCTCCCTCAACGCCTGAATGGCATCCGGATCGGCCATCTCGTGCGTGGCCACTATATCCATGGCCTTTCCCACATCCGACAGGTTGAGCGAGAAGGCTTCACCTTCTACTTCGTCCTCGGGCTCTGCCATAAGCCTCCGATACGCGTCTTCTGACTCCTCAATCGTGAAAGAGTCAGGGTTGGGCCTGTTCCTGAGGCTCCTTGGCCCAGTGTTCCGACAGGTAATCACTTCGTAATTCCCGCATGCTGGATCACATAGAATCAGGATCAATGACCCATCATGCTTATTATATATCAAAGTCTCCGTCCTGCATAGGAAGGACCTCCCCAGGAGGATGTTGTGGTCCACATCAGGAATCACAAAGAAACAGGCCCACGCTTTCACCCTGCCAATCTCCAGTAGCACATTCGAGGTTGTTCCACAGAACACCGCCTTGTTGTTGGCCCCGTGCAGGATGCCACAATCTGAACGGTCTACCTCTAACCCAAACTTGATGGCGTCGGCCTCTCGAATGATATTCATTTTCGCGCCGGTATCCACCATGGCTGTGCATTTGGAGCCCTTTACCGCTAGGTCCACCACGCCACAAGCTACACACTTCCAATCCATTTTTGTCCCTGGCTCTGCCCATTCCATCTCCTTGGGCAGGATCAYGCWGAGGTGAACATTTGGTAYCARTCGTCTTGACAGTCTGCCCTTCAACTCATTGCGGAGCCTGGRCGCAGACGCTAGGATCTCTTTCAGGGTCATTAAATCATTATGGCCCTCAAGCAGCCTGTCAATTACTCGCTCTACATCAAATCCTTCCTCTAGCCGGACCGCATACTTCTTCCTCTTTGGCGGTACGTCTCGCATAACCGGTTCGGCCTCTCCCCGACTTTCTCTTTTCTTGGCTCGCTGTTCGGCCCTTTGATCTGCTTTCTGACGTAATCGATCATCTTCCCCTTCATCATCATCATCATCCTCTACCTCTACAGTTTCCTTCCTCTTTTCTGGTTCTGGTTCCTTCCGAGGAGGTTCTTGACTCGCACCTGACTTGGCTTGACTTCGAGTGCGGGCTGCCTGAGCCAGCCTAGCTTGCGGGGTAGGGGGCCTAGTCATCATCCCTGATCGCGGGCCCGTCCCCACAGTGGTCACTCCGGGCCGCCCTGGCATGGATTCCGGACCATAGTCATAAAGGAAGACCTTGGGGAGGTTAGCCCTCCACTCCTTCACTCCCTCGCAGAGATCTACCAACTTCCGTTGGTATCTCCCTACCATGTCCAATAAGTCCTCCATCTTATTCAGTAGGACCACCCCGGCTCTACCTCTTCATCGCCACCCTCATCGTCCGACTCGATGATTATGGGTTTCTCTCTTACATCCCCGGCCTGTAGCCTCTGGGTTACTTCCTCGTCACTTCCTACTTCCTCAACTCCAACTGGCAGTTCCTCCTTCTCCTGCCATAGCCTGAACGTGGCAGGGGGTGGCTGTCGTGCTGCCAACCTTCGTTGGGCCTCCGCCCTAACTCCAYCAGCCTTCCYATCAATAAAATCTCCAAATTGGTCGTAAATGTCCCCATCCATATTAGAATAAATCAGTCCATTTTTCTCGTCCTCTCTCCGTATGTTGCAAAACCTAATAGTGTGGCCCTGCTGCTCACACTGCTGGCATATGGCACTTCTCCAGTCAAAACGGGCCCTTCCACCACCTGGATTCCCTCGGCTGTCTTGGCCGCCTTGATTGCCTTGGCCACCTTGGTTGCCCCATTGGCCTCCTCGGCCGCCTTGACTGCCCCATTGGCCTCCTCGGCCACCGCCATTCCTGCCACGTCCTCGTCCACCGCCCCTTCCTCCATTCCCCTGGTTCCCTTGGCCTTGACTACCCGCACCCGCCACACTGCCTTGTGAACTTTGTGTGGGCGTTGGGGTCGGCGGTACCGCTGGCTGAGTTTGGGCGGCGGGGTAGCTCGGAGGTGGCATACTTGTCTGGGGCCCAGCATAGGATATTACCTGTCTCGACGGCGCTGGGCCACCCCAGGGTACATAGGTCTTAACTAGGGGCCACGGCCAGTGCCCAAATGGTGGCACTGGTGCTTGCGACGGGCCCGCACTACTTGACGGCCCGGACGAGCTCGGAGATGCCGCTACCACTACTTGAGGCGCCTGGCCCTTTCCTGACCCTTGTCCGCCTTGTGCTAGATTGCGCTGCTTACGCTGCGCCTTCGTAAGGTGTGGAGGTACTGGCTCCTCTTCTTCCCATCCTTCCTGGGTAGCCTCCTCTACCACGGCCCCCTTGCCTTTTTCCTGGATTGCCGCCGTCACCTTCCGCTGTATCACCGGGTCTAGCCCTGCTAATACGTCGGTTATGATCTTCTTTACTCATGGCGACCCAGTCGTATCCCTGTCCTTCCGTTTCTGCCTCTGCAGCCTCACCTGGTGCTGCTCGACCTGGTCGAGGCCTCCAACCTCCACCCCTCTGTCAATGGTGGCCCAGGTAAGTTTGGCATTTCCTCCCCCATGGCTTGTTAGCTCAACTGTCTCAGATGCGGTGAGCAGTCCCAGGAAGACGGCGCACTGCCTCCTCTGATATCCCATGTACCTTTCTCGCCTTATTTTTGAATTTTTGCAGGAATGCCCAATTGGTGGTAAAGTCGTCCCTATTCATTGCCTCTAGGTCCGCCATAGTTAGCAGGCCATCCCCCAACCTACACTTCCGTTGCATTCCTTCCTTAAATTTAGCCCAATCGCCGTTGGCGTCGTCGACCACCTTCTGTACTTCCGGATGGTGCTTATGGAAGTTATGGAGCACATACTGCGGGATGCATTTGAATTTCGTCTCGTCTGGTACTCCCACCAAGGCTTGCTCCACTAGGTCCAGCCATTCAGAGACTCGTTCCTCATTGAAGTGGAAGGTGTCGACTTTGGGGACACTCCTCGGCGTTCTCTCCCGCTTGTCCATCGCCTCGATGAGATCATCGAGGGTCAGGACCTTGCCTGAACTGTCGCCTATGCCGCCTGTCATTTTAGCAGCCTGTCCTTCACTTAACTTCCCTGTAGTAAGGCGAGGTACAAAGACAACTTTATTCAGCACTCTCACTCCAGCATAAGCCTATCGAGCTAACCACTTAGCCCTTGGGCGTTTCAGACTTTAACTGACACCCACGTCCCTTTCGTT
>BFEA01000296.1:2116287-2130767 GCA_003427395.1 Chara braunii
TGTGCGTGTGTGTGTGTGTCTTAATCTATGTGGATCTGAGGTAGTATCTCACGTGTGTACGTAATATGTGGCAGAAACATGTTTATCTGAGCAGCCCCCCCCCCCCCCCCAAAGTCTGGAACCATGGCACCAGCAACCGCCCGCTGCCCTGCAATAAGTAGGTGACGAGGAACCTTCCCCTTGGAGGCGACCAAGTACCGTGGCCAATGGCTACCTTGGTTACGAAGACAACCAGCACGTGTTGCAGACCCAGAGAGATCCTGACGAAGGTCGGCTACGACAACCTGGTGGGCAGCAATCATAGGTCCGACAGATGTGCTCATCGAACGTGCAAAATGAGAGCGAACCTTCCGCTAAGACTCGGGCAGATACATTTCCTTTTCCCCCCGAACCTTCCCGTAAGTGGCCGCGCAGCCCCTACCACTCGTACCGGCCAAGCCACTCCTCAGACCCAAATTCCGACGCAGCCATCACATCCGGAGTGCGTCAAAACCCCCACTTCAAATCTTATCTTGCTCAATTCTGTGTGGGGACGAGCGAGATATGCCCTTTTTTCGCTCCGCCATGTTAACGAATACGATGCCTCCGCGCACTCCATTCCCCTTCTAGCTTCCATTCTACTCAACCATCCATCAATCTGAAGGCAGATTCGAGCTCGCAGAGGTCCAAAACCTCAGGAATGGGTCTTGGTCCGTCCGATTCTGTTGGGAATTTAGCGAATCATTCACTTCGTACTCCACCATATCCACTCATTCATCCAACTCCGTGCAGCCCTTTTCCTGCTACCCTCACTCATTACTGATTTTCCACTAATTCCGATGTTAGATCCTGTTTCGCCTCATCCCAAAACCCCATATCCGGTCCTCTCCCCGCTTAGATCTGCGAAGAATCAGGCAGCCACCCCCTCCATGTCCGCGCTCAGCCAGTCTTCCGCCATCTCTATCTTGGCTGCACCTGGTGCAGAATCCCAACCGGGTTCGTTCATCACCTTCTTTACTAAATTCCAACAGCTGAAGACCATCGCTCCCTGCCTAGTCTTCACTGCGCTGCCCCGCTGGTTCCCGTCTGCGCCTAGAGACAGCCCTCCCTTTATCGTGCACAGTCGCACCTCGTCCACTCTCCCTCTCTTTCTCCTCGTCACTCCCCGCTTTTCCCTTTCTACTTCCTCCTCCCTGTCAAGCCACCGTTGCGCGGTAGCTAAGCATCATACAGCTTTGAAAGCCTACCTGAACCAGCGGCCGACTCTAAATAGCATTCTACCATGATCCCCTTGGTGTGCTCGTCTTGGGCACCGGAGCCTCGGGCTCGGCWAGTGCTCTTCGCCSCCAAGTGCGGGTAGGTGCAGTTGGCTTCCTCTCCTTCGTAGGACCTGATGCTAGGAGCAGTCCCACCAGCAGCATTCCAAGCCAAACTGTATGAGTGTGGCCCTGCCAATCACCCGATCTGAAGTCCCGGGGCTCCACTATCGGTCATGGGAAAGACCCTACTAATTTTCTCTGTGTCGTACCAATTGCAACGGATGTCCCGCAGACTGCAACCCGATACTAGTATCCCAGCAGTTCGTGGTTGTAYCCACAGAACTAGGCGGCTGGGCTTCCCGGCCGGCCCTGGTACCGGCACCGGGCTGCATCCCATATGGGACAAAACAAGAAAATAATAATAATAATAATAATAAATAAAAATAAAAAAAATAAAAAAATAAGAACTTAGAAAGCCTGGGAAAACGGCGGAGGGGGAGGAGGACCATCGGAACCTAGCCTCGGTCCTGCCTCGCAGGCTTGCTGTCGGACCCCCCAGCAAAAAAAAACAAGGGGGATAATACCGTCGGACCCTCAACCCCTCGGTTTTCTTCACGCAGCTTTTCTTCACGCTGCTCCACTCTGCGGCCCGCTAGCCTCGCTCCCCGTATCTCCGCTGTAACAGTCCGACACCGTAACCTATAGGGCTAAGCCCAAACCTGGTATTGGCCTGCGCGGCATTCCATATGAACCGGTGCGGCGCAGCCCCCAGGCCTGGGACGCAGCCCCACCCCTCTTTCCTACCTCCCATTAGGCACGCTACCGCTAGGCTCCTACGCCGGCTTGCCCTCTTTGCGCCGCGGCCGCCTTGCCCCCTACGTCGTAGGTTAGACTACTACGGTCACTTATCCTCGCCAAGGACACTTCTTCTAGTAATCAAAGCCAGGTCGGCCAACTATGTCGGTTACATAATCAAAAGCAGAAAAATTGCGCGCGCGCCTTAATCCCGCGCGCCCACTCCCGCCTACTCTAATCAAGCAACTTACCTATGTAACCAAACAGACCTAGGCGTGTCTCGCGCAGTACACTTTAGACCTCTACTCGTACTTCCGGTCACTTGCAAAAACAAGGGCGGATACCCTTGTCAGGGTATTCACGCCGACAGCGTGACCAAGGAAAAACCTATGAATCTGATGAGTGCGGGTGGTGGCCAGATGAAACTAGTTGGACCCTCACTGCTATCTTCTTTCTAGTATCATTCGACCTTATGTCGTACTCGGGTGGTGACCTGCACTAACTTTCCCTTTTGACTTATGCTTGGCTACGACCTTTTTTTTTTTTCGCTTTTTTTTTTTTTTTTCCTTTTCCTCCTCCTACTTTCTCTATCCTTTTGTCCACTACTTCATTTTGTTCGTGGTTTTTCTCTTGATGAATGGTTGATTGTGTGAGCTGAACTTGCTTGCTATGAATTGTTATGAATTTATATTTAGTGGATTGTTATCGTTTGCATATAAGGATGAAATTATTACAAGTAAAGTGTTAGACACTATGAGGTAAGAAAAACATGGTTGAAAAAGGGGTGAAGGGATGTTGCAATCAGTCGAAGGGGCAGATCTCCACAAGTGTCGGGATAAGAGAGAAAAAACAAAATAAAATTACCATCAAGAATGTTGCATTTCTTTTCAAAGTCTATATCACATGAGAGACTATTAAATGATAATAAATGTTCAATATTTTTTTTAATCGCAGTTAAGATAAAGACTCATCGCACTTAAAAGGGGTATGTCAATAATTTGTTGAAATAAGTTTGAAATTTTAAGATCTAACCTAAATTACCAGAATGGTCCGAGTCCACTTGCCTGAACGGGCAAAAAAGAAATAAAAAATAAAAAATAAAAAATATTTACTTATTTATTTATTTTTATTTCAAATTTGGTAAAGAATTTTGATATGACCCTGATGCAAACGTTGTTCAGTTTGTTTTTCTGCATAACATAGTTTTTTTTTCGATTTTTTGAATTTGTTGTTGTTTTTTTCCCCCTTAGCTGGGACCTTCCCTAGTCCTTGCACGATCGGGCCGCCTGGGAAAATAAAGTGACCCGGCCGGCCCGACTAGTAGCCTAGGATCTAACTACAATTTCATCTTATTGATTTCTGCAAAGTTAAAAAAATAAGAACTATGTAATGAAAAAGTAAAATAAAAATAAATACAAAATATATATATATATATATATATATTTTTACTTTTTCCAAATTACTTTTCTTTGTGGAACACGGGAAACTAATTTTTTATGTGCCATGATATCAGTATCATTAATTAAAAAAAAAACAAAAAAATATACACACTGTTATAAAATAATGAATAATTTAACTAAATAATCAAAATGTGATAACATTTTGAAAAAATATTATTGTATTTAATATTGAATTAATTTTCTTTTCCCAAACAGAAGGCTTAGGAGTGTCCGTTGGATTTGCTTTCATAGCTATGTTAATATATGACACCTATTAAAATTTAAGTTTTACAAACTCATGTCTATTTTTTTCCTCTCAAAATCTTATTTTGCACGATGTATGTGAGTAAAAGGTGTTATTGGAGATATTATCATCACGCCAACACTTGTCGTGTACGGTTCTCAACCAAGCTTCAACTATAGCAAGGAATAATGAACAATATTTTATGAGGAAAAAACATTGAATATGCATGAGATCAACTTTTAACAGTCATAAAACGAACACGTATATATCATATACAATGAGTCTAGTTGTGAAAAATATTTCATTTATCAATATAGGCTTGTTTTTTTCACATCTCATTCGCACACATGTTTTATTATTATATAAAAATAAGGTGAAACTCCTACACTCTGAGACTTCGATCGAATGGTGAGAATAAGTTGGGGGGCAATTAAAGTCTCTTAAATAAGTAAGCAAATTCATCATATCAACCACACAGTTAATTTATTCTCTTAACAATACAAAACATAATTTTTCATTAATGAGAATAAAAGATAATGGTTGAGGAAGGTAAAAAAATAAAAATCCTTATACAAGTGGATATACAACTCACAATAAAAATGAGGATGAACTTTTTTTTTATATGCCACATTCTTATTCCATAATAATAATATCTCCTTACTCTTACCAGTAAGTCGAGTTATTCACCACCAATTATGTACATACATAACTCATTATCTCACATATGTGAATTATGAGTTTATCGTCACCCCGCTCGGTTTGGTCAGTATATCAAGATTTGTTGAGCAAGTTGTCGGCTTGAATACCCTTACAAGGGTATTCGCGCGTATATTTGCATCGTGCACAAGTTGCACTTGAGGTGTTATAAGGGATGGGTATTCATGTAAGTATTGCACGACGAGCGACCGACTCTCTGTAGCCGGATAATGAACGAGCGCAAGATGAGATTAAAGAGTGTGTGGATGCGTGAGTTTAAGGTGAGGGTGATCTTATCGCATCCAGTCTTTTTGACCATGGATAGGGGGAGACCATAGGTATAATATAATGCCTGTGCGGCAAAGGTGTCAGTTTTAGGGGTTGTGAACCCGACCGGCACGACGAAGCGTAGCCTTGGGGTGTTTCAGTAAGCCACATACGGCGCGCTGACCGTTTATATCTTATTTCACCGCGGTTAGGCTCAGTCTTGGGCCTTGGGCCTAACACTATTGCTAACATTATTAGAGTTTCATGTGGCAGGTACGGGGATTGAGGCCAGCGACCGGGGGAGATGGAGCGTTGAAGTGATTGAAGATACCGAGGGGTTGAGAGCCTGGGTGGGCTATCCCGCTTGGTTTTATTGCCAGTGGGCCCGATCGACGAAGATGAGAGGGGCTCCGACGGTCTCCCTTCCCCAATGCACCATTTCCCGATATTCGTATTTATTTTATTTTATTTTTTCCCTTAGTTATTTTAGCTATCGGTCCCGTTTCGGGGACGCGACACCAATGTTCGCACCAGGAATATTTTGTAGGGACAGATGGGCCTGACTCATGTGATACACCATCAACTATTGAAATATAGACTCAAGTTTGAATCTAGATACCTTCGGATGGAGAAAGTAAAATCATATGAATTACTTGGGGTCGGTCAACTCAATGATGATATTTCAAGGTCGTCGCCCATTTTTTTTGTTAAAAATTGAATGTCAACAAGCGGACTGTGTGGCTGATGTGCGGTGGGGAGCAAATGCAATCCCCGCGAGTGGCCGCCACGACAGTCATGGACCTTGAGCACGCTCTCCCTTTGACTGGCTCGCTAGGGTGCCTGCACGTCCGAGGTGCTGACGAAATTCATCTATTCTGCCCGTCGTGAAACACGGCCCGAGGAGTTTGACGTGCATGAGAGCAGGTGGGTGATTAACGCACGCGGTGGAGGAAAACTTGAGTAGCGGGGCCCCTTTGCGGGTGCACCATCCGCCAACCACGATCTACAGGGAGAGGATTGAGTGTGAACATTCCTGTGGGGGCCCGGAAGTTGGAGAACCATGCCTGGGCAGGGCAAGGGCTCACAACGACACTGACGCCCAACTCGTTCGTCAGACTTAGGTATAGGGGTGAAAGACTAATCGACTCACCTAGTGGTTGTTTCTCTAGGAAGCTTCCCTCCGGGGTTTGGTAGGGGCGATGCATCGGTTAGAAGGTGATGTGAGTGTCATAGGAAGAGTTTAACGAGAACATAAATTTTGTGTGGGGCAAAAGTTCCTTATGATTGCGAGGTTGCTGAATCAGCGCTAGCGGGACAACGATAGTCGTGGGGGGAAGGTCGAAGACAAAGTGGGCGGAGATTAAGAAAGGTAATGTTGACATCAACGTGAAATCGACAAGGACAAAAGAGATGAAGGAGAGAGTGTGGACGAGTGAGGAAAGCGGACCCTGGGCATTTGCTAACGGACCTTAGGGGGAGAGGTGTCGAAACTGAGGTCTTACGTCAGGGTGAGTGCGATAGTAAAGTAAGTTTTGGAGTTAGATCGGTAGGATAAAAGTTAGTGGGAGACGGAGGTGCACGGAGGTGCCGGAGAAGTGAGTATGGCGGTAACAAAAATCACCTAAATCACCCGTTCCTTTATGAAAACGGGCGAGTAAAAATACGACCTGCGGGTTTTTAAGTAGTACAAAACGAGTAGTAAAGGCGGATTTAAGACGGGAGTGACAGTTTCGGCAATGCAGTGTGAAAAAATTGTGTTTGAGTTGATATTTGTCTGGTGGGAAGAGGATCGTGGTGATCGTGTCCCGCGGGAGATGCATCTTTCCATATTCTAGCAAAATATTCATCCTCATTTTGCGCCTTTGGTAAGTTGTGGAATAAGGCCCATAGTCAAACACTACTTCGCCATCACGCCGCGTCTCCTTTAGGACTCCATCTTCACTGGGATCGTGGTCTTTGTCTGTGTTGATCGTAGTATGGATTGTCGTGACCCTTGATGCCCTTATGACCTTCACTCCTATTATCCCTACCTTGCTGATTGTCGGCCTCGCCATGCGTGCTTTGATCGTTATCATTTTTTATCGATGCACCTCCACATGTTTTAGTGGGAGAGTTATTCAATTTTTTGTGAATTTAGAGTGACTGAAAGTCTGCAACTGTGGAGTTTTCTCGTGATCCTGCCGGTTCGCTCGTGCCTCTGTGGTACCCTGGTTGCAAGGTGCATGACCATTCTTAGTCAGTGGAGTGATTTGTCTATTTCGGTTCCATGAAATAGGGTAGCGACTGGCGGGGAAAGTGCTAATGCAGTAAAACGGGTGAGTCGTTTACCAACTTTAGAAATTCGGACTGAGGGAACCATTGTGCAGGCGAGCCGGTGGGTGCTCAGCCTCGAAGCGAGAGAAGTTTGTATAGTTGTGCACAGTTCGCCCACCACAACATGTTGTGAGAAGTCCGAGTGCTGAGCATGCCTGGTGGGGTCTTGCTGCCGCCGTTGCGGGTATGATTCACCAAACTTACTACCATGAAGTGTTGTATTACTGGGCCTTGCTGATAGTTGTTGAGTCGTTGTTGTACTACCTTAAGCAACTGGTTGAGCGCATCATTGAGCATATTCTTGAGGACTTGCTGCTCATGAAATGGTGTGGCGCTATGCCGCTCTATGACCTCGCTATGCATCTTTGAGCAAGGTCGGGTGGCGGGTTATGACTGCTGGTATTGTGCTCTGCTGCTATGCCTTTGCTGTTGAGTACTGTTGTTTTGATAGCTTGTTCGATTGGGGTTGTTGGTGCTCTAGGGAACTGTTGTGGCTGCCAAAAGTTTCGTTTGCCTGGCTATGCTTCAATTGTTGTTACCATCAATGTCGCACTTGCTTCCAACGTAGTTGTTGTGTTGTCATTGTCGATACCGTTGTGCCTTGACAATTGTTGTTGTGTACGACTACTGCGCTGAGTTGTTATAGCCCATGTCCGAATAGAGCATGGGGGTGTGCACTATTCAAACACATACATTCTAGGCTGTGTAGCAACAATTTGGTCAAGGAAATCGACAGTGTGACTTAAGGGCGTGATCAAGCGCTTCAGAGGGGTTACTGCATCGACTTAGAGGTTCGTTAAGGGCGGTTGCTCTGCATTTCGACTTCGGTTTGACCATCTTACTGTGTATTTGGCCGCCATTGCGATATCGAGCGCATCAGTTCCGCGCAGGGCGGGACCCTCCCGGCCGCGTCACGCAGGAGTTGGTCGTAATCTCGATACATAAGGAGCTTCCGCAAGTCGCTCTGTCCGAGTGCGCCAACCATACCTCTCGTGAGCCACTACGACAGGATAGGGCCAACGCGAGGTACAACTTACCTCCACCTGCGGGAGCTATCACCTCCCTTCGGTGGGCGTATCCCCGTCGAGCTACCAGTCCACAATACGAAAGTTAATCAGTTGCAATCGCAGAAGTTGACCAGTCGAGGCCGTTTCTCGTTCGTTGTAGCATAGGGGGTACGCACGGTCCCACACCTTTATCGGACCCGCACGCGAACCAACGCCTTCGGGGGCTGAAGTCCCAAGCACGACTCGTCGTCAGTCGACTAGGACGCATCCCACTCACTACTCGTTACACCATACTAAGAATATAAAATTAAAAACACATGCTCACAAGTACAAAGCAGAACAACACAAACGATCCTAATCCCTTCGGTAGTCATCCCATAACTTTCCAATGCGGAAATCGGATAGGTGACACGCGCAAGACTTAGTATAAAACTGCACGGACGCAGGGTTTTTCCATATCGACTAGCAATACAAGTATATGCAAGCGGTCGCAATGGAGTACTATGTAGTACCCATAATCATGTGGTCCTCGTTAATCTCGAGGGTCGCATTCGACACTCAAGTGTCAACTGACACGCGCCTTGAAGGGTTAATCTCTCAACACTAAACAACCTCCAAGTGCGGTTGAAAACTATGCCCTCTTCTACATCATGCGGAGAGTGGGTGGTACAAAGGTTCATACATGTGGTGACATTTGTCTCTTATTGCCCTGGAGACCACCTGTGATAACAAATGATGATTTTTGTAGGACCAAGTTGAACCTATCCTAGATCATGAATCAAACGATCAAGAGGACCTGTAACAAAGATCAGGGCACTCCCCAAGTTAAACCTATAAGTCCATGGGGAATAATTTTCATATCACAATCTCACTCACAAAATCATCCTAACGAACTAAGCATAAATCTACTTCTAAGCCGGTGCCCAAAGAAAGGTAGATCTTTGGCAGAATCTCCCCTATTCACGATGGATTGTCAGAATCGCCACCTGTCGAATATAACATAATTCCTCTAAACTTAAGAAAAATTTGGCAGCGCTTCTCGTAAAAAAAGTGTCTTTTTAGAATTTATATTAGCTCCTATATAAAAATTGAAATGATCACTAACTTTGGAAAGTCAAATGTTGTCTAACTCCCTGAATTAGGAAAAATTTTGGCAGCATTTCCTTTGGAAAAATAGACTTCCCATATTTATATTAAGTGAGACAAGAACTCAAAGTAAGACTTGAGTTTAGCTAAGACTAAATTTAACCAACTCCTTAGATTTGTAGAAATTTCGACAACGCTTCCCGTAGAAAAAATAGTTTTTCGAAATTTATATACAAAGCTAAGTTCAAAAATCTAAAAATAACTTTGATTTCTCAAGATCTAATTTTGTTTAACTCTTTGAATTAAAAAAAAATTGGGCAGCACTCCTTTCAGAAAAGGAGACTTTCCAAATTTTTACTAAGTCATATATAAAATTTAGACCAGTCGAACTTTGAAAAATCAAAATTTAACTCTTTGAAAAGTCAAAATTTAACTAACTCCTTGGTTTTATAAAAATTTCGGCAGCACTTCCCGAAGAAAAAATAGCTTACCAAAATTTATACAAGACCAAGTATAGCAAAATATCCCAGAAAAATGCGAGAATTGACCTAAGTAAAAAAAACTTAGCTCGGAAAATGCAGGAATTGAACTAACTCCTATTACTCTAACACGTGGCGAGCAACTAAAGCAACTACCGGTCAAACGAAAACTCAGATTAAGTAGTGATCTCACTCAGCCAGATGCAAGGCCAAACCACATTGGTAAGTACTTTCACCAGTCTCCAAGTCAAATCCTCATAGATTAGTTAATGAAACTCTTTGATGATTTGTCCCTTATACCCAACTTAGATATGGCATGGTGTTAGACCATTCAACTTAGAAACAATATCTAGCATGTCTTAGGATATACACGAACAACTTGCAAAACTACAGTTTAATCATTTTTGACTTTGTTCTAAAAACGAAATGAAAATATGGGCAGCGGACTGAGCCATTCGGCTTGGAAATAATGCTCAGCTTGCCCATATTACTTCCAACTATATTATGTGGTTTCCCTTCTTTTTTTAATGATATGGCTTAGTGTTAGACCATTCCGCTTAGAAACAATATCCAACTGTCAGTTCACATGCAAATATAAATAAAGTATTTTATGTTATACTCAGTTTATACTTATGTGCGTGGTTTCAGGCTAAACCATTCATTTTAGAAACAATGCTTAGCCTTAGACAAAAAATCCTCCCTCATAAATAAAACAAGAAGCTGAATCATTTAACTTAAAAACAATATTCAACATATCCTCAAATCATTAAAAGCATGAAGTTGGACTCCTCAGCCCAACTTTAGTCAGAAACCTCAAAAAGAAACAGACAGACCAAGCCATTCATCTTAGAAACAATGCCCAGTTCTTGATTGATCCGGTCAAATGCATGCAATCTGCCTTCCTCCCACCTTTCCCCAATTCATCCCTTAATCTGCTTTCAGTCAAAATAAAGAAGAAACTTAAGTTTTTCACACACATTCCTTTCATTCAGTCTGATTAGATCCTGAAAAAAAAAAAAATCATAAGGGAACACATGCATACAACAATCAGACTAGAGAAAGACAGTCAAATATAGGTATAGTAGGTTCATATGGTCAGAAGGAGACATACCTGACAGTTCTCTGCCTCCAAAACCTCACTTAGGTTCCGACAGAGCTCCCACAATCAGTGGGCTGACTCCCCACATAGTCTTGATGCGGCCCTACGGGTTGCAATCCCACATGCCGCCTTCCTCTGTGAACATGATTAGACTTAGAGTAAGAAGGGCAAAAGATAAGAGGTTTCAGACGCCCGAGATACAAAGAGGGGGACAAACTCAACTCTCACGAGGGGACCTTGTTATCTTCCATCGTCGAGGGGCCCGCAATGATGGCCAGAATGTGCAGCAACTTGGTCAAACTGACGTCCGACTGCCTACTGTTGACTCTCTAGCGATCCTTCAATTCGCAATAATACCTTTTTCCAATAACTTAGTCACCCTGCCGAGCTCACAATCCTAAGTTGTATTAGTCATGGGAGAGCTTGCAGCCCTTGCAACTCTTTTAAAGCTAGTATCACCGATAGGACAAACAACACACCGGTCAGTGACTAGGCCTGCTCCTTCGCGGCTGGTCTGTTGATCCTTCAACCAATAGGGTGGGCAGCATGCCGGCCAACAGATACCCCTGCAGCTTCGTTCCTCCCCTTCGTTCAGTTAAGTCGAGCAGCTCACTGACCAACAGGTAAGTCTACAACCTCCGGTTGCCTTGTTGCTACTTCGATCAATGATTTAGGCAGCGCACCGGTAAGTAGGTAAGTCTTCAATCTTACTGTCCACCCTCTCCCTCTCTACTGTTGTAGGCAGGTCAACGACACATTGATCAGCAAGTAAGTTATCATCCCCCCCTGCTCACTCCCTCGCTACTCCGAACGACGGCCCAAGCAGTGCCTCGGCGAGCAGGTAAGCCTTCCAAACCGCTACGTGCCCCCTTACTACTTCTGCTGATATGATAGGCATTGCTCCAACCAGGTTAGTAAGTCTGCATTCTCCACGCTCTCACTGTGGTCAACCTCTCTCTCTAACAGCCCGTTCGAAGCTTGATCGACCTTTCTTGTTAAAACTTCGAAGTACACCCTGCCTTCCAGCCATTCGCGCAGAGAGATAAGGGACGACTATTTCATAGAAAGGATGAGCAAAATCGAGTGAACCTTCCGCTAGAACGAGGAAACATTCACTTTCGTGTTTTCACCTTGTGCCCACCTATATACAACACAACTCCTATCATATGTAGAGATGAAAATGCACTCTGTACTTCGAATATAAACGCATCATAAGTTTCATAGTAGCTGAAAACCTTCATATAGTAGTTTAACTAGCCTGATTACATTAAGATTCGGGCAAAAGAACACTTAGTAACTCCATGCTCCTCCCCCGTCCATAACTCCGTGCAGTTTTTCTCCCTACTAACTTTCTTAATACTAACTTTCATACCCATCTAGCTTCATATTCAGGGTCGCCATCCCTCAAAACCCTAAAACAACATCTTCACTTGCCCGTTTTCATCAATAAACGGGCAAGTTACACATACCTCGATTTCGTCGCACCACCTTTCTCTCCATCTCCGCAGACACTTTTTTCTCACTAACCTCCTTATCTACCGACTTTCTTCTAAATCCAACATTACCATTCGATTCGTCGGGGGTCAAAACCCCGAAATTGCATCTTTTGTCTCTCGATTCCGCCCAGGATCGAGAGAGTTATGGGTCTCGCTCCACTACTCTAGACTCTCGAAGATTTTGGAGAGTGAGTCTAGAGTTGTCAGACTCTAGAAAAGACTGAAAAAAAGAACATCGCTCCACTTTCGGATGTCAGACCGCTCTTTGAGAGAGCTACACGACACGGCCAGCAGGTTATTGTCCGCCCAGACTCCAGGTGCACTCCATAAAAATGCTCAACTTTCGAAGGTCCTCGCTGCCTCCCTTGAAATTCCCATCGCTGCAGGCGGGCGCTCTCCAAACGTCAAGAGTGCCACGGGAGAGGACGTTCTGACAGCTCACGAAAATCGTTTTCGTGAGTGTGTTTCATGAGGTAGTGGAGCGACGGATTCTTGCCATTTTCGTGAGTAGATACTGACAGCTCAAGAACCCGAATTCCAGACCTCGCGTCTAGAGTTGGTGGAGCGGTGCTGAGCTCAAGAAATGGCTGGTTTATAGAGTAGTGGAGCGAGACCCTATGTCTCGGTGACTGTGTCCGACTCGTTCTTCCGCCATCTCCATTTCGTACGCATCGCTCACACCTGCGCGTCTAGGTTCATCCTCCTCTCGGTCACTTTTTCCCTCGCCTTTTCGTACCTCGTCCCTCTTCGCTTTGTCGGCCCGACAACATCTGACGCAACCTAGCATGCCCATCCGCTTTGCTGTCTGCCTCGCCCGTTGTTGCTTAGTGCAGCACCCGATAGTCATAGTGACCCAGTCTTACTGCCCGACAGTCCCGGTTACTCCGCCCTCCTCCATGTGCTCGCCTTGTCTCTGCACCTGTCCACCTTACTCTTTCGGCCAACACTGCTTCTGTCAGTAGTGGACCCTGCAGTGACCGGCGAGCTATTCAACAACTCTAACTATCCTGAAAGAAACTTCGCAGGGAATCAGCTACTAGACGGTTCTATTAGTTTTTGCCCTTTATACCCCCGACAATCGATTTGCAGCAGTACCGCTGCGAATCTCCACACGGAGCTCCCCTCTGCCCCTTTCTGCTCAGGCAAAAAATACCATCCTTTGGGTCCCTACTGGGCGTGTTCACGCACCTCTCATAGCAGCGACCACTGTTGAGGGTGTGGACCTTTTGCAAGCCTACAACATGGGCCCTGGTGGAGCGGGTCCCGGTGCAGATCTTGGTGGTAATAGCAAAATCCAGATGGGAATTGGGTAGGTCCCATACGCTAAGCCGCAGCAGCCCCACAGACTCACTCGGGCGCCATCGACGCTCTCCAAATAGGAAAAACGAGGAAAGTCACGACCACGGACCCCACCACTCTCCCGCACTTTGACCCTTTCGGTCCGTCTTTGTCGCATCCGATTCAAGGAACATTGGGTCATTAAAGTAATAGTAATAAGACAATAAAATAAATAAAATATTTAGAAGAATTTTAGTCGACAGACGAGAAAAAAGAACTGCTAGTACCTTTCCAAGGCCTCTGACGACAAAACCAAGGGGGGTAGCCCTCTCGGACCCTCAACCCCTCGACTTTTTCATACTGCTCCGATACTCTTTGGTCGTCGTCACTCGTCGGCCTTGATCCCTAAATTTCTCGTGTGAAAGTTCGATATCGTAACCAATAGTCTTAGGCTCAAGGTTGGGTCTAGTATTGACTGACACCTACATAGACAGGTATTGCGTGACGCGCGAACCTACTAAAATGTTTCGAAACCGCCTTGTCGCCGACGCCATCCTCTGATGTACACACATGTCGCGCTCAAACATTTCAATCATCAGACGACTTTTTCATCCTAATTTAATCAAATTAGGAATTTGGTCGGCGACCACGCCGTCTCTACAATCATCGAGTAAAAGATATCACGCACGCCTCAAGTCAGCGCGCCCACACACTCCCTACTCTTGTCAACCATTCAGTCAGCGTTGTCAGGCGGCCACAAGTAGTGGGCCGCCTGAAAGTGGCAGTCTTGGAACTTAGGCACAAGGACAAGTCCGTGCAATGACGGTATTCTGGTTTGACCAGGCAGCAAAATTAGGGGGACCCAGAGCACCCCTAAGATTGGAGGTGTCGATCGGTGAGACTAGCCCTCAGAATTGGCGAGAGAGACTACCTCTTCTACCGCGCTGACGTCTATCTTATTTCCGCCGCTCCGAGCTTGTTTCCGAAACAACTGGCCGCAGAACGGTGATATGAGAATAGGCCTAGGCGTGGTCCCTTTTATG
>BFEA01000297.1:16194-29290 GCA_003427395.1 Chara braunii
GAGAGAGAGAGAGAGAGAGAGAGAGAGAGAGAGAGAGAGAGAGAGGACAAATTGAAGTTAACATATAGCGTTCTCAACTGCAAAGAAAAAAAATTTGTGCCGATCGGTTAGAAAGAGTTGGGAAGTGGGTGGCAATTCTTCTGACAGCGATGCATTGAGGTGGTTATATGGCCCCCAGTATGGAACCATATGGCTGCAAGGCCCCAATCGCCGCATTCACCAAAACAGAGGAAGAGTCGCTCATGAGGACACTTCGGAGAGAGAGAGAGAGAGAGAGAGAGAGAGAGAGAGAGAGAGAGAGAGAGAGAGAGAGAGAGAGAGAGAGAGAATGAGAGACAAAGACACCGTATTTATGGATGAATTTTGCATGAAGATTTATTGGATTGAATAAAACGAATTGTCTGCTTCGGTTCCAGAGATAGCGAACGCTGGTGTATAACCCTTCATCCTCACTTGTTGTTTTCTGTCCTGTCCGCTGCATGTGCAAACGATATCGAGGGGGGGGGGGGGAAGAGGACGGGAGGGCTCAGTCGTAAAAGTGCATTGTCCGATTGCACGAAGGTTCACCAATTAAGGCATCAACAGAGTCTCATAAAAGATCGTATTCTTTTCTCATTCAAGGTGAAAAATGAAGATCCCCAACAAACACCTCGTTTTATCAACAATGATCGAGTCACGCGAGTCCTCAATCGAATGCTCTACATTGCTCCGATCGACGCATGCATGCGTCGAGACGAATGGTGCGTCGAGACGAATGGTCATCCCATCAACAGGTAGACACCTTGATTCCAAACACAGCACCATCACATTTCCAACACAATTCATCACATTTCCATCACATTTCCATCGCATTTCCATCACGAATCGAATTTGATATCCAACATGAAGTCCTGTGTTCAGTTGTTTAACAACTGTTTACCAACACAAAGTTCAACGTGCCCTATGCAGTTCAATACATTATAAACAGATTACAAACTGTTTACCAACACTTTGTTCAACTGTTTGTCTTGTCACTTGATGTGCATGACATAATTCGCAAACGTTGGTTTCCTTGACTTCCAGTTGACCACGGTCCATGTGCCACGAAAAACAGATTATAAACTGTTTATTAAGAGATGACAGAGGTCAAGGACCCATGATAAGCAGAAAAAACAAACAGCGACAATTTTTCTGTTGAAAGTGCTGCGCATATTTTTTTTTGGTCTGGCAAATCAAAATATGGAGTTAGTTTGGTCGTTGAGTTAGTAGGAAACGAGCTAGTGCAGAAAGTTAGTACGTGGAGCTATGGTGGGAACGAGGGGATTATGATTAGTTGACTCGCTCAGTTTTCAGTAAAGGCGAGCAAATGAAGGGGGTGGTGGTGAGGATATGAAGCCAGGCGAGTCAGCTAGTAGTGTTAGCTTCTGTAATAGATGAGTAGGGAGATGGGCTGCATGGAGGTAGTGAGGTCGAACAAGGGGCAAATGATTTTGAGTGGTAGACGAATCTTTCTGTGTTTTAGCGGGAGGTTCATTCTCGTTTCACGCATCTGATGAGAAACCGAACCGGGTATTGGGGGAGAAGGAATGGACGCATACCTGGTCATTGCAAGTGCAACAAGTACAGACCTATCCGTACTGTGGTCGAGGGTCTAATCAGGTGCGTATCCTCGATGATCGGGGTAGCAACGGGGTAGCAAGGCAGCAGGCCGCGCAGTCAGAGGCCTACTTGGTGGTCATACTCACTCGCTACATGAAGGATCGAAGCTATTCCCCAACGACAAATTTTGCGCCATGTTCATGGCTGGGCTCGCAACTTAGGCCATGACTATGCCCTTTATCGCGTTTGGCAGGACTTGGCACTGAGGATGGCCCCCAAGAGTGAGGGCATGATTGGGAAGGAGTGTCATCCCTGCGCTCGACGAAGGGTCCTCCCGACTTCGCCTATCCTATCGAGGGAAGCAGGTTGAACTGGTCGCTACGATGCAAGGACCATCACCGCACTGAGGCTGGTTACAGTACCTTTAATAATTGTTGTCGTCCGTGCTAATGACTCCGGCAGGTTACAGCTACTGCTAATCACTACGCAGTGCGGAACACAGTTGGGTGACATGTGTAGGCTAGTGCTGCACACTACTACGGTCTGTTGTTGCATGCAAGTGTTGTATATGTAATGGTTTGCTGAGAATCCGCGAAGTTACCTACGTTGGGGCTGCAGTATGGCGACAACTGTTTCTAATGGGAGGGATTGAAACTCGGGGAAGTAGTCAAGCGTAGTAAAGGAGTTTGTTGTTGCGAACTAGAGGTTTGTTAGGAGGGACTGTTTCGGCGTTTTTACTTCAGTTAGGCGGTATCACTGCGTTTATTGACCACCATTGTGGGGCCCTCAGGCCATTGCAGGTATCGAGGCCCTCTCCTGAGAGTTGAGTTGTCCCCCTCTTGTATCTCGAGCGCCTGAAACCCCTTATCTTCTGCCCCTCTTACTCTAAGTCTAAACCAAATCTGAGAGGAAGGCGGCAGGCGGTATTGCAACCCGTAGGACCGCAGCAAGACTCTGCGGGGAGTCAACCCACTGATTGCGGGAGCCCTGCCGGAGCCTAGGCGAGGGTCTAGAGGCAGGGAATTGAAAGGTAACTGTTCCTTTTCCTCTATAAACCCAGTTACAACCCTTAACTGCATACCTTGATATGTTTTGATTGAGTAGACTGCATACATCCCTACTTGGGTATTTTAGTTTGACTTTCAGGACATAATCAGACCAAGTAAAGGAATGCTTGTGCAATCTCAGTTTCAGTTTTTATCGATTGTGTGAAAGCAGATGGTAAAAGGAATTTGCATCTTGAAAAAGGCAGGATGGAAGGCAGTTTGCATGAGACTTGATTGGGTCGTTAAGGCTGTAAAGTCCCCATAAGTTTAGGGAGACCAGTGCTATGTTTATTTTGGATTGTGTTAGGTGGTCTGATTGCTCTGGAGGTTGGGAAGTCCCCATAAGTTTTGGGAGACCCAGTGCTGTGAAATTGCTTTGAGGATCAGACATTTCTATAAGTTTAGGTGGTCTGGTTGCTCTGACTTGCGAGGGCTATTTGTGATTGACTTTTTCAGGAGCCAAGTGCATTTTGTAAATTCAGGTGCGTTAGTTGCCTTGTTTATTTTGGGGTTTTTCTTTGTTTATTTAGTTCTGAATGAGAAGATCTGAGATATTCTATAAGTTTAGGTAGCTCAATCTCTTCTTGTTTTATTATGAGAAAATAAACTTGACAGATGGTAGACCATTCTAAAAGTTTAGGTGGTCTAGCCCAATGCCACGCACAGATTGGATCAGAGAGAAACGAATCAGGCAGAGAGCGGCAGAGAGCCAGACTGTTCTGTAAGTTCAGGTGATCTGACTTCAAACTCGCACATGTTGGAACCAAAGGTTATAATTTGACTATATTTTATTACTATCTTATTTAAGAACAGGCTAATTAGACAGAGTCTCATAAGTTTGGGTGGCCTGGCTATAGCCTATCACAACTTGAAGGGAGTACAACTAAGAGTATAACTGAAGGTAACTTGGGCCGGCTGAGCATTGTTTCTAAGATGAATGATTCAGTCCTACGCCCACCTTTAAGATTAAGTTCAGAAGAGATATATATAATCTGGTTATTAAACAATTAAGGGCAACTATAATTGTCTAGTCATATGCCCAAAGAAGATAAAAGTTATTGTGCCCTGTGTTTGTGTATACATTGGCTAAGTTAGGCTCATTCCATAAGTTTGGGTGGCCTGACTTTATGCCTGGCTAAGTAAGGCACATTCCATAAGTTTGGGTGTCCTAATCTTATGCCTAATGCAAGTTGGGTATAAGGGGTTAAATCATTGAAAGGTCATGAACTATTGTTTGCTAAGGTTTACTTGGGATCGTGAGAGTACTTACCATTGTGGTTTGGCCTGCATGTGGCTGAGTGAGGCCTCTACTTAGTCTGAGTTTCAGCTTGACCAGTAGTTGCTTTAATTGCTCGCCACGTGCTAGAGCGATAGGAGTTCGTTCAATTTCTGCATTTTCTGAGCTAAGTTTTTTTTACTTAGGTCAATTTCTGCATTTATGAGATCATTTGTTATACTTGGCTTTGTATAAATTTTGGTAAGCTACTTTCTCTACGCGAAGCCCTGCCGAGATTTCTGCAAATCTAAGGAGTTAGTCAAATTTTGACTTTTCAAAGTTCAACTTATCTAAAGTTCATATATGGCTTAGTAAAAATTTGGGAAGTCTCATTTTCTAAAAGGAGTGTTGCCCAAATTTTTGCTAATTCAGGGAGTCAGGCAAAATTGGACTTTGGAAAGTTAAAGACTATTTCTGTTTTAATGTTTGAGCTGATATAAATTATGCAAAGACACTTTTCATACGAGAAGCGTTGCCGAATTTTTTTTTAGTTTAGAGGAGATAGGTTATATTTTGACATGTGACGATTCTGGCGATCAGGGTAGAGGAGATATGTTATATTTTGACAGGTGACGATTCTGGCGATCCACCCTCAATAGGGGAGATTCTGCTATTAGTCTACCTTTTCTTTGGACACTGGCTTAGACGTAGGTTCTGACTTAGCTAAGCAGAAAGATTTTTGGTGAGATCGTCATGTGGAGATTATTCTTCATTGACTTATAGATCTAGCTTGGGGATTGACCTGTCTTGTGTTACAGGTCCGCTTGATCATTCTGATTCAGGATCGAGACTAGATTCAGTTTGATCCTACAAGGATCATCTTATGTTATCACTGATAACAGGTCGGTCGCCGATTCGTTGGTTTACGATTCAACTCCAATCAACTCTTGTCACTCAAGCTAAAGGCTGAGCCCTGTGGTTTGAATTGTTTCATTGTGTTTTCACCCGGACTTTATTGAATGACCATTTAACAGAAGTACTGAGTATTTATTTTGGGGAGTTGCACAAGAGTGAGGTTAGTATGGCTAAAGCAAGGGGTATGAGCGCAGAGAATGGTTGGAGTTGACCCCGTGTAATGAAAGAACTTTTGTTGAATCTTTGATGTGAGTGCAGGTATGTTTGTGATTCGGACTCAAGATGTGACTGCCTTCGATTACATACATATATGGCTGAAAGCACTCCCACTGTGACGGTGAGAAGTGATCGTTCTATATTAATAACTCTTTATATATATGTGTCTATATATGTCTTGAGTGCTTCGTGCGACCTACTGTGACCGCGCGTAAGGGTTGAATAAATTATGTTTTCGAGGGGGATGAGGCTTCCTCTTATCCTTTGCTTTTTAGAGTTTTTATAGTTGGACGTTGTGGTTTGTGGCAGCTGTCAAAGCCGAACCCCCTGACTTCTTTCTAGGCCCTAGATGATGGAGCTGTCTGCGATAAGAGGCGACTGCCACCACAGGTATGAACCTGTGTACCACCCACTCTTCGCAAGGTGCAGAAGAGGGTGTGGTTCTCAACCTCGCTTGGCGGTTGTCTTGTGTCGAGAGATTAATGCTCAAGGCGCATGTCAGCCGACACTTGAGTGTCGAACGCGGCCCTCGAGATTAACTAGGACCGCATGAATATGGGTACTACATAGTACGTCATTATTGCGATTGCTTGCGTATGTTTGCATTGCGAATCGATATGAGTTAGCCCTGCATCCGCGCGGTTTTATATTAAGTCTCGCGCACGACGCCTATCCGATTTCCGCAGTGGAAAGTTATGGGATAGTTACTAAGGGACTAGGAGTGTTGTCGCGTTGTTTGTTCAGTGTCGTTCTTTATATGTATATGTACGTGCCTGTGTGCATGTGCTTTTATTTTTATGTTCTTTATAGTGGTGTGCGCGTGGCGTGTGGGATGCGTCATAGTCGACCGGTGACGAGTCGCGCTTGGACCTCAACCCCCCAAGATGCCAGTTCTCGCGCGGGTTCGATAGAGGTGTAATACTGCGCATACCCCCTATGCTACAACGAACGAGAAACGCCATCGGCTGGTCCACCTCTGCGATCACAACTAATCAGCTTCAGTACTGTGGACTGGTAGCTCGGCGGGGATACGCCCACCGAAGGGAGGTGACAACTCCCTTAAGGTGGAGGTAAGTCGTGCCTCGCGTAGGCCCTACCCTGTCGTAGGGGCTCGCGGGAGGTATGGCTGGCGCACTCGGCCGGAGCGGCTTGCGGAAGCTCCATGTATATTCACGGCGAGGATTTAGACTAACTTCTGCGTTACGTGGCCGGGAGGGTCCCGCGCTGCCTTGTGCGGTGCCGGGCCGATGCGGTCGACTGGTGGCGCCGTTGCCGGGGATAATGGTTGTTTGTCGTTGTCTCTGGTGGAACGATATCTGGGTATGAGATTATGAGAACTAGGCAAAATGAGAAATTTTGGTTGAACTCCTTATGGTTAATCGATTGATAATATTGGGTGAAGACCGAGTGAGGGTTGATTGTGTGAGATGGTTGTGGCCAGTGCAGTAACGATGGCACAGAAAGGATAGACGTTGACTATGTGCTTACGTACCTTGGTTAGTATGATGGTAGTCAGAGTTGGTACCTTTTTCGATCCTGATAATTGGTGGGTCTGGGCGATGCTTTACATGTCTGATATGGCTAAGGTGAGATGATGAGGTATCAGCACGGCTAATCGCGGAGTTGACCCTATAAGGTACCTATTATGGCTACAAGAGTTACTAGAGTGGTCATAAAGGGTTATAGGGTACGTTGGGCTTAGGGTGAGGCCAAGGACGAGTAAGGGAGCCTATTACATTAGAAGTCATCGTGCAATATGTTTGAGCTGGACGTATATAGCGGTGAATGAGTGTAGTGAGCACCGTACTATGACCTCAATGGAAAGGACTACGAGAAGTAGTAGATTCGCATGCCCCCTTCTTGTTAAAGGAGGGTATTTGATCTTAGAGGCAGTCAGAGTGACAGTGAAGGAGCTTACACTTAGACTATTTTGCTTACCTTTGATGGGGCAATGGGTTGTACTTGATGTTAGACCTTCGCTTGAACCTTTCCAGGTTTGAACCATCCACTTGAGTCTATGAGTTGGAACTAAGGACTTGAGACTAACTGTATGTGGGCATTTCTATTTGAGTTATATGTTGAACTCATCCGTATATGCAAGATCTTATCTGAATATGCTTGCCTCATGTCTAATTATGTGAGGCTATGTGCTTGATGATTATATTTTCTTTGATAATTATCCTTGTCAGAAGTATTTACATGGGCTATGTATCCGAAGTATGTATTTCAACTATTCACTCTGCAAGGATTTATATGAGTGTCTCAAGTCCAATTATCGACTTACGAATGTCTACTCAGTATGCGTTTGGATTGCTCCTCAAAGAGGGGTAGAGATATTATACAGAATCCACGTCTGATGCGGATTCAGAGATGAATGGAGTGACCGCCTCTTGAGATAAGTACTTCTTAGGAATTGGTCAATGTGTAAGGTCTACCCTAAGGAAGGTTGTAATCCTATGTTATTGTTCCCCTAAGAGATGGTTTCAAAGAAGTTATAATCTTGTCTTATAGGTAGTAGTGAGACCCACGCTGGAACTATCATGTTCCTGATCCATAATGGGGTGTTGTTGTTGTATCTTTTGTGATAAAATGACTACACTACTACTGAATAGGGGGAAAGTGTTTGAGCCTTGTCAGATCATGGTCTATAAGGGAAACAACTACTACATGCCACAAAAAGGTAGGGGGTAAATCCCCAACTATTTTTGCGTTAAGTAGGTTCACCAGTACAGGACGGGATAGCGCACCCCGAAGCGTGTATGGTGAGGTTGGTTACTTTGTAGGCAAGGATCTGCAAGGAGCGAGTGCTGGAATTGGAGGGAGAAGCAGTGAGGCTTGGTCCTTGAGTGGGACTCGAGGATTTAAGATGCTATCCTTTCTAAAAAAGGATTACACTGCCCCTCGCCACAATATACTTTTGTCAAAACCAGGGGAGGAAAGTGTGGTGCTCTCGCAAGAATTATGTCTGAGAGTGCTAACTGTTGGCAATCATGTCTCTGATCATAATGTGCCTATCATATGTTATGCCTGTTGACATAGCCCTGTCATATGAGATATTTCTATATGTTTTGAGTAACTGACTAGCTCGTGTATATTTGATTATTATGAGTACTGTTGTTGTCAGTTACTATGGTAATATCTTTGTCTTTTATAAGTTATTATGATTATAGGTTCTTTATATCTATAAAAACACTATTACCATGATATATTACCATTATTATTTTTTCTAAGCTGAGTGGTCGTAAACACTGGAAAGGATGCAATTTAGGGAAAGATGATCTGAAGTCAAGACTTCAAGGGTAGGAATGTTAGAACGTGATTATCAATATGATAACGGCAGGCATATGCTGGACGTTTTTTATGATGGGCAGAACCCAGACCAGAGTGAAGGCAACTCAGGATGCCTTATGCAAAGGAAGATCCTAATATGGCTTTGCCCGTAAAAAGGGGAGATGGACTCAAGGTATCCTTGCCAAGGAGAGTCAAGGAAAAATAGTATATCTCTTCCTGGTGGGGCACATTGATGGCAGTGGGTATTTTCGCTTGGATCGAGTCCGACTTTAATGATGATGGAGATCGTGCGATCGTAAGGGTAACCCTGTACGCGTCTTCTTCATTCTGGGTCAAGCATGGGGACGAGTTGACTCTTGGGCACATGAACATGCTTGCGAGACCATTGACGATAGTTGAGGGAGCTGCGACAAAATGGACAAGAAGAGGGGTCCATGAAGGGGAAAAGCGAGTGGTGACCCATGTAGAAGTTGAATGCGCCGATGAATTTGGGCTTCCTTCTGCCCCATTGCGAGTCGTCCTGCCTGAGTTTCTGGTAGGGAAGTGTTTCTGGTGACAAGAGAGAATAGAGGCCGCAACAGAAGCCGCAATAGAAGCCGCTTTGAGGACGCGCGAATGGGAATATGGGCGTTTTACGTGCAAATTGATATATGACCTGTACCTGGACCAAAGGTTTTTACCCTATAGTCAAGGACCAAGAGACCTGGTCAATATTGTGGATGCCTATGCGGGCTCCCATGATCCAGATGACAGGGTTGTGGATTGGGATGAGGTCCGGACAATAACAGGGCGATAGAGGATACCCTTGTGTTTTATCGAAGTGCGTCCCTCATGAGCTTGTGTATGTATGTGTACATGGGAGTCAAGGTAGAAGGCTAACTGATTGTGTGATTTTGGCCCTATGTTTTAGTTTACAAGATCTTGACTATATACAGAATAGGTTAGAGGAGGTATATATATGCCTTTACTGTATTATGTGTATATGTCAGATCATAAGAGGCCTCATGTTAAATTGGATAAGCAGGTCTTCAGGCTTTGACATCTACTCAAGGGTAGACTGGTTAGAGTATGAGAATGAGCCTCGCGTATGTATAGGTCGCTGAAGCTAAGAAACAGATGAGGGTACGGATCGCAATATAGACCTGAGTACATCATGAGGTCATGCGAGGATGGGATCTTACTAGGCGGACTGATTTGACGTTGGTTGTGATATCTGTCCTTCGTTAAGACATATACCTTCATCCAGTAATGTCTTCCTACGATTCAAGATGAGTTGATTGTGTTTTAGGAGCTGCGTTTATTTTTAACCATACCACCCTGAGTTGTGAAGGGGTACGTGCCCATACGTTGTATATAGGAGCTGCTCTAAATTGAGTGGGTCTTGAGTCATGGTTTCAGGACGCTATGACCTCGAGAGTAGTGTGTTAAACCTCTTGTTATATGAGTTGTGCTGAGATATGAGAGATGAGTATGTACAACGTTTTGATTCGAGGTTGTTGTAAGCTTATGATTGACTGAGGCGTGATGGACCTTGTATTACGGGTTGGATATTTGGATATGTCTTGGGTTACTTGGATCCCTCCAATTTGAGGGGTGCGATTACGCCCTGTCTATAATTGTTTTAGATTAGCTCTGACTAAGGAGGCTATGATTTTTTTTTTACGATGTTGGACCACTGGTGCCAGTTTGAGTTGAGATTGTTCAACTTTATGTGTATATATGTAATTCAAGACTATATTGATTCACGTTTGAGTTAGGATATTGTACCTTTGTGCATATATTGAGTTGAGAGTTTTTTTCTGAGGCGATTATTTGTATATGACGATCACAATCACTCTCACATATGTGCTTTTATCCTGGTGTATGGTGGTTTTGTGGGAGAGATGTGTGGGATACATCTCATCCGTTTTGTATTGTGTGAATGTGAATGTTGTCTACTCTTCAGTATACTCGTGCGATCTGCCTACGGACGGGTGAAAAGGTCAAGTATAAGGATAGGTAGTGCAGTTGTTTTGTGACAGAAGTGTGAGAATTCTAAGGGATTTTGCGAGTCTATGAGACTCGGATGCTTACCATGCCGAATGTTTTATGATTGAGTTGTGAAGAGGACCCATAAGTTGGTCCCTCAGTTTGAGTTGTTTTATGGTTGAGACCCCTTTAGACTGGGAAGGTGGTAATATTCGTTTATTGGAAGACTCATCTTCAAAAGGAAGGTGTTTTTTTTTTATAAAAAAAAAAAAAAAAAAAAAAGGTCGCGTGATAGTTCATCCTAGAGAGAGAGGGATGGCTGGGAGACCTATTGAGAGAGACCTCCTTCGTGTGAAAGGTGGTTAATAGATTTAAGGGCATGGTAAGCAAAATTTGAGTTGATAAAGTCTGACGAGGACCAAAAAGATTGTTTTGGATGGAATTGAGCATGTCGCAAATCAGTGCATGTGGTAGATGTCATTGGAGATGGGTGATATTTTGACAGGTGACGATTCTGGCGATCCACCCTTAATAGGGAAGATTCTGCCATTAGTCTACCTTTGCTTTGGGCACTGGCTTAGAGGTAGGTTCTGGCTTAGCTACGTATAGCGATTTTTGGTGAGATCGTGATGTGGAGATTATTCTCCATTGTCTAATAGATCTAGCTTGGGGATTGGCCTGTCTTGTGTGACAGGTCCTCTTGATCATTCTGATTCAGGATCGGGACTAGATTCAGTTTAATCCTACAAGGATCATCTTCTGCTATCACTGATAACAGGTCCGTTGCCGATTCGTCGGTTTACGATTAACTCCAATCCACTCTTGCCACTCAACCTAAAGGCTTAGCCCTGTGGTTTGAATTGTTTCATTGTGTTTTCACCTGGACTTTATTGAATGGTCATTTAACAGAAGTATTGAGTATTTATTTTGGGGAGTTGCACAAGAGTGAGGTTTGTATGGCTAAAGCAAGGGGTATGAGCGTAGAAAATAGTTGAAGTTGGTCCCGTGTAGTCCGTGGACTTTTGTTGAATCTTTGATGTGATTGCAGGTATGTTTGTGGTTCGGACTCTGGATATGACTGCCTGCAATTACATATATATATGGCTGAAAGGAGTCTCACTGTGATCGTGAGAAGTGATCGTCCTATAGTCATAACCCTTTATATATATGTGTATATATATGTCTTGAGTGCTTCGTGCGACCTACAGTGACCGCGCGTAAGGGTTAAATAGATTATATTCTCGAGGGGAATGAGGTTTCCCCTTATCCTTTGCTTTTTAAAGTTTTTATAGTTGGACGTTGTGGTTTGTGGCAGCCGTCAAAGCCAAACCCCCTGACTTCTTTCTAGGCCCTAGATGATGGAGCTGTCTGCGATAAGAGGCGACTGCCACCACAGGTATGAACCTGTGTACCACCCACTCTCCGCAAGGTGCAGAAGAGGGTGTGGTTCTCAACCTCGCTTGGCGGTTGTCTTGTGTCGAGAGATTAACGCTCAAGGCGCATGTCAGCCGACACTTGAGTGTCGAATGTGGCCCTCGAGATTAACGAGGACCGCATGAATATGGGTACTACATAGTACGCCATTATTGCGATTGCTTGCGTATGTTTGCATTGCGAATCGATATGAGTTAGCCCTGGATCCGCGCGGTTTTATATTAAGTCTCGCGCACGACGCCTATCCAATTTCCGCAGTGGAAAGTTATGGGATAGTTACTAAGGGACTAGGAGTGTTGTCGCGTTGTTTGTTCAGTGTCGTTCTTTATATGTATATAAACGTGCGTGTGAGCGTGTGCCTTTATTTTTATGTTCTTTAAAGTGGTGTGCGCGTTGCGTGTGGGATGCGTCCTAGTCGACCGGTGACGAGTCGCGCTTGGGACCTCAGCCTCCAAGACGCCGGTTTGCGCGAGGGTTGGATAGAGGCATAATACCGCGCGTACCCCCTATGCTACAGCGAAAGAGGAACACCCTCGGCTGTTCACCTCTGTGATTGCAACTGATCAGCTTTCATACTGTGGACTGGTAGCTCGGCGGGGATACGCCCACCGAAGGGAGGTGACAACTCTCGTAAGGTGGAGGTAAGTCGTGCCTCACGTAGACCCTATCCTGTCGTAGGGGCTCGCGGGAGGTATGGCTGGCGCACGCGGTCGGAGCGGCTTGTGGAAACTCCATGTATATTTGCGACGAGGATTTATACTAACTCCTGCGTGACGCGACCGGGAGGGTCCCGCGCTGCCTTGTGCGGTGCCGGACCAATGCGCTCGACACCGCCCACCCCCTCTCCATAAGGTAAGTCTGTATCTTCTTCCAATGACTCTGATCGAAGTGGTAGGAACTGTTGTTCTAGATCTTGGCCAAAATGTCCAATGTCGCGTGAGGGTCGTTGTTCTTGATTTTGAAGTGCAACACACACTTGCTCCGACTTCCGAAGAATTCTTGGTTACTTAGCTTGCACTTCATGACGAAATTGCCATTGAGGTTCGGTAGCGTGTGCCCCTTCTGGATCCTTTTGAAGCCGACGAACTTCAACTCCGCCTCTCTGTGCCTTTCTTTGTTCATCGGGACAAAGTCCCTCCGCTCCCTTCGGTGCTTCGGCGGCATAGTCAACCTCCTGGTCGTTGCCCCGGTGCCCGACGTCGCACTTGCCGCTGCGCCCCCTATCGCAATCTGTGCCGACGAAAACCATGAAGGGCCTCGGGCCCTCGGGATGCCCAGATATTGCAGGCAGGCGGCCCCGAAGGGCCTCGGCGGCAGTGGGCCCGACGGCAGTGGCCCGACCTCGTTGCCGTCAGCTGAACGGGCCGCTGCAACGCCTTGCCCGTTTAGGGGGGTTATGTGGTTTTATTTAATACGGGTGGTGGATCGGGTT
>BFEA01000297.1:41408-72630 GCA_003427395.1 Chara braunii
AAGGATATTAGGAAGGGTGACCGCTCTGGTGCTTATTGAAGATGAAAGAGCAGAGAGAGTTTATGGGGCGTGGCCGCACTTGGGGGATTTGGGCTTCGTGCGGGTTCAAACCGAGTCAAGCCCAAACCTCCCACAAGGTCTTGATGCGGACCTACGGGTTGCAATCCCGCCTGCCGCCTTCCTCTCGTAAACTTAGACTAGACTTGGAATAAGAAGGGCAGAAGGAGGGGTTTCAGACGCTCGAGATAGAGGAGAGGGCCAACTCAACTCACGTGAGAGGGCCTTGTACTCTTCAATCACCTGAGGGCCCCGCAATGATGGCCAAGTCGCATGAAGATAGCCGAACTTCCACCACAAAGTAGCTTAGCCAGCGTTTTGAAAGTCTCTCTAGTTGCTGCAGCGACCCTTCTGAAGAGCCTGACTATTCCCTCGATTCGTGTTGCCGTTCCCTCAGACCAATACGAAGGGATGCAACTTGAAAGGCCGCGTTCAAATAGAGCACACCCCTTTGCTCTATTCGAAGTGCCGAGGGCACGCAACAATTTTCAGCAAAACACCGCACCCACAACAGCCGTGCGCAACCTCAAGACACCACAACACCGTTCAACAGTTGTGCTTTCCCTCTTAATGTACGTGCCACCAACTCTCAACGAAGATACGCAGTCATGCAGCCAACCCAGAGATGATAATTGGTCTCTCACAGCAATCATGGCTGACAGGTACGTACCGGCCATTCGGGCCCTCTGAACGAACAAGTGCCCTTGGGGTTCACACACACAATGTCACTTAAACCACCAGTACTTGGCCCAGCTATTGAAGCCAAGCCTGAATATGCCCTGCGCGCCAATTTTTGCCGAGCCTGCGGGGAGTGGGAAAAAATACGGGACATCTGCTGCTGCAAGCAGGTACCACCCTTTCCTTTAGACCTGCTGCCAGCAGATGGAACGTAAACAGGCCGTCGTTTTCTTGTTTCAACTCACGCATTCAATGCTCCCGTGAAGGATCTTCTTCCAAAAAAAAAAAGCTAAAAAAAAAAAGAGAGAAAAGTGAACGCCGTGCAGCAGTGAAGCCAGATACATGCATCGACGTTGCAACGTTACACTGCCTCTGGGACCTGAGGCAATGAATGCTCCCCGTCTCTCATGGGGAGCAAGTGCAGAAACAGCCAACTATCTTATTATCAAAAAAAAAAAAAAAAAACGAAAAGGGGGAAATGGGAAACAGGCATCTGAACGTGATTGGCCTGAGATTCATACAACGGCGTGCAGTAGTGAGGCCAGATACATGCGTCGAAGTTGCAACGTCAACGTCACATTGCCTCTGGGACCGAGGCATTGAATGCTTCCTGTCTCTCACGGGGAGCAGGTGCAGAAACAGCCAAAGATCTTTACCAAACAAAAAAAAAAAAAAACGAGAAGGGGGAAACGGGAAACCAGCATCTGAACGTGATTGCCCTAAGATTCATATAACTCCGTGCAGAAGTGAAGCCAGATACATTCTTTCCCCCCCCAAAAAAAAAAAATGAAAAGAAAGGAAATCAACCATCTTTTTTTTTTCTTTTTTTCTTTTTTTAAAAAAAAAGCCCAGGGTGTTGTAGAGGTCGGTGTCTGGACCCATGACAGGTACCTATCTACAGTCAGCAACTAATTTATGGGACCCAGACCATCCTATCTTGGAGGATCCCCCTCAGACAGCCCCTACGGCAGGTTCCCCAACGATTTCCTCCAGCAGAGTCTATCTACTAACACCCCTCCTACCGGGATCCCTTAAGACAATCCCCTACTGTAGGTTCCCCACCGATATCCTCCAGCAGAGCTTGTCCCAAGCCAACCCTCCCCCCAAACGGGACCCCATCCCACCTAAGGTCCTTGCCCCCCCCAAAGCAGAGCCTAAGGTAACCAACAGTCTAACCACAAACCCGTACCTGCATCCTACCTGCATCCTCATTAGACTGCTAACTGTATCAGGCAAACCCCTCATAGGCCAGGACCCAACATACAACACCATGGACAGTCCCCTGGGTGGTGCGCAGGCAGTGTCTGTAATAGTACCATGCGTCATCCCAGGGGAGTGTGTGTCCAGCCGTGCGTCATTCTAACGCCCTGCCGGTGTCCATGTGCAAGGCTGCGGAGTTTTGAACCCGCAACCTCATACCACAATGCGCATTTCCAACCGGTGCTCTAACCACTGAGCTACATCAACTGGACGGGAAATCAACCATCTATCTTTATTTTTTCCTCGTCCGTTTTCTTTTTTGTTTTTTTGCCTCCTTGCTACCACTGTCCGCGCGTTTCCACATAGCACACCACCAGGACATCGTGTAGTCCTTTTGCCCCGTTTCCATGGGGCCACCAGCTCCCTCCCCCATTGCCATGCCAAGCCTTTGCCGAGGCGCGGGAAACGCTAGCGTTAACGCTAAGGGCCCGCGGTCGATGTATGGGCCAAGTACTGGTGGTTTCAACAAGCGCTCAGAGAAGCACACATTCCACGCGAAAAACTCAGAAATCCGTTCTGTGTTTCAGTCCGTGTTCTCCTCTCCAAAGTTCCGCTATGCAGCCTTGAAGGTCAGTGTTCAGATAGAGCACTCCCTTTTGCTCTATTTAAAACGTAGGTAGATCACAACAAACTCACAGTAGGGGGCTACTAAGTGTGTACCACATCAATGCTCGGGGGAGCTCATCGATCTTAGTGTGCATAGTGAACACACGGCGCGCCCAAGAGCTATGCGCAGCATCAGAGTTCCGTAGCAGAGCTCTGTGTGAGGTATGACACTACGTGTCAACTCAACAAATATACAACGAAATAACAAGGATAGCACAGCCAGACACAGCAGCGGCCTAACAGCAGCACAGCCAGACACAGCAGCGGCAACCAGATATAGCAAGGATAGCACAACGACACTATGCAACAGGATTCGAGTACCTGCAGATGTAGATGACACAGGCAACCCGTATTACAGTGAAAATCAGATTCAAGCTAGCCTCCTGCTCCTCTGCCGGCTCAGGTAGGACATTTATACTATTATCTAGTGGCTGCTCCACATCGACAAAACTCTCCACCTGCCTCCCCCTACCATAGACACGAACGGAACTCCTTAATGATGCTCAACGCCTAGGCTGCAATCACACAGCTGCTCTATACCATACTACAAGTAAAGAAGGCGCCAACCACCAACGTCCACAGCAGTGGCTGAAGTACATGTAGATGTCGATGTAGATGTCTGCTATGCAAACCATCGCTATAGCCAGTTACGTACTATCCTCATATCACTACCCCACCCAAACAGATCATGGATGGCGGATGCTGCACTTGCAGGGGTATCCGCCACTTATATTCCCTTTTCCTCGTATGCGAAGCACCCGTCGGCCTGCATACATGTCGACCTCTTGCTCTGTGTTCCAAGACAATAGTTCAAATACGCAGCCCAGGCAGACTATCGCCAATGCCTGGGTACGTCTTACTCCCTTTCCCACCCTTTTAGTCAGGGCACCTGGTCAATCTTCCGGCCAGATTCAGATGACTTATACATGACGCCAAGTGCGACCAGATCTCACCAAGCAGGTGAGTTCATCTCTCTCTCTCTCTCTCTCTCTCTCTCTCTCTCTCTCTCTCTCTCTCTNCTCTCTCTCTCTCTCTCTCTCTCTCTCTCTCTCTCTCTCTCTCTCTCTCTCTCTCTCTCTCTCTCTCTCTCTCTCTCTCTCTCTCTGTGTGCGTGTTCGTGCGAGCACCCTACTCCTATGGCTTTCCCCTCTCTTACCTCTGTAACCCACCCGGTTAGGAAGTCGTCCTGATGCATGCGCCTGCACAGGCAACAAAGGAGGAACTATTGCCAGAAGGATGACGAACAGCTGGATGATGACGACCAACGATGGTGGAGATGATCACCGGCAGGAAAGTTACAACCGACGAAAACGACCCAGATGAAACATCGCCGCTGCAGACCACTCTACGCGGCCTTTCATATGTGCAGAAATGAGCATGAATCTTCCTTTGGAAATCGAGTAGATACATTGTCATTCCATCTCCTGCGCGCAGCAGTGAATTGCCATACTGGCTGATTTACACTCCCAACACTAAATCTAACAACACTATCAACCTCGTCATCGACCAAGACCTCAAAGTCAGCTTTTCATTTGCCTGTTTTACTTACCTATATGGACCGATATACCATATTTCAGCTCCGACCATATCTTATTCCTAGCACCTCCGCGCTCTCACTTTCTCTCCTCTCCATTCTTCTACTAACTCTCCTCCCAGTCCGGCTATATCATTTAATTCGCCCGACCTCGGAACACACACTTAGCATCTCCAATCACCCGCTCCCATTGAGGATTGGAAGGGAAATCCCTTCTTTTATCCCACCATGCCCATTTCTGTTATCATCGTCTTCTTGTTGATGCACCTGGCCACCGACGTTGTCCCGATACTTGTTCAGTAACCAAACAGAGCGAGCAGCATGCGGCTAGTTCCCATGTAAGGTAAGACTCCCTTGTCTCCTTCTTTTTCTTCCCTTCTCACTTCCCATTCCTTTACTCCATCAGTTTTTCTGCCATGCCCGTAGCCATGCCTTTGGGCGCAGCCCCTATTTCTGAACCCGGCCAGCCTACTCCTCGAACGCGAAATCTGATGTTGCCATCAGATTCGCCATACCTCCAAACCCCGAAATCTTTGTTCGCCCGTTTTCACCAAGAAACGGGCAAGATATGAATTCCTACCTCCACCATATCCCAGTCTTCCAACTTCTCCGCGCACCTATTTTCACTTCTATCTCTCATCCTACTAACCTAGCACCCAAACTAACCCCGCCATTCAACTCACCTTCCTACAAAAACTAAATTTCAAGTCTTACTTCGCCCGATTCTGTCAAGGAACGGGCGAGCTATGACTTTGCCCACCTCCACACTTTGTCTTCACCATCTTTGTCGTCCACGTCGTCTTCTCCCTCCCGAATATAACACACCCCTGTCGCTCACGGCCTGATAGCAGCTCGGGTTACCAAGCACTGCTAGCCAAGGCCCGCCCCTGAACTTCTACTTGTAGTACTTGGGCAGGGGTCATGCTAATCTTCTATGTACCGTGACAACGGCCTTGGGATATCATCATTGAACTGGCTGGTTCCAGATAATTGAAATTTGGGGCAATGGCTCGTGGGTCAGAACCCACGTTTCGAATGGGCAAAAAAAGCAGTAGTCCGCGGGTCCGTCCCGACCGTAGTTCAAAACGGCAATAATAACAGTGGCCCGCGTTATACACATGGTGCCTGTTCGAAACAGGCACTTTTGTCTTCCTTTTTTTTTTTTTTTTTTTTTTTTTTTTCCCCCTTTTGGTGGCGCCCGGGGGGTGGGGAAAAAAAAAAAAAAAAAAAAAAAAAAAAAAAAAAAAAAAAAAAAAAAAAAAAAAAAAAAAAAAAAAAAAGAATCATGGTGGGGCCATGGCCATGGCCAATCTGGGGTGTGGCCGAGACATCTCGGCCAAGGCCAATCTGGGGTGTGGCCGACACATCTTGGCCGTGGCCAATACCGGGTGTGGCCGAGACATCTCAGCGATGGCCAATCTGGGGTGTGGCCGAGACATCTCGGCTGTGGCCAATCTGGGGTGTGGCCGAGACATCTCGGCCGTGGCCCAACCATGGGGCCGACACCACCTTTTTTTTTTTTCCCCAGCTGCGGCAGGCGGAATTCTGGCCAGATGCATTCCTGGAGGCACTACTGTGAACACCCTGCTCGCTGCTACCCCCCCCTCCTCACGACCTGCTTTTCAACTTCGTCTATTTTTTTTTCGTTTTTGTCAAGTGTCAGCTGTCCGTTTTTTTTTTTTGTCGTCTGCACGTCTGTTCTCCGTGGAAAACGCCCTGCTCTTTGGCAGGGCACGAAATCAAGTGTCAGCAGCAAAAAAAAACAACAACACAACAAGGAACGAACCGAGCTAATATTCTCGGCAGATGCATTCGTGGAAGCAGCACTGTTAGGGCCTCGCTGCACTACTCTCGAAATGCGCAAAACGAGAGCGAATCTTCTGCTAGAATATGGAAAGATACACGGCCATGATTTTTGTCTGTTGTGCACGTCGAGAGTAGTGCAGCGACGCCCTTAAAAGTTTTTTTTTGCATATTTGAACTTTGACGACGAGGACATTGCCATTTAGTGTTTTTTTTGCCGTTTTGAACTTCGACGATGAGGACATTGCCATTTAGTGTTTTTTTTGCCGTTTTGAACTAAAAGTGTGACCCAGGAGCAGTTTCCCCTTAAAATTTTCAATATTTCATTCATCTGCTGCGAGTGGACTTCGAACTCAGATCTGTATTTTAACAGTTTATGGCTATATCCACGGAGCTAGGCTTGTCCCAACTGGAACTAAAGGGTATAATAATAATAAGAATAAGAATAAGAATAATAAGAATAAAACAGCAGAAAGGGGGAGGGGTTCCAAATGGGCAGCTGGACACAGTCAGTGCTGCTGCAGCCACCGCCCTTCCCCGCTGTGCCCAAGCACAATTTTCTCCTTCCTTCGGGTCCCAACCGGGCATGGTGACACTGCAACCCCAAATCTGCAAAAAAATATGCAAATCTCCAAAAATATGCAGATTTGGGACGGGCAAGTTTGAGGACTTGGGCATGGTTCGGGTCACACTGCTCTACCATTCTCAGATGGGTCAGGGCCATACGTGCCTGCAGCAATGGCGGATTGGTACTTTGCTGGTCCCACGATGCCAGGTGTGTGGCCTATGCTCGGCTGTCGTGAAGAGTAGAAGGGCGCGGGGCCCGCAACCCTTGCAGCATGATCCCAGGTGAAGCAGGTCCTGCTGCATATCTTGGTGGTAGTAGCAAAACTCAGATAGGAACTTTGAAGACCGATGTGGCAAAGGGTTCTATGTGAACGGCTGCGCACAGTCAGTGTTGCTGCAGCAGCCACTGCCCCAGTCTCCCGTCCTGCTGTGACTAGGCACGGTTCACCATCTGCGGGTCCCAACTGGGTAGGCTCACACTCAAACCTCACACAGCAGACCGTGGTTGGCGGATGGTACACCCCCGGAGGGTCCCCGCCACTCAGGTTTCTTCCGCCCCATGGTCTAACCCAACAGGCTCACATGTTCGTTGAACTCCTCAGCCCGCGGTTTCAACAGTTCATGGGCGTATCAATTGAGCTACGCCTGCTGGTCTCCTCAACAACGCCAATACCAGCATTGTCACCGCATCCAGAATACGGGACCGGTAGCAAGAGAAAAATAAAATAAAAGTAAAAATAAAAACACACGCATCGGGAGCTCGCGCTTTGGGGAAGGGAGACTGTCAGTGCCACTTTTAGATCCGTGGATCGGGCCCACGGATGGGCCGGCAACGAAACCAAGGGGGATAGCCCCGCCGGCCCTCAACCCCTCGGCATCTTCAGCCGTTTCGATGTTCCACCGCCTCCGGTCGTCGCCCTCGATCCCTGTACCGTCGCTTTGAAAGCCCAATGCCGTGACCAATAGTGCTAGTACCCAAGGCTGAGACAGAGTACTGCAAAATTCAATTTAAGTTGTTGCGGCACGACACGTGGGCCTACTAAAATACATCAAGGCCACTCCCGCGCCTACGGACCAACTCACGACTGCCGACCTATTGCGCCCGCCGCTCATAGGGTCTGGCTTCGTCCATGATTGTCAACCTCCCGCATCTAGCGCGTGGAGGTCACCACCTGCGTTTTACTTTCTCTCACACACCCCTATTACTGCCCAAAGCAACACCCCTTCTGATGGCGCATGTCGTATGAACGCAGGTGTACCATGGGCACTTCAATAAAAGAAAGACTTTCCCTAGTTTTAATCAAAGCCAAAAATTTTGCCGGCGGAAACGCCGACTCTATAGCATCAAAACAAGAATCATCACACGCGCTTCAAACTGCGTGCCCACACACTCTTTACTTCAACTCAACCATTCAGTCAGCATGAACAAGACACAACCGCAACTCGTACAGTGTACTCAAATTTCAAACTAAACCTATTTTCTGACACTTGCAAAAACCCAGGGCGGATACCCTTGTAAGGGTATTCGCGCCGACAGTTTACCGGACCTTATTAAGCGATGTCCCCGTCGCATCGAATAATCAAAAGCTATCAATTCATCCATAACTCCAAATGCTGACGAGAAAAGAACCAATTTCGATTGCCCGACTGACTCCGTTCGAGTGTTTAACAGACAGTACTCAATATGTCTCACTGCTGCCAGGGTTTCAACCTGGGTCTCCTGCAAACGCAGGTGTACTAGATCAGTACTACAACGTAAAGTTAATGCTGAGTAGTTGCTGGTAATCCTTTCCCTTTGTCCTAGACATCTGTCGGTTCATCGTTGGGTGTCCTGTTTAGTCATCGTCCTGCATGCAGGGTCATAACTTAGGACGTTGGCCCTAACCGAGACCTTTTGAGGCTCTCGCCTTTGTCACAAAATATTCAGAAAAATATATATAGTTTTTATCGTAGATCTCTCTTGCAGTCTAGTATAGTAGAATCAGGTCTTCATCTTAACCCACCATAGCCTGATTGATCGAGCCAAATCTATGGCCCGTCGCGTTGTTATTTTAGCAACGGTACCCTCGTTGGTTGTGCAATGATGGACGATTCTCCTGATAAATCATACTATCATGACCCAAAAAAAAAATGACAAACTCAACTCTTATCCCTCCGACATCCCGCGGGAATAAGACTCTATGAGGCAGCCATACCCCTCAAGCCTTACCCTTTGGTGAGACGTGGGCCCGCTGCCAGGTTGCGCCGGTCAGCAACCAATACTAGGGGTTGCGCCCTAATGATGCTAGATTAACCCCTAGTTGGGTCTCTCATATATGTCTTAAGATTAGCATCATAGTGACTGGTCGGTGTGTCGCAATAACCTCAGGCCTACTGCGGGACTACGCATAGGTCTGTCTCACTCAAAGGCATGACGCCCTCTCCAAAATCCACAAAAAATCACCGCCTGATTCACAGGGTCGTGGGCTCCCACTTGATCAGAGTCAGACAGACCACACATCTTAAATACATCTTTCAAAATTTCACCAATTTGCGACCTCTAAAATTTCACCAACAAAAAACCAATTTCTTGGTCTTTCTCATCGGACTTTATCATTCAAACAGCTTTCCATGCCATTTAATAATTTAACCACCTTCCACTTTTGAAGGGGAATTACTCATAAAATCTCACAATTACCTCCTACATGGAGGGAAGTCAACCATAAAACACTCATTATTGAGAGACCAACTTATGGGTCCTCGTCTCAACACAACAATTAACATTCGGCATGGACAAGCATTTGAGTCTCAAAAAACTCATAAATCCCTTGGGATTTTTCACACCGTTTCACCAACTGAACTGTACTTCTCTTCCTTATACTCGAGCCTATTGCCTGCCCGTAGGCAGACTACGCGATTATACCAAAGAGAAAAGAACTTAGACAATTCACACTCCATAGATACACAAGATGCATCATGTGCACCTTTTACACAAAATCATCATACATAAGGATAAGTTCATACAAGTGAGAGTGATTGTGATCGTCAAACAAAGGAAAGAGATACTCTGAAAGTTTCGAAGTCTCAATATACACTCATATATGGGATATCCCAACTCCAAAACCCTATAATAAAATAGCCGCAATCGAGGTGCAATCGTACCTCTCAACTCGAAAGAAACCAAATAAACACAAAATATATCTCAGTATCCGACAAGTAAAACAAGGTCCATCAGACCTCAATCAATCAAAAGCTTAAGGCGATCTCGAGTCAAAACGCTGTACCTATTCCCCTCTTATATCACAGTAAGAAGAAGAAAAATTATCACACTAACCCATGAGCTCATAGTATCACCAAGCGAAAGGAGATTTCGAAGTGATTCTATAAACTCTCAGAATTTAATCATATACACATACACGCACTAGAATGTACATTTACTTGTACTCACATCGTGTACAACTAGGATCATACCAACTACGTATGGAGTTGGGTCACACTAATGGTCAGTTCGCTATCCCGGTTTTTAGGCCAACATATATACAACTGAACTTGCTAAAAATAAACTCATGTGGCCCTAAGACAAATCTCCAGATGGAAACTCCCTAAATATAGGGATCAGGGTCAATCGCATTTCATGCCTCCATACATTCTCGAACCCGGTTCTTTTCCTCCCTTTCTTAGAATCTTTGGTTTTCTCATCTATCCTTTTTTCGTAGCCTTAGTCATTCCGCTTATTTCCCCTTTTGCACTTCGACTGCTGTCATTACACCCCTTTCTTTCCTAGATTTCATTGATGGTTTCCCTGACACTCATCGTGACTCCCAGCACCTCGTCTGCCGCCTCCATGGCCTCCATTGCCACCACGTCTACCATTCCCTCGGCCTCTTCCAATATTTTGCCCTCGGCCTTCCCCGCTTGCTGCACTGCTCTATGACGCTCGCTGTGCTGGTGGGTGGGGTGGCCTTATAGGCCGGGCTTGGTTCGTCGGAGGTCAGGGCGATATCCAGTTCATCGGCAGGTCGACGTGAGGACCACCTAGTGTACATGGCATATACATAGGCCAAGGGCTCATTGGATTGCATGGCGGCCACCACCTATACAATGCCGGCCCGATCATAGGGGGCTCGATCGGTGCAGGATTACTCCCTTGCCCTTGTGAAGACTGCCCCTTTCAAGTACCTTGACCTCCCTAGGCCAGGTTTTTCGCTTTCCGCTGAGCCTTCGTCAGCTTAGGAGGCTCATGCTCCTCTTCTTCCTTAACTATCTCCTTACCTCCTTCCCTCTCCTGAATGCCAGATCGTCTTTTCTGGACTTTCATAAGGTGGGGAGAATCTTGATCGTCATCTACCTTCTCCTTTCTTTTCCCACTAGTTGGCTCGTTTGACGTTTCTTGCGAGATTTTCCGCTTGCCCTTTCAGGCTTCCTCCAACCGTGTCATCCTTTCGTCCAATACCCCCATCTGTCTTTGTACACCGCTTAGTTCGCCTCGTGTTGGCGCATCCCCAATTACTTGCCAGTGCCCAGGGCTACTACAATGTTGGCTCTCCCCTTCATCTTCTGGAAATCTTAACCTTAAAGAGTTTTTCAGTTCGCCCCAAGTTCGCGACTTCAATATGAGGGTATATATTTCCTCACTTAATTCCTCACTGGCAAATAATGGCAACATGTTGCACATTGCCTTCTCGTCCCACATCTTTACGAAGCTAAGGTCATGATAATCGCGCAAGAAGCTAGATAAGTTTGTTCCTCGAAATAACAGGGCCTGAAGATCTGGGGTCATCGAGTCGTGCACCGATTCATGCAGTAGCACCTTCGTGAGGCATGAGCTCCTCCAGAGCAGAATCCTAGCCAAAGCATTTTCTTCCGCCATGATGTTGTTGTTGTCCTGACATACATGACAAACAACGAAACATCAGGTTGTAGCCTGAGACGCCCAAAACAAATAGTGTCAAATAATATTGTCAATACTCTATCACACTAGCTCTTTCATTGCTCGTCCAACAAGGATTTGAACTCTAGTCATCCTTGTACTAACCGTTAGAGCACGATGAACAATATACACCTTATGTAAGACAATGTCAGACATAAAGTCTTAAAACAAGCTATAGATTGATAACATAAGTTGTTACAACTTCCCCTTATCACTGTGCTCGTACTCGATAGTAAGATAGTCATAGATGACCCTCTAAGAATTTCAGTCAAATATTGGACGCGCTTGCTAATTATTGAGGGATCCTTTATCGACATGTGGCTGCTCGAAGCTCACCCCAGTCTTCAACCTTTTCATCCGGCTCATGGGAGCAGGCATAGGCATCCACAATATTTGCTATATTTCGGAGTCTTTGACTAAGGGGTGAAAACCAGAGGTCTAGATATAGACCATATATCAATTCGCATGGGTAACGCGCATACCCCTATCCTAGCACCTTCAAAGCGGCTTCTGCTGCTGCCTCTATCCTCACTCGTCCCCTGAAAAATTATTCCACGAGGAACTCGGGTAGGACGGCGTGTAACAGCGTTGAAGGAAGTACAAACTCTCTGGCGTACTTGACCTCCATATGAGTCGACACCTGCTCTTCTCCTTCATAAAACCTTTCACTTGCCCATTTCGCTGCAGCCGCCTCAGCTACCCTTAAAGATCTTGCGACGAGGCTCCCGTGCCCAAGTGTCAGCTCAATCCCATGTTTTACCCAAAATGATGATGATGCGTACATGGTTACTCTCACAATCACGCTGTATTTTTCATCAAAGCCGGATTCAATCCAGACAAAGATATCAGTACCTAGCAATACGCCCCACTAGGACGAGATATATTCTCCTTCCTTGACTCGCTTTGGTAAGGACATCGAAAGTCAATCATCTCTTTCAACTGGCCGGGTCATATTGGGATTCTCCTCAGCATACGACATTTTGACTTGCCTTGACTTTGTCAGGATTTTGCCCATCACAGCCGAATGTCCAGCATACGCCCTCATTTATTATGCTTGAACCCCCTTTTGACAATCTCATATTGCATTGTCAAGCCCTTACCGGACCATATTGTCGAAACCTACTCATAAATATCCATTATGGACAAATAAGTAAAAACAACTCTTTAACGCCTTACCAATTATATATACATGCATAATGAAAACTTATAATCACAATAAATAATAGACACATCATGGTCAAATGTACGATTTGGCAATAATAAGTATTATCAGGTGCAAAAACAATGAGAGTACTACATTGTACTCCCCGAGTTTGACAGAAGTATATTGTGTCGAGGGGCAGTGTATTTTTTTTAAAAATGGATAACATCTTAAATTCTCGAGTCCCGCTCAAAGATCAAGCCCCAGTGCTTCTCCCTCCGATTCCAGAACTTGCACCTTGCAGACCCTTGCCGATAAAGTAGACAACCTCACCATACATATTCCGGGATGATCTGTCCCTTCGCATGCAGATGAACCCACTTGACACAAAAGTAGTTGGGGACTCACTCCCTACCTCTCTGTGGCATGTAGTAGCTGCTTTCCTCAAAGGTCATGGTCAGCCAAGGTTCAAATACTTTCCTCCTATTCAACAGTAGTGTAGTCACCTCACCACAAAGATTAGATGACAACACCCCACTATCGACCAGGAACATAGTCCCGGCGTGGGTCTCACTACCACCTTCAAGACTAGATTATAACTTCTTCAAAATCATTTTTTCAGGAAACAATAACATAGAGTTGCAACTTTCTTAGGGTAGACTTCACACATTGACCATTTTCTTACGAAATTCATTTTTCCAAGAAACTGGTCACTCCATTCACCTCTAAATCCGTATCGAACATAGATTCTGTGTAATGTCTCGACCCCCTTTCAAAAGACCAACTCATGCATATAGGAAAAACAAAATAGATATGAATGAATAATTCAGATAAAACAGCTCCAAAGGGTTATAGATAGCCAGAATGAAATCAGATAGATAGCTCATGTAGCTAGTTATAAATGAATAAGGCTCAGATAAATAACATCAAGCACATAGTCTTATAAGAGACCCCGTTTAAATTTGCTTACTGAAGTGAAATTTTTGATGCAGATAGATGAATTTCATAGATGGACTCAAAAGTTTAATCTCAAAATGATAAACTCAAATGCTTAGATAGATAGAATGTTTATGACTTTTTCTCACGAGAGTCCTTAGATAAGAAGAAAATACCTCTTTCTTAACCAAATTATTTCTTATCGCTAGCGTACTTAGGCAGCTCATCGACTATGTTAAAGTACCAAAGATCCTTCCTCGGGTAACTTAGTATGCAGGGTCGCATCAAATACGAACGACGATTAGTCTATGACATTAGATACACATAGCATCGTCCGTATTATTCTATGGTACCTTAATCCGCCAACTTATAACTGCAGTTGTTACTACTAGGGGTCACAATACACAAACTTCCTTATCTCGTACCGCCCTTCAATAGTGTAATCCCATCAGACACACTAACACACTACTCATCATTCACTTACCTACCGCCATTAACAAAATTTGTCGTTTTGCCTGGATCATCAGCCTGCTTGTAACCTGGGCTCGTTCTCTAAGGACCCTGATAGGCTGTCGAGATCCCCGACAACATGGCCACCTGTCGAGCACATTGGTCCCTCATGGGGACCCTCCCGGCCGCGTCACGCAGGATTTGGCAGGACTTGTCGCAGAAAGCGTTTGCCGCTCCGAGAGAGAAGGTTAACAACAGTCATATTTTTCATCACCACTTTAGGACTCCCTTCACCACTTCAAGATGCAGCCAACCTGCCTAAACAGGTGGTTTTCAGGGTCTTCGCACCTTTCACCACTTCAGGACCATTCAGGTCTGAAAATCCTGAATGGTCCTGAAGTGGTGAAAGCTCTTAAGACCTTGAAAACCACCTGTTTAGGCAGGCTACATCCTCAAGTGGTGAAGGGTGGTTTTCATAGTCTTCGGACCTTTCACCACTTCAAAACCATTCAGGATTTTCAGACTGCCCAAAACTCTCACTTGACCCCTTCAGGACACYCTTCACCACTTCAGGATGCAACCTGCCTAAACATGTGGTTTTCAGGATCTTCGGACCTTTCATCACTTCAGGACCATTCAGGATTTTCAGACTGCCAAAAACTCTGACTTCAAAATTTTCATTCATGAATTTTCAGCTACCCGATAACCGTTTGTGCGCTCCGGCCGAGTGCGCCAGCCGTACCTCTCGCGAGCCTCTACGACAGGACAAGGTCACGCGAGGCACCCCTTACCTCTACCTGCGGGAGCTGTCACCATCCTTTAGGTGGGCGTATCCCCGCCGAGCTACCCAACCACATGCTAAGGCTTTTCGTATGCAATCGCAGAGGTGGCCTAGCCGAGGGCGTTTCTCGTTGACTGTAGCATAGGGGGTACGCACGGTTAACGCCCAAAATCGAACCCGTACGCGAATCGACGCACTGGGGGTTGAGGTCCCAAACGCGACTCGACGTCGGTCGACTAGGACGCCTCCTACATTCCACGCGTTACACAACAACACTCACACACATGGACGGACATAAGATAAATAACACAACAACACAACAATACGACAACACTCCTAGTCCTTTCGGTACCGAACCCATAACTTTCCAACACGAAAATCGGGAAAGCGCCTCGCGCGAGACTTAGTATAACACCGCGTGGGCGCCGGGCCTACACATATCGGCTAACAATGCAATCATACGTAAGCAGTCGTGATGATGATGCACCATGTAGTACCCATAATCACGCGATCCTTGATGATCTCGAGGGTCACGTTCGACACTCAAGTGTTGGCTGACACGCGCCTTGAGGGGTTAATCTCTCGACGCTAGACAACCGCCGAGGCGGTTGATTACCACAGCCTCTTCTGCACCCTGTGAGGAGTGGGTGGTACACAGGTTCAAGCCTGTGGTGGCAGTGAGCTCTCACGCCCTTGGAGACAAGCTCCATCGTCCAAGGCCTGAAGAGAAATCAAGGGGTTTGACTTTGATGGCTGCCACAGACTACAACGTCCAACCATAATAACTCTAAAAAACGAAAAGTCAAAGAGGATCTTCCTTTTCTCTTAGTGCAGAACTTACTTAATCACTATGCACGGCCTGGATGGGTTGTGCGGACATAAGAAACATGATATAAAAGTTATGAGATAGGATATGATCACTCTCAATATCAGGGTGTGACTTCCTTTAAATATATATACATATCATCATAAGCAAGACCAAGTCTGGATGTCAATTCACAAAACATACCTGCAATCATATCAAAGATTCACATCAACAGAGCACACACTACACGGGGTCAACTTCAACCACTCTCTACACTCACACCCCTTTGCCTTATCCACACAAAACCCCAACCTTTGTCCAACCTTCCCAAAATAAAATACTCAGTCATTTTTAAATGGCCATTCAATAAAGTTCGGGTAAAAACCCAATAGAAACATTTCAATCCACAGGGGCTAAGGCCTTTAGGTTGAGTAGCGATAAATGAATTAGAGTTGAGCCGGAAACCGACCTGTTATCAAAAGATAACAGAATAGTGATCCGTTGAAGGATCAGGCTGAATGAATCGAGCCTTCAGACGAAATACGAAAACCTGCATCACAGTACAGGCCAAAAAGAACCACTACTATGTTCATGCCAAAAGGAGAATACTTCCCAATTCGTAGCCTAGCCCCTCTACTAACCTCACTGTCAACTCCCCTTATCAGTACCAAGTCATTGAGCATCTCCTTTATTCAGGATGGATCTGCCAGGTATCTCCTAGCTGAAGATATTTCAAGTCCTCAAATTCTACGAAATTTCGGCAGCGCTTCCCATAGGAAAAGTGCCTTTCCAGAATTTCTACGAGTCCAAAAATAGCTAACTCTTTAAGATTGGTAGAAATTTCGGCAGCGCTTCCTGTAGGAACAAAAGGCTGCCAAGATTTATACAAAACTGAAAACAGAAAGAGAAAGCAAACCTATACTTGGGATTAACTTCTTACACTTGCTTGATAGTCAGAACTGGAGATAGTTTACACGATCCCTTCCAGAAGATGGTATCGTGAGCTATCATCAATTCTATCTTCAAGTAAGGTCAGTCATATCTTTATCCCAAGCTCTCCCTCCCATCATCCATCTTATCTACCTATGAATCCAGCACTTGGCAAGCATCTAGGCAGCTAACCTATCGAGAAGACGCCCCAGAGTGAGAGCCTACAAGCATGCATAAACAAACATCTCTCACAATCCTACATCACTTTGGTCCAAGTAGTTCGTTACATCTCTCAGTTCTTTTCCCTTTTAAGTCCCCCGTTCCTATGACATATGATCAAACTCACCCTAATTAAAGGGTATGTCTGACCTGCCTAAACAAATAAGGTACGCACATCCGGACTGCTTTAACCCTAGGGTGTGCCCAACATAACATGAACTGTATACGTAATGCATATGACCAGACCGCCCTAACCCTTAGGGTACGCCTGACTTCTGCCTACTTAACGACATGAAGCGTAAGACAAGGCTGCCCTAACCCGAGGCTGTGCCCAGTCTGCTTTAAACAAGGTTATATATGGCATACCATTAGACCATCCCTACCCAGGGGCCTTACCCTACCCAGGGGTAGGCCTAACTTGCCCGAACATAAGTACAAACGATAAAAAGTTGGGTCGCCCTAGCCTTGGGGTACGTCCAACTTACATCACATCAACAACAAAAGCATATCACTAGGCCTCCCTAACCCTCGGGTCCGCCCAATCAGCCATACAAAAGTTAATGTGATACAAATACTTACACAAACTTTATGTTTTTCCTTCTCTTGTAAGGCAATCGGACCTTTCCAACTAATGGAACTTCCGACCCGCCTTCTTTGTTTAGAAGGGGAAATAAAAAACAACTTTATACTAACTCTCTGCTCTTTAATGTTATTACGAGCATACAACTGAATCGCCCTAACCCTATGGTACGTTCAGTCTGCCCAGTTACCTTGTTTTTATTTTTCATCTAGTTCTTTTTCTTCCTTAGTTCTACTTGACTTACTGACAGGCTTTCCCTACCCAAGGTTCTCGGTCTGTCAGAAGTATAAGTTTAATAATATATGTATAAAATTTTATACTGTGGTTGACCAGTTAATTCATGGCTCATGGCTAAGCCGCCCTAACCCTAGGGTACGCTTAGTCTTATGCCATTGTTCTCTCAGAAAAAAAAACATACACCTCAAAACATCGGGAATCTGAGCCTTCCCTACCCAGGGTGTCCGTCCTCCTGTTCAGAAACCCTCAAATAAAACAACGACTGCTCCATCCTACCCGGGTAGGACCAGCCATAAAAGCTCATTCACACAGTCCACCAGACATCAATAAAACATAGCACTGAGCCCACATCCACCCGGAGGGACTCAGCCTTGGGTTGACCCGGTCAAACACATGCAAAACACATGCCCCCAACCTTCCTCCCCATTCTTTTGTCTGAATTCACTCAAGGATTATCTGAGCTCTCATATATATTTGTTTATTTAGCCTCTTACACAACATGTCCTAACATACATAACAAAAAAACAAAAAAGGTAATAACCTCTCACAATTATGTTCAGATACCCAAAGGAATAATATAGCTAGGGGAAGGGATCACATGCGTCAGACGAGACTTATGCCTGAAGTTCCTGCCTCCAGAACCCCGCCTGGGTTCCGGCAGAGCTCCCACAATCGGTGGGTGGACCTCCCACAAGGTCTTGATGCGGACCTACGGGTTGCAATCCCGCCTGCCACCTTCCTCTCGTAACCTTGGACTAGACTTAGAATAAGAAGGGCAGAAGGAGGGGTTTCAGACGCTCGAGATACAGGAGAGGGCCAACTCAACTCACATGAGAGGGCCTTGTGCTCTTCAATCATCTAAGGGCCCCGCAATGATGGCCAAGTCGCATGAAGATAGTCGAACTTCCACAACAAAGTAGCTTAGCCAGCGTTTTGAAAGTCTCTCTGGTTGCTGCAGCGACCCTTCTGAAGAGCCTGACTATTCCCTCGATTCGTGTTGCCGTTCCCTCAGACCAATACGAAGGGACGCAACTTGAAAGGCCGCGTTCAAATAGAGCACACCCCTTTGCTCTATTCGAAGTGCAGAGGGCACGCAACAATTTTCAGCAAAACACCGCACCCACAACAGCCGTGCGCAACCTCAAGACACCACAACACCGTCTAACAACTGTGCTTTCCCTCTTAATGTATGTGCCACCAACTCTCAACGAAGATACGCAGTCATGCAGCCAACCCAACGATGATAATTGGTCTCTCACAGCAATCATTGGTGACAGGTAAGTACCGGCCCTTCGGGCCCTCTGGACGAACAAGTGCCGTGGGGGTCACACACACAATGTCACTTAAGTCAACAAGCGCTCAGACAGGCACACGGTCCACGCGAAAAACTCAGAAATCCGCTCTGTGTTTAAGTCCGTGTTCTCCTCTCCAAAGTTCCGCTATGCAGCCTTGAAGGTCAGTGTTCAGATAAAGCACTCACCTTTGCTCTATTTAAAACGTAGGTAGATCACAACAAACTCACAGTAGGGGGCTACTAAGTGTGTACAACATCAATGCTCGGGGGGCTCATCGATCTTAGTGTGCATAGTGAACACACGGCGCGCCCAAGAGCTATGTGCAGCATCAGAGTTCCATAGCAGAGCTCAGTGTGAGGCATGACACTACTTGTCAACTCAACAAATACGCAGCGAAAATATTGTATGTATAGCAGATAGTGCTGCCTAACAGCAGCACAACCAGACACAACAGTGGCAACCAGATATAACAAGGATAGCACAACGTCACTATGCAACAGGATTCGAGTACCTGCAGATGTAGATGACACAGGCAACCAGTATTACAGTGAAAATCAGATTCAAGCTAGCCTCCTGCTCCTCTGCCGGCTCAGGTAGGACATTTATACTATTATCTAGTGGCTGCTCCACTTCGACAAAATTCTCCACCCGCCTCCCCCTACCATAGACACGAACGAAACTCCTTAATGATGCTCAACGCCTAGGCTGCAATCACACAGCTGCTCTATACCATACTACAAGTAAAGAAGGATCCAACCACCAACGTTCACAGCAGTGGTTGAAGTACATGCACATGTTGATGTAGATGTCTGCTATGCAAACCATCGCTATAGCCAGGTACGTACTATCCTCATATCACTACCCCACCCAAACAGATCATGGATGGCGGACGCTGCACTTGCAGGGGTATCCGCCACTTATATTCCCTTTTCCTCGTATGCGAAGCACCCACCGGCCTGCATACATGTCGACCTCTTGCTCTGTGCTCCAAGACAATAGTTCAAATACGCAGCCCAGGCAGACTATCGCCAATGCCCTGGTACGTCCTACTCCCTTTCCCACCCTTTTAGTCAGGGCACCTGGCCAATCTTCCGGCCAGATTCAGATGGCTTATACATGAAGCCAAGTGCGACCAGATCTCACCGAGCAGGCGAGTTCATCTCTCTCTCTCTCTCTCTCTCTCTCTCTCTCTCTCTCTCTCTCTCTCTCTCTCTCTCTCTCTCTCTCTCNCTCTCTCTCTCTCTCTCTCTCTCTCTCTCTCTCTCTCTCTCTCTCTCTCTCTCTCTCTCTCTCTCTCTCTCTCTCTCTCTCTCTCTCTCTATTCGTGTGAGCACCCTACTCCTCTGGCTTTCCCCTCTCTTACCTCTACAACCCACCCGGTTAGGAAGTCGTCCTGATGCATGCGCCTGCACAAGCAACAAAGGAGGAACTATTGCCGGAAGGATGACGAACAACTGGATGATGACGACCAACGATGGTGGAGATGATCACCGGCAAGAAAGTTACAACCAACGAAAACGACCCAGATGGAACATCGCCGCTGCAGACCACTCTACGCGGCCTTTCATATGTGCAGAAATGGGCATGAATCTTCCTTTGGAAATCGAGTAGATACATTGTCATTCCATTTCCTGCGAGCAACAATGAATTGCCATACTGGCTGATTTACATTCCCAACACCAAATCTAACAACTTGAACACTATCAACCTCATCATCGACCAAGACCTCAAAGTTAGCTTTTCATTTGCCCGTTTTAGTTACCTATATCGGCAGATATACCATATTTCAACTCCGGCCATATATTATTCGTAGCACCTCCTCGCTCTCACTTTCTCTCCTCTCCCTTCTTCTACTAACACTCCTCCCACTCCGGCTATATCATCTAATTCGCCTGACCTCAGAACCCACGCTTAGCATCTCCAATCACCCGCTCCCATTGAAGATCCGAAGGGAAATCCCTTCTTTTATCCCACCATGCTCATTTCTGTTATCATCGTCTTCTTGTTGATGCACCTGGCCACCCGCGTTGTCCCGATACTCGTTCAGTAACCAAACAGAGCGAGCAGGAGAGAGCATGCGGCTAGTTCCCATGTAAGGTAAGCCTCCCTTGTCTCCTTCTTTTTTTTCCCTTCTCACTTCCCATTCCTTTACTCCATCAGTTTTCCTGCCATGCCCGTAGCCATGCCTTTGGGCGCAGCCCCTATTTCTGAACCCGGCCAGCCTACTCCTCGAACGCGAAATCTGATGTTGCCATCAGATTCGCCATACCTCCAAGCCCCGAAACAGGATCTTCGCTCGCCCGTTTTCGCCAAGAAATGGGCAAGATATGAATTACTACCTCCACCATATCCCAGTCTTCCAACTTCTCCGCGCACCTATTTTCACTTCTATGTCTCATCCTACTAACCTAGCACCCAAACTAACCCCGCCGTTCAACTCTCCTTACTACAAAAACTCAATTTCAAGTCTTACTTCACCCGATTCCGTCAAGGAGCTATGACTTTTTCCCCCTCTACACTTTGTCTTCACCATCTTCGTCGTCCACGTCGTCTTCTCCCTCCTGAATATAACACACCCCTGTCGCTCACGGCCTGATAGCAGCTCGGGTTACCGAGAAGTGCTAGCCAAGGCGCCTGTCGCTCACGGCCTGATAGCAGCTCGGGTTACCGAGAACTGCTAGCCAAGGCCCGCCCCTGAACTTATACTTGTAGTACTTGGGCAGGGGCCATGCTAATCTTCTCTGTACCGTGACAACGGCCTTGGGATATCATCATTGAACTGGCTGGTTCCAGATAATTAAAATTTGCAATATTTCACTCATCTGCTGCGAGTGGACTTCGAACTCAGATCTGTATTTTAACAGTTTATGGGTATATCCACGGAGCTAGGCTCTTGGGTACTTTTGCCAGTCCCGGAACCAGTGCCTAGGCCGTGTCCCAACTGTAACCAAAGGGTAAAATAATAATTATAATAATAATAATAATAATAATAATAATAATAATAATAATAATAATAATAATAATAACACGACAGAAAGGGGAAGGGGTTCCAAATGGGCAGCTGGACACAGTCAGTGCTGCTGCAGCCACCGCCCTTCCCCGCTGTGCCCAAACACAGTTTTCTCCTTCCTTCGGGTCCCAACCGGGCATGGTCACACTGCAACCCCAAATCTGGAAAAAAATAATGCAAATCTCCAAAAATATGCAAATATGGGACGGGCCAGTTTGAGGTCTTGGGCATGGTTCGGGTCACACTACTGTACCCTTCTCAGATGGGACAGGGCCCTACGTGCCTGCAGCAATGGCGGATTGGTACTTTGCTGGTCCCACGATGCCGGGTGTGTGGCCTATGCTCGACTGTCGTGAAGAGTAGAAGGGCGCGGGGCCCGCAACCCTTGCAGCATGATCCCAGGTGAAGCAGGTCCTGCTGCATATCTTGGTGGTAGTAGCAAAACTCAGATAGGAACTTTGAAGACCGATGTGGCAAAGGGTTCTATGTGAACGGCTGCGCACAGTCAGTGTTGCTGCAGCAGCCACTGCCCCAGTCTCCCGTCCTGCTGTGACTAGGCACGGTTCACCATCTGCGGGTCCCAACTGGGTAGGCTCACACTCAAACCTCACACAGCAGACCGTGGTTGGCGGATGGTACACCCCCGGAGGGTCCCCGCCACTCAGGTTTCTTCCGCCCCATGGTCTAACCCAACAGGCTCACATGTTCGTTGAACTCCTCAGCCCGCGGTTTCAACAGTTCATGGGCGTATCAATTGAGCTACGCCTGCTGGTCTCCTCAACAACGCCAATACCAGCATTGTCACCGCATCCAGAATACGGGACCGGTAGCAAGAGAAAAATAAAATAAAAGTAAAAATAAAAACACACGCATCGGGAGCTCGCGCTTTGGGGAAGGGAGACTGTCAGTGCCACTTTTAGATCCGTGGATCGGGCCCACGGATGGGCCGGCAACGAAACCAAGGGGGATAGCCCCGCCGGCCCTCAACCCCTCGGCATCTTCAGCCGTTTCGATGTTCCACCGCCTCCGGTCGTCGCCCTCGATCCCTGTACCGTCGCTTTGAAAGTCCAATGCCGTGACCAATAGTGCTAGTACCCAAGGCTGAGACAGACTACTGCAAAATTCAATATAAGTTGTTGCGTCACGGCACGTGGGCCTACCAAAATACATCAAGGCCACTCCTGCGCCTACGGACCAACTCACGACTGCCGACCTATTGCGCCCGCCGCTCATAGGGACTCGCTTCGTCCACGATTGTCAACCTCCCGCATCTATAATGCGGAGGTCACCGCCTGCGTTTTACTTTCTCTCGCACACCCCAATTACTACCCAAAGCAACACCACTTCCGATAACGCATGTCGTATGAACGCAGATGTACCATGGACACTTCAATAAAAGAAAGACTTTCCCTAGTTTTAATCAAAGCCAATAGTTTTGCCGACGGAAGCGCCGACTCTATAGCATCAAAATAAGAATCATCACGTGCGCTTCAAACTACGTGGCCACACACTCTTTACTTCAACTCAACCATTTAGTCACCATGAACAAAACACAACCGCAACTCGTGCAGTGTACTCAAATTTCAAACCAAAGCTATTTTCTGTCACTTGCAAAAAAACAGGGCGGATACCCTTGTAAGGGTATTCGTGCCGACACCGTCATGTAGTTGCTTAGGCGGATGGATCATGGAGGACAATTCATGTCGCTTATGATCGAGTGGACACATGATCTTGTCCACCGTGTGACGGACGCATGCGCTCCTTTGGGGCAGTCCTTCGCCGACTGGATCGTCAGGCGTGTGCATGCCCGCACACAGCACATGCTTGAGCCGACTCGCTGCACTGGGTTCTTACTGAACCCCCGCAGACGACATGTTCAGTATTTTTCAGGCGAGGTAGCCGAGTACCATGCTTCGCTTGTGAGGCAAGCCAAGAAGTACATTTTGACGCAGACGAGTTTCGAGTTAGACAGTGCAGATTACGTCATTGTCTGTCGTCACCTTGAGGAATTCCACATGCAGCAGGGCAGGTTTGGCGATTGGGGCGGGGCAAAGGGGCGTGCAAGTGGGCGTGCGTGTAGAGGTGACGCCGAGACGATCGAGTGCTCGTCTTGGTGGTCCCGGTTCGGGGCCGGTGTACCTGAGTTACATCGATGCGCTCTTCGTGTGATGCACATGTGGTCCTTCGCTTCTCCAGCGGGGAGGAATTGGGCAGTCCACGAGGGCATCCACACGAAGAAGCACAACGAGTTGGCCTTCGAGAAGGTCGTGCAACCAGTTGGCCTTCTCTAGAATAGACTATTTCCTGGTATCAGCCACAATGATGGAAGCGGTAAAAGAGACGACAATCCTGCAGTTAGCACCCTATCTAGGCCTGGACCACAAACCTATTGAACTCACAATATGCTTCGAGCAACAAATGAAGAAAGGGGGCAGTTTTCACAAACTGAACAACTCTCTCCTACTGAGTGAAACCTTCCAAGAAGGGATACAAGAATTTTGGAAAGAGAGGGGCATGTGCCGACTGCCCACACAGGACCATTGGGAATGGTTCGTAGAAAGCTACTCGCTACAGGTAGAGACTGCAGCCAGCATGTCACAAATGTGCGGTTGATAGAGTATTAGCGGGCAAGATGCGGTTATGTGTTGGCATGAGAGCGGGATGGGGGCATACTCGACTGCCAGGAAGAACTCGAGGTGGAGCCGGTGCGCACGGGCATGCGCAGAGGGATGATGGAGGAGGAGATTGCCCACTAGGTTGCGCTTATTACGCGCGATCCCATCGGGGCTTCTGCACTGCCCTCTGCGGATGCCGGTTTTGATCGACGTGCTTGCATTTTTCGTTGCTACCCTGGGGAGGATCACTCGGATGAGGAGCCGATACTCGGGGCAGCAAATGACCGTGCACTCCACATTCCCTGCGAGATCGATGAGACGCACGACGATCCCAACGACGAGGAGACGAGGACACACACCACGCGATGGATGGCGAACCGGGCGGACAGGGAGATGCTGGGGGGAGACGAGAATTGTTGGGGCCCTTTCGGGAAGGTGACTTCCATAGGTGATGTGTGTGATGATAGAGTCGAGGGCTCTCATGCAGGCACGAGCTGCACAGAGGCGTGGGTGATGACTCCTACTCCGTCGACGCGAGAGTCGTCCATAGCACCACCTCCTATTCCGAAACCTTTACCACCATTGCCCGTCTCGCCACTTTAGTCGGGCACGACAGCGGCAAAGATGGAGGAGTTGGCATCCTCCTTGCCTCAACACATACTTCTGCAGAGATATGCGGCGGTTCACCGGCCGAGGTCACAATCACCTTCGGGGGTCTTGCAGGAGGAGGTTGGCCACCGTGCCACTCCGGCGGACAGGGGGTTGCTACCTCGAGCGGAGGAGGAGGTCACGATAGCGGCAACGGTGGAGGGGGAGGTAACAGCAGTGGAGGAGGAGGTACCAGCAGTGGCGACGGGGGAGGAGGAGGTGCCAGCTGGAGCAGCAGTGGAGGGGGAGATAGCAGCTGCAGTGGAGGGGGAGGAGGCAGTAGCGCCAATTTCACGATCAAACGTTGTTATGAAGCATGATGGTGCGGACGCCACTGGCCCAGGGGGGGTTGACGATGCCGAGAAGCACCTCATGCAGCAGTTTATTACGAACGATCTTGATGTAGTCGGAGGCGATTTCACCCCGGGTGTGGCGAGGGGGATGGGGATGTCTCCTACCAGAAGGGGGGCGGTTTCAGAGATGGGGACCCACTTTGACTTTGACATGTCGATGGGCGCTCCCCCTATTTGCGGTGGGAGGGCATCGACGGATCGGGCGTCTTCGTTGGACGAGGTGGCAGGCAAGACAGGGTCGCAGACCTTGAGAGAGAGGATGTCAGCGGAGTCTCCAGATGTAGCACTTGACATCATGGAGCGAGAGAGGGCTTGACTTATGGCATTCAACGACCCTCGTGCCCAGGCGTTCGCACGACCCTCGGAGGAGCGCAGGCGTCGAGAGACAGGGAGAGATGGTGGGCAGGGTAGGGTGGTGGAGGGGGCAGACGTTATGGAGGGACTAGCAGCAGAGGCGGCGGATGAGGCTGTGGAGGGCGGGCCACAGGCGGTGGATGAGGCTGTGGAGGGTGGATAGGGGCGAGACGGGGGGGCTGGCGACTCACGACCAACGGTTCACGACACAGTGACGGGTCCGGTTGTCCCGTTCTCGGGTCTTTACTTGGCCAAGGCCCGACAGTCAGAGCCGACTGAGGTGGCAATGCATGATGTGCCACCTGTTATTATCACGGATTTGGGGTCCGAGCCATTGGTTAAGCCTCCACGTCCATCGCGACCGGCTCCGCAGGAGGTCAACGGTCCATTGGATGCAAAGAAGTTGGCAACGTCCGCTGTGCGTGATCTGCCTCGACTGGACCCACGCATATTTAACCCGAAACTCAAACATCCCTGATGGCAGACGATCCTTTCGGTTCCATGGTGTCCTGCGTCACCAGTGTGGTCCGGGTCTACCTCCAGTGGAGGACATAGCACGACAGATGTTCCAGGGGTTTTGGGGGGCCCGTAGGAGGGAGCGCCATGTGCAGGAGACATGCCAACCCCGCCTCCTAGACCACGTGTTGGAAATCCTTCATCGTCGCCCACAGACAGAGCCTTTTGATCCCCACACACGCTCGGGTGATCGAGGATACGTTGTCGGTGCAGAAATCCGAACAAATTGAAGGGTATCTGCCCGGTGATCTTAAAGGTTGGACGCTGTCTTACCTTTTTGTGGAATTAATGGGCTTGATGAGATTGATGTTGCCAAAAGTTCATTCAGACTGACCTATGACTGAGAGACCAAAACTTATTGAACCTAAGACCTGACGCGTGTGGCATCTAGAAGCGGTGGCCATGCGATTCAGGGTCTAAGCATGCTAAAAGGAATGACCAAGTCAGGGAATGGAGTCGAGGTGCGGGGAGAAATGGGGTAACTATTATTTTTATTTTATTATTGTTATTATTATCCGGGTAACCGGCGTTCGGGATGGGCCGAATGCCCGAACCCGAACGCCCGAACGTATGGGACCCCTTGGGGATGCGTTCGGCCGTTCAGGCCGAACGCGGACCCAAAAAAAAAAAAAAAAAAAAAAAAAAAAGTCATCAAAAAAATCTGAAGACAAATATGTAATGGAGAAAAATAAATTAAACAAGATTTGCCTGAGCATTAGAAATTCCTTACCAAATTTGAAATAAAAATAAAATACACAGAACAAATACTAATAATAAAAATAAATAAAAATAAAGAGAGAATTAAATTTATCGAGTGCGCAAGCACATTTTCGACACCGCCATCTTTGGCAATTTTTTATTTTTTTTTGGCACAACTAAATTCCCTGAAAATTTACATATGTGTACTTCACATAATAAAATTTTTTAAAAATTAATAAAATTGTTTAGACCCCGAACTAAAGTGAAAACAAAAAGTAAAAAGTGAAAAAAAACATGGGCGAGCACGTTTTGACACCGCCATCTTTGGCGATTTTTAATTATTATTTGAATAAGTCAAATGACTTGAAACTATATACGCATGTACCGCAAGTCATAGAGAACGGACACAAAAACATTCAGAAACAAAAAATTATTTTTAGGCCCCGAAATAATTTCTGGCAGGGGCCGAACGCCGTCGGGTTCGAACCCCGTACGGGACCCCGAACGCCCGAACGTACGGAGGTCCGGCTCGGGGCCTCCGTACGTACGGGATGGTAACCCTGATTATTATTATAATTATTGGGGCGTTGGGGTTCGGTTTCACACCGAAGGCTGGAGTGTCGGACACTTCTTCCTAGCGGATGGAGTCCCTGCCCAAGCCGTAGGCAGACGGTTGGTCGGGAAGAGGGGTGAGACAGGCAGGGCATGCCATACCGCGCACGGCCTACAGGGCAAAACCCTTCAAATACAAGGGCTGCCCCTTATAGGTTCCGTGAAAGGAGCTAACCTAGTAGGCTAACACATCAGATTGGCATGCCACATATGTAGGTAACGAGACCTGATTGCGCTGCCACTGGTGTTAGCTCCTTTTGGGGGAGCTGGCCGTGGTTGGGACTACATCGTGGCCGATTCCGGCCGCATGATCACTACGATCACGTGGCCGAGATCAGTCGCGTGGAAGATGAGCATGGACACTGCGGAAGGATGACACGCATAAATCGAGAAATGGGATTGAGCTTGGGTTTGTATCTCGACACGTTGTGGGAGGCCCACGAATGAGATACGATCGTTGGCATAAGCCCTCAAGGAAAAAAAAAACAAAAAAAAACAGCAAAATAAATAAATAAAAGTAAAATAAAATAAAAACTAAACTACGTGAAGCGAACTGTGGAGCTATCTGAAATAACTGGGGCGTTTCAGCCCCAGTGCACCTGACGGTGCCCGTTTCGAATGGGCAATCATTTTTTTTTACAGTAAGAGTTTTCTTTTGTTTTTTTATTTTTTTTCTTTGTTTTTTTGTTTTTTTGTTTTTTTTTTTAGATTCTCTTAGAATCAAGCGCAGTGCCCGTCGCTTTGAACGAACGGGCCATTACCAAAAAAAAAAAAAAAAAAACTAAAACTAAGAAACAAATGAAGTGCCAGTTGGCGCAAAGGGGACTGATGGGGATTGGAGGTCCCCATGAGTTGTAGGGGGCGCCCTTATTCACGGGATGCTGTTTATTATTTTATTTTTGGTAAGTTCTTCTTTTTTTTATTTTTCTTCTCTTTCTAGATTTTCTTGATTTTGTTTTTTAGGTTTTAATTTAGATTTTGTTTGTATCCTTTTAGAAGTCACGCCTGTTCGTTTGACGAACGGGCTGACTTGCCGTCTATAGTGGGGGAGCGAAATCTAATGAATCTACTGCTAGAACCTGGAAATATGCCCCTCCCCTATCTACTACTACTACAACTACTACTACTACTACTACTACTACTACTACAACAATTACTACAACAACTACTACTACCACTACTACTACGAGGGACACTGGCAGCGAACAGACGCGACGACCAAAAGGTAAGTCTCCAACCCTAAGGCTTGCCTTGGTCCCCCTCCTTGTGGCATGTCATAGTGGTTGCGCCCATTCGTTTTTAAAGGGGCACCGACTGCTTGAACTTGCCCCTGCACAGAGAAACGAGGGGGCAAGGAAAAAAAAAACAAAGATAATAATGATAAAGGAAACGACCGCGAATGCGGCCGCGATTATGGCTGGGTGCACTTGTTCAGGCCTGAGTGTGACCACCCCGGCTAGAATAGTACAAACTGAACAGCCATTCTGAAAAATGGTTGAGTTCAGTTAGGACACGACGTACATGCACTAGAAAATGTGCTGGGTATGTCAAACTTTGAAGAGGTATATCTCTTCAAAGAAAGACCAGAAAAAGAAAAGAAAAAAAGTTTTGAAAACGGCAGGAAGCCAGGTATCTCGTGAAATTACGAGATAGTTGGGGTAAGAGAAAGAAAAATAAAATGCAGGCAGTTAAAAGTAACTGCCTGCCTAAGTGTGTGGCCCACGCTGGGCCACAGTGAGCCATCAGTTTGACTCAGGTCCAGGGCTCAACCTAAGCCCGTGAATGCACCTCAGGTAAAGGAGTGTTGGACAGTTCCCTCCAACAACTATAAAAGCCAGCCTCCTACCCAGCAGCCTCACAAATGTGGCAGTGCTGCTGGGACATTCACTTGTGTGAATACAAGCTGACTGCTCCTGTGGGGAGATGCTACCGAATGCACCTGAGGTAAAGGAGTGCTAGGCAGCTCCCTCTAGCAACCATAAAAGCCAGCCTCCTACCCAGCAGTCTCACAAATGTGACAGTGCTGCTGGGACACTCATTTGTGTGAATACTGGCTGGCTGCTCCTATGGGGAGATGCTACTGGGAGAGGAAGGGAGCTGCTGTTGGAACGGGAAGGTGCCGCCCGACGGCCTGCGCGGTAGCTAGTAGCATTGAGTGAGAAGGCTGCGTTGCCATAATTTTGGAGGAAGGTGCTACCAAAACTTTTATGAGGCAGCAGGATTTTTTACGGCGGTAGTGATGGGGACGTGGATATTCGACAGTGTTTTAAGGGAAGGTCCTTCCGCAATACAGTTGGTGATTTTTGCTCAGTGGTGGTATTCTAGAACTACGACGGTGATTTTTTGCAGCACATTGGGCCTTTCGTTGTGGTATGTGAGCATGTGGTGGTGCTATTGGACGACTGTGGTACCAGTTTTAGCGACAACGGCGAGCGGTAATTCCGCCGTTAATTTTTTGTGGTGCACAACGGTTGTGGCGAATTTCAGCATGATGTAGAGGTTGGGCTCGTGCTGGTGCACGGTTGGGTAGATGGGGCAATAGTCGTTGGGGCTCGAGACACATGCATTTTTCACCCAGGGCCACCTTTATTTTTTTTGCAGTGTGCAGTGTGAGCGGTTTTGAGTTCTGGACCATATGGTATTGCGGGCGATGGTATGAGATTGCATTAGGACCATCTGAGACCATTTTGGGACCAGGAGAGACTGATTTTGAGAACAGGAGTGACGTGTTGGTGTGGCTATCTTGAGCGGACATGGTGATTGGAGGCAGTGTGGACTTAAAGTTGGTTGGAGAGTATCTTTGGTGGGTAAAGTGCAGTTGGGACTATGTTAGGACAGCCCGGGACGTTGGGACTGATGTAAACAGGGGTCAGTTTGGGACATTGGGACCACGAGAAAACTCGTTTGTGGGAATACCCTCCTAGAGGGCTATCTCGCTTGAGTTTTTTTCTGTGGCTCAACCTCTGCTCATTCGGACACGAGAGAAGGTTAACGGGTCCTAAAAAATTCAGAATTCATATAGAGCACGTGATAAGTTTCCAGATTTTGAAGAAATCTAGAGAGGGGGCGGGGGCGGGTGGGTTCAGCGTTTTTCAGTCATTTCACCACTTCAAAGTATTCACGATTTTCGCCGACCACTTCAAAGTATTCACGATCTTCACCGCTTTGACAAACCTGGAGATGGGGGGGTGGGTTCAACATTTTCGGTCGTTTCACCACTTCAAAGTATTCACGATTTTCACYGCTTTGACAAACCTAGAGATGGGGGGTAGGTTCAGCGTTTTCGGTCCTTTCACCACTTCAAAGTATTCACGATCTTCACCGCTTTGACAAAGTTAGAGAAGGGGGCTAGGTTCAGCGTTTTCGGTCGTTTCACCACAGTGTGTTCAAAATATTCACGATCTTCACCGCTTTGACAAACCTAGAGATGGGGGGTGGGTTCAACATTTTCGGTCGTTTCACCACTTCAAAGTATTCACGACCTTCACGGCTTTGACAAACCAAGAGATGGGGGGTAGGTTCAGCGTTTTCGGTCATTTCATAACTTTAAAGTATTCACGATCTTCAGGGTTGTCACGCGGGGATCCCTGGGGCCCAAGCCGGGGTAGGGGTTTCACCCCCGGACCC
>BFEA01000297.1:87413-113882 GCA_003427395.1 Chara braunii
GCACATTCCTATCCAGGGCTTCCGAAGAGGCACATTCTGATCCAGGCCTACCGAAGAGGCACATTCTGAACCGGGCCTTCCGAAGAGGCACATTCTGAACCGAACCTTCCCTAGGAGGCGCATTCCGGACGAGGTCTTTCTGGAAGAGTACAATCTCAATCGGGCTTTCCCGCCCACAGATATTCTGGGCCGGACCTTTTCGAACCTGCGTATTGCGCGGAGGCATGGTCAAGTTTGACCTCGAGCTTTGGCCCCAGTGGGCGAGAGAGGCGACTTCGAACACGGAGAGTTCTAGCACAGTTTCATGGGATCGACGGGCACGCTACTAGCGGCACCCGATTGGAAGGAGGATTAGACCCATGCTGACGACTAGATTTGTAGGCACTCAAACTGATTTCTCAGACTTAGGGGTGGGACATACGCTTGGGACTGGGAACAGTATTACGGACCCTATTGTTTTGGACTGAATGGAAATGATCGTTTTGTTCTTACCAGGGCTGTGACTTGTGTACCATGTGGGCTTTTGTCTCGAGACAGTTATGGTCGGTACCTACGTGGATGTGGACTAACGTTGTTCGTGCAGGTTACAGGAACCCCGACCAACTCTCCCGTGGGTGACAGACGCGGCGCGAGATTTAGGGTTCAGTCGGCGTGCCGGCAGATCACTTATTCTGGTACACAACGAGTACAAACACGCAAGCACTGTCGTAGGCCCACCGCGCTGCGTTGGCTCCTGCTAGCGGATACTCACCTCCTCTTGCCATCCGATATCCGGTGTCGCAGAGCAAACTCGACTTTTGTTCCATAGTTTTTCTCTCGCATCACCTGATAAGGGTTAGGAGGTTTGGGAAGGCCCTCCAAGGTCGTTGTCCTTGTGTTCCAGACAACACTCTCGCCTAGCGATAGCAATCTACCCCTCTCTTCCTCTACCAGATCTTTCGCTCTTTCCCAGCATGGCCCGTAAATAGTGTCAATCTTTCTCTCTATAGGCAGATAAATCCTCACATCATAAGTTGCAGTGTTGATGAACCTGACGGTCATCACATAGAGGCGGATCTCCTCCCATTGTCCACTAATTCATACGTCTTAAGTTCATATGAAGTTACTTCTCTCTTACCTAAAGAACTCAGAGACTCACGAACAGTTCTTATTTTATCTTCCAAAGGTATGTTCCCTGCAAGGAACTTTTCCCTCCTTAATTCTAATTCTTCGCCAGAGATTGCTCTCTATCTGCTCATCCTTCATTGCTACTGCATCCTAACCACTCGTCTTCAGTCTTTTAGGACAATTTCCATGTTTAACAACCCTTACGAAGTCTACAATAGTCTCCCATCCATTTCGTTCCAGCCCTCTGTCTGGAATTGGCGGTCTAGGCGGGGTATCAAAGATCGAGATTTCGTCGCTCGCCTCAAAGATCTCTCCTAGTTTCTTCAATCTTTCCTTCTCCTCCCTGAACTTCCGGACCACTATTCTCCAGCACCTTGTGTATGCGCAAAACTTTGCTCTCTCTCTAGGCAAGTATATCCCAAAGTGGTGCACTCCTAGATCGAGTAAGTACTATACAATCATAACATAAAATTGATTCCGCTCTCGACTGTTGTTCGCCACTTGATACCTGACTACTTTATAGGGAAAACTCTCTCTCCTCCCAATCTCGCTCAGACCCCGCAGTACTCTCTCGCTGTCATGCGTACGTGGTCCACTCCACATTCCAAACTTCCATCTCCTCATCACTAACTCCTCATTGGATAGAGTCATTCCTTGCTCAATCTTGTGATCAGTCTAGCATTCAATGACGGTTAATGCTAGCGCTTTCAACATTCTCTCCGTGGATTCTTCTAAGACAAGGTAGAGGGCTTCGAAGTCATCCTTGTCTCTGAAGTCCTCGACGTCCTCTAAGGTCTTAATAATCTCCTTTCAATACCGATTGTGCGCTGAGAGTGTCCTGAAAACCGCTTCATCCACGATAACTCTGGCCAATTCTCTTGCCTCCTTCGAATAACGTCGTACTCAATATATATCTAATAAAACGCTCGTTTTCAATTCCTGTCGCAAGTGCGGTCCCTCCCGCTTCCCTCAACGCTCTCTGCACGCACTCTGCCTCCTCTATCACTCCCAACCTTACTAGGTGACTCACTTGTATTATCCCACAAACCACGGACCTGTCTATCTTCCCTGCCACGCATACAAAGTACTTATCGTCACTATACTGATAAGTATTCATCGTCCCTCATCCTGTTGCTGTCTCTTCACCGCTCTTTTCTCCTTTACCGTTCTTCTCTTCTTCGCTGTCCTTTCCTTCTTCCCGCTCCACCGACCTAGAGGATTCCCCCTGTTCTGACTGTCAGGGATCTCTCGTTCTTATACTCTCTAGAAAATCGAACCTCCTCCTTCTTAAGAGCTCCCTATCTTCCCTAAAGATCCTTTCTAGTTCCTTCGTACTCATTTCAATCGTATGCAATTTACCTTCACTCTCACAGACTCCGTATGCTTTGATTCTTTCTGCCAATTCCTTGACCCTTTTTAACACAGGTTCTATAATTATTGTCTTTAGTCTTTCCACTCTCTCATCTCCGTTTTTCATTCTCGCGCGACCATCTCTTTCTAAGTTCAGGGGGTCCTTCACATCTCAATCCGCGCTTCCAATGCATCATTATTCCTCTTAGCGCCCCTACCTCTGCTCTCGTATGACGTCTCGAGCTAGTTTCCCGCATTCGACGCCCGTCAAGTCCTCATTTACACTCACCCTCAAAAGAACCTTGAGCGTTACCTCCTCGCGCGCTATGCGTCCAAAAATCGTACGGACATACGGTAATCGTCGTAAGGGAGACTCATATCGCTCGTCAGAGGGAACTCGACAGTTTGTCACTACTCCATGTGCGATCATTCGACGATTTTTATCATCTACACTCCTCCATGAATCGGAACCTCGGTGATCCCATCGGAGAGAGTACGAAGTTCGGTGTCTATCTATGTATAATATAGACTCACGTTCTGTCATGTCCCGCAAACCGAGTCACACTCTGCTCCTCGCCTTCGCTACCGTCTCATCAAAAAATAATTCCGCGTGCAAATATTCGGCCGACCACACCATCACTTTGTACGTCACCTTTGTCTGAAAGGTCACTCACGCGAGGACCCCTGCTCGGTGGTCGTGGATGAAGTCTGTAGCTCGTCGTAGGCATTCTCCTTCCGTGAGGTCTTCTTCTATGTGCGCTCTGAGTAAAACAGGCACCGCGAAGCCCTCGTTCACTAATTGTCTACTTACATCGATCCCTGTCGGCGTCCAAACCGGTATATTCCCTACTGACCATCCTCGTATAGATATCTCCACTCAACTAAACCCTCATACTTATCCTCGACGCGTCTTCTACAATAGTCAATTAGATCGGTCGGTCTTAGGCAATCTACCCAGCAGGTCGCTTTAGTCAGTCGTCTAATCGTCTTATAATCAAAGCGTCCCCATCTTGCACAGATGACAAAGCAAACCTCCTTAAGCCGAGGTGCTAATCCCAACCCAAGAGCGTAAAACATATCGTTTACCGCTCTACTTAGGGTGTCGACGCCCCCATATGCCTGCTCTGTCACGAAAGTAGGCTAAGTCCACCTCCACCCTTCAACAGGATAGAGGTCCGACTTTGGGGGTCCAAATACGATGCGGACTATGGACTGACTATCTTCTACAAAACTGCTTAGTCGCCGAGTCACAGTGGATCTCACTAGAGCTTCGTACTTCAACAGGTTTTACTAATGCCAACAAGCGTTAGTCCTATCTCAAACTCTCGAGCCCTGTCAAACACCAGGTGTCCTATCGCCTCCACCTGTCAAGCACCATTCGCTCCTCTACTCTCTAAGATCACAGTCCATAGAAAGACACCTTCCGCTAGCCACGTCCCTGTGTATCTAATGAGTGTCCTCTCACTCTCGTCTAAGCGCACGTGGAGAGGGGTATCATACCCTAGAGCGGTCTCCCTATGCTTGACCAACCTTTTTACCCTGTAACAATTGGAATCCTGTTGTAGCAAATACACCCACCATGCGCTCGAATCACTCCTCATCTACTCATTCGCCTCATTGTCCGCCTTGCAAAACTTTTAACTTAATCACAAATTCAACCATCTCGTGCCACTCAAACTTTGACAGATTCCCCCCCTCAATCGGGGGAGCTGGAATCCCATCAAATACCTCGATCTCCCTTCAGCTTTCAATCGTTCCTTCTCGGCGAGTACCAGCTTGGATGCCCTCTTCCAACTACTTCCGTACAGTTAACCTCCCGTCTGTCCCGTAGGTAATAGATTCTGACGTCGTATTCATCTAAATCTATGATCCGGTAAGTAAGGACGTATAAGCGCTCATGCTCTATGCCGCCTTTTCGTACATAATCATATCTAATCACTTCGTAGGGAAACACCTCTTTCCTCGTCTTCTCATTCAACACTCGAATCACTCCATCTATTTCCTCTCTAGTCGGCCCTCGATCCTGATCCGATCTGCGACTCCAACATACCTAACCAAGAAAAACAGTATGTCTGCCCATCTACAACCACATCTACCACTTCCATCATCCTCAAACCTTGTAGACCTAACGCACCGCGCACATCTAGGCCCTAAGGTCGGCTACGATCCTCGGGAAATGGATCGCGTCTGCATCGGCGTCGTCCTCCTCTCTCTCCTTAGACTCGGAGTCCTACTCGACAGAGTCTACCCAGCAGGGCTCCCATACCTCCTCTTCATCGACGTCGACCTCGTCAACCAAGTGGTACCCTGGTGCCCCTATAATCTCGTAGTATCGCCTCAACGGGTAGGGAGCTATCAAAGCCTCGCTTCCCCACCACTAGTCTCAATGCTCTGTGAAGAGTCGGTCTATCGATGTGATATACTCAGGCCCAGCCTGCTGAGCCCGGAGCTCACGATCCAACAAATCCGACACGTATGGCAGAGGCGGATGCCTCCACTCGTAGCCCTCGTCTCTCCAACCTCCCGGCGAGCTAGGAGCAATAGACCGGATCAACTCTATGAGTTGGATCCGCTCGTCTCCTCAGCAGGGCTCGGCAGTCACTAGGGAGTAGTAGATGTAATGAGGGTCAAGATCTCCCCTCGAGAAATGCTCTAGCTCCCTCATGGTGAGATAGGCCTCGACCAAACCTCCTATCCACCCGAACACCGCGTCAACTACAAACGAGAGGATGGTCGCCCTCAATCTCCACCCAGAGTGTGGGAAGAATCCGTCCCTAAGTATCTGGATCTCCCCTGTAATGATACGGGGAGGACCCTATCGCGTCGTGCTCCTCCACGAGTCGGAAAACCTCTATCTCCTCCTGGAGGTATCACTCTGCCCAGGATATAATCTCGCCGGTTCCCCACGTCGCAAGAGTCGGAGCAGCCTTCTTGCCCACTTTTGCACTCAAGTACAGATAGGACTTGACCTCCCCGTAGGCGGTCTTTCCTGGACGTCGACTGTAGGGTCCCTGACTTCTCCTGAACTCCCGTTACATCCACAGTCCTGCGCCAGGCCACAGGAGGATCGATCTCCACTTGTACCGGTCGTCGTGTCAGTCAGTGGGTCAAGTGGGCAGGGTGAATTTGACCAGATCCCCTTCTATTAGCTCGGGAGGGTCAATAGTCCAGCATCGGTCCGCTGAGTATTCCTCTACCGCCGAAGGTGGCTACACCTGTGTAGCGCAGTAGAGGATATCAACGGGGCAGAAAAAAAAGTCAAAAAAAGTTCAAAATTCTAAAAAAAAATCAGCACCACTTCGCCTCCCCCCTGTTGGGATGGGGTTCAGGACAATGTCCCTTTAAGAAGGCTGCCTAGGAAAGCACACACCAGAACCTAAGCTAACGTGGATATGGAGGGTGTAGAATTTCAGAGTCAAAAGGAGCTTCCACACCTTATACACAAATTTTCTCGAATATAAGGCGCGTGCCCTATTCGAGGGAATTAAATCTACAAAATCCTCGAGCACGCTTCTGACCAGCGGATCTTGTCCCCTAGTCAGAAACTCAAATTATAGAAAGTGGATATTCACGCCCTAAATATTTAAGCCATTATTTTATTTTTTAGAAAATTTAAAATATTTTATTTAATAAAAATTTCGAATAAATAAGAAAAATGCACTACCTCACCCTTAGTACTTAGGGGGAGTAGACCCTAGTCCGAAAAGAAGCCCAAGACAAATCCTAACTTCTTTTCGTACCCTGTTTAGATTATTATTATGGAAACCGATTCGTTCAAGGCGCAACCGACGGTACCGTGTGTTGTTGATTTGACGACTCCGTGCCCAAAAAATTGTGCGTTCTTCAAACTTGAATCGTTGTCTTCGATGCATCGCCGTGAGTCATCAGACTATGATGGAAATGCGATAATTGTTGAAAGTACTGTACAGGTTGGTGGAGGAACGGAACAAGTCGATACAATTAATGTGAATGAACCATGTTTTACTTCGCGTGTAATTTCAAAACGAAGGAAAAGGCAAGGATGTAGAACAAACTTTGTTGTTAAACAGATGCGTGCACTGAGAGTTCGGTTAAGAATCATAAGAGGAAAGAAGACGTGTGTGCTCATAAAAAATTGTGAGGGGTATGAGGCGAAGTTTGTTCGCTATGACTATCCTTCGAGAGGTTCGAGCGAGTGCCTCTGCGCAATGGAGAAGTGCATCTTCTCCTGCGAGACAAACGCGGAGTCATTCTTCTCGAGCGTGACACTCACGAAGTTTGTTATCGCGAGTGACGCAATCGCAGAGTCTATCCCCGAGAAATCGAGATTCAATAGTGAGTCGGATAATGTCGAGGAAGCAATGAATGAACGATTCGCATGATGTTTCGACTCCTGATCTTAATGCGCTCCCATCGGTACCTGTGGCAACAACGAATATAGCAATTGAGAGCATCGTGACGATTCTTGGAATGATAGCATTGTTGAACTATTCGGCATTGGCGGTCGAGAACCGTCTAAGCATTGCGGTGCTAAATTACGCCATCATGAAAAAAATTGGACAAAAATGTGTTGCTGAGAAGGTGCAAAATGTTATCCTTTATGAGAATGGTCTTGACAAGGGTCTCAGGAGTATAAGATTTTTTCCCTTTCGACGTCTCAAACTTTCGACGACCGATTCTTTCGAAACAATACAAGGATAATTAATGATAGTTTATCTCTCACATCCTCGAGATTGAAGCAACCGAGCGATGGTGTTCAAGGATTCAAGGGCCAACTTCGGGCTTAAGGTCTAATCTTTTATCGTGTCGGTACATTGGCTGTGGGGAAAGGGAACGTCCTCAATTTATGCAACTTTACTTGCACGATCCTCAATGTTTGGACGATGTGATTGACCATAGAATGAATTTCTTTAACTTACCTACACGTACATTCGATCCCAAACTCGATTAAACGAAACGCATATTGAGAAGATTTCACGAATTACAACACTATAAGAATTACGTGAAGGAGTTTATGACGGTTGCTGACCTTCCACCGGAAGAGTTGAACGGGAGTAAGTTGGTCATAAATCTGGATGTCATGCCTGAGAAGGAACATGCAAGGCGGTTATAACCATCCTATGGGTCTCTATGGGGTGTGCATACTGATGGCAGATGAACTTCTTCCTCATGAGCTCAAGATTCGTTTGCGTGCTCCTCGTTCGAGTGAGTGGAAGACGGTTGTGGTTCCAGAATGTTTTCGAATGCATGACTGCTTAAGGTTTGTTTTGCTTTTCCCGGAGGGAATTGATAGTTGGTTTGTCCGACGTGCCTCGAAAGCTGAATGGCCGCCAGGACTTAATGTCAAGGAGTTCTTTGCATTTCATCTTCACGAACACGATGATGAAAGACCTTGCTTCATTTATGATGTACGTTTCTTCCACGAGTTTTGTTGCATGACACACGCTAAAGTTGAATCCCTCCGCTTCAAAATGAGTGATATTTCACCAAAAAGAATTATGTAAGGATTATTATCATGATTTACGAAACGAAGTGGAAATAATCAATAAGGTGACGATGGTGGGACAAATGTAGTTTTATCGTCAACGTTCACTGAGGGGCCCCGATGTATGAGTGAAAGATATCACGACAACATGGCAATTGTGAGGCGATTCGAAAAACCGAATTTTTTCATCACTATGACGTACAACACTAACTGGTTAGAGATCAAACAAGCCTTGTTGCCAGATCAATGTCCTAACGACAGACCGAATTTTCTCACGAGAGTGTTCAAAGGTTATCTTGCGCAACTCATTGATGAGATAAAGAACAAACGAATCTTTGGTAGGGTGAATGGAATGATGTAAGTAGTGAAGCTCAAAAAAGAGGTCTACCACATTCAAATATATTGGTTATCTTGCATCCGGATGATAAACTTCGGGATGCAGATGTTGCTGATAATGTGGTGTGTGCCGAGATTCCTCAGGAAGGAGAATTTAGCGAAAGGGTTGCCAAGTTCAAGTTACACGAGATTTGCGATGCAGACAAACGTGACGCGTCGAGTACGGAGGACAAAGAATGTGCAAAAGGGTTTCCAAAAGACTTCATTTCAACAACAACATTCAAGGACGAACAAACATACCCTCAGTATAACAGAAGGAAACCAAGTGACAGTAGTTTTACGATTGTTCAAAATTGTGAAGTTTACGATAATCGTCGTGTGGTCGTGTACAACGAGTACTTTCTAATGAGGTTTAATTGCCACTTGAATGTTGAATATTGTATCCGTATCAACGCGTCCAAGTACGTGTGCAAAGGGTGTGATCGTGCTACGTTTTGCGAGCAAGATGGTAATGCATCTATCAATGAACTCAAATTTTATCAACGTACGCGTATTGTAGGTGCATGCGAGGCATGCTGGTGTGTATTTGAGTTCGACCTTGCGGAATAATGACCCACAGCCGAAGGATTGCCCGTGCATATTGAAAACATGCAAAAAGTGCAATTTGAACCTCGCACTGAGCATAACGTTGTTTCGCATGGGCCCCTGAAAAGAAAACTAACGGCATAGATGGGAAACAATTCCTCAGATTCACATGTTCGTAGAGAGGAACTTCCTTTGTATGCAAAGATCATGAACACTCATGACTGGGACAATAAACACAAGAAGTGAAATCGAAGAAAGCAGGATCTTCACGGTGGTCCCTTCAAAAAAATATCTCGATTGCATCACGTGAGGATCACAGAAGGCGAATGTTTCTATCTGCGTGTGTTGCTAAGCCATGAACATTCTCGTGGGTGCGCTCTTTTGCCGAGATTCGTATGATAGACGGAGTCAAATACGATTCTTTCTGATTCGTGTGTCCTCGATTGCGTCTTTTACAAACCGACGATGCATACAATCAATGCATAGACACAACTGCAGCACATCACATGCCTGAAGGAATTGTAAAGCGTTTACTATGGTTCTCGTCTTTGGTCCAGTGAACTATCATGTTCGTTTCTTTGAACAACATTGAGATAAGATGTGTAATGATTTTCAATATCGTGCTGACAATGAAATTGTTCCGCAGAACATTTTGCAATCATTAGTCTTATTTTATCTTGGTCGCATCTTGCAAGAGTTTGGACATAAAATCCGTCAGTTCTGCCTTTATTATCCAACACCTGATGGAGAAACAATTGTTGAGAATATAACTAGACATTACGATAACAGAACGGTATCGTCGATTCAGAACGAAGAGTTGTCATATGATTCGATTCAAATGTAACGCAAAAATGACTTCAATTTTTGCCAAGGAGTGTTGGTGGAAAAACGGTTCGGGTTGTGCAAAAGAAAAGACCGTTGAGTGTTTTTGTCGATGCACCGACCCGAACATAAAAACTTTTTTGCAATAAAAACGATTTTGGTGGGCATCGGGTCCAGTTCTGCTATTGCACTGGTCGTGGCTTTCAGTAGGATAGTGATGGCTCTTTTGACAGGGGGTCGAACGTATGACTCAGAATTTCTCGCACCTTTGAAACCTGATAACACTCGTCCCTTCTGAATTTCGAAACAAAGTGATATTGCAGAGCTTATTCGCTGTGCAAACTTGATTATCTGGGGCAAGGTTCCGATGATTAACAAGTTCCACTTGAAAACTTGTGACATTACGATTCGGGACCTCTGTAACAAATGACGACCCGTTTAGTGGGAAAGTTCTACTTTTTGCTGCAAATTTTCGACAGGTTTTGCCCGTTGTGAAAGACGGATCGCGAGCACAACAAATTGATGTGTCGATGAAAATGTCTCCTTTATGAAAAATTTTCGAGGTTCATCAGCTGACCGAAAATATGTGAATCATAAGCTTCAACAGAAAAATTCCCACGAGAAATAAAACTTTGAAAAAAAAAATCATTAAAAAAAAATCCTTCATATTTATAAATTATCATTCAATTTGTTGTTCAATGTCTCTTGAAGTCCTATTCCTGACGACTCCATGTTAATTTCCGTAACGACTTTTAAGTTTAACTCACAAAATTTAGTGAAGTGCAATGGAATCCACACTTGAACCATCATGCTCAGTACGTGATTGCGTTGAATCTTTAGTTCATTTTCAATTTATGGTCTATCAATTGCAATCAATGGGTTCAATAATCGTAGCCCAAGTTCCATTTAAGTCCAAAATATGGTGATTTTAACATGAAAATTATAGCTTGCGAGTACCAATTTAAAATACAATGTTTTATTTTAACGAATAACATGTTATTTGTGTTCGCAATCTCAACGCACTGCACGAGAAAGAGATGTTTGTGCCACATCTCAACCACAAAATCCTTCGGGGGTTATTGTGGTGCCTGATGATAACAATGCGCCCACAATCCACACTCTGAATCCGCTCGCTTACCTTGCTAGATGATTTGAGAATGCGAAGAGGGTTGGTATACAAAATGTCTTGACTCAGCTGCTTTTTGAAATGTTTGTCGAACGTGCCACATTCGCAAAATATGGACGAATATGGAAAAACTTCCTCGACTGGAAAAGAAACAAACTCACTGATATCCGGTTGGCTGTGTATCTTTTTAACGCAGAACAGGGGAATTAAACTCCCGTTGAATCCCGTTAAACTCCAAAAAATCCCGTTGAATTCACGTTAAATGCGAAAATGGGCCGCTCTCGCGCTTTTTCGAAAAACGGAATTGATGCGCGGGGTCCAGAACATGTCGCCCTAAGCAAAAATATATATATATATATATATATATATATAAAAATCCCCTAACCCCTGAAGCACCTCCCATCCGCCCCCACATCCCCCAACCCCCAATGCCCTACTTATGTGTATGTAGGTGTGATGTGTGTGCGCGTATCTGTGTATGTGTGTGTCTGCCGTGAGAGTGTGTCTGTGCATGAATATGAATGTATGCGCGTGTGTTTGTGTATGTGTGTGTTTGTAAGTGTGTGTGTGTGTGTCWGTGCTTGTAAGTGTATGTGTGTGTGTATATATATGTGTGTGTTTGTATATGTGTGTGTTTGTAAGTGTGTGTGTGTGTGTAAGTGTAAGTGTGTTTGTGCCTGCGCGTGAGAGTGTGTCTGGCCTTACTCACAACCTCGTTCCCCGATACACAGATTCCAGTTGCACACAAGGACTACCCTGCGCCACACCCAGCTTACAGCAGCGCAGCTCGACTATGGTTGCCTGCTCCTTCCTGCTCACCCGTGAGCGCGTGAGTGGCACGAGCTACAGCGCGGCAGCGTTTACACAACATGCAGCCAACACCCGAATGCCCAATGTGGAGGCAGGCCCTTTGCTATATCGAAGTGGCCTGCCTTTGTTCAGTCCCAGGAAGCTTCCAGTAGCCCCGGTAGCCTGAGGCACAGCACGAACGAGAACAGGCCTTGGGCCAGAGGTGGTTGCATGCCCCCAATTGCCTTTGGCCTGTGTTTGGCCCAGTACCCGTATCCAGCCCAGAGCCTGTTGTCCATACATTCACACAGGCGGCCTAGGACATGGGTTCCCTCAACCAACTGACGCCAGACTCATGCAACCTGCTACAGGCCCAATTTTGTGTGTGTGTGTGTCTTTTTTTCCTTTTTTAAATTTGCTTTTTATGATTTTTATTTTTTTTTCAATACACGAAGTTCAAAAAAAAAAAAAAAAAAAAAAAAATTGTTGTACATCTTTAAAAGATCTACAACCCTATATTTTTTATTTGTTTTTTTTGTTTTCGTTTTAGCCCTTAAAAAAATTGTGTGAAACCCAAAACAAAAACACTCATTTCATTTTACTTTTTGTTTTTTCATTGTGTTTATTTTTTTGATTTTTTAAAAATAGATTTAAGCATCAAAAAATAAAAATAAAAATACAAGGTTGTAGTCCTCAACAAAACCTACAACCCCATATTTTTTGTTTGGTTTTTGGATAATTTTTAGCCCGGGTTTAAAATCATCCCGGACCTCGTTAATTCTTGTCCAACTCGCGTTTGAACGGGAGTTCAACGCGAATTCAACGCGCGTTGAATTTTTCAACGCGAAAACCGCGTTAAATCCAATTTCGGACACACAGCCGGTTGGAATGACAATCCCTTCTTTCTTCAGAACAGTTGAATGTTTCGGATTTTAAAGGTTTTTTTCATGTTGCAATTGCTTTTGAACAATAGGGTCGTTGCTCTTTCTATTAAGGAGATTAGTAGGATAATAATTTATTTGCCACATTGTCCAACCGAAGGGACAGTTCCTCAACTCTTTCAAAGATATGCATGGATACAGAACCTTCTCAAAATGATTGCTCCAGGACCCGTGGTTGCTTCTTTTGCTCCTCATTCCGCTCCGGTTCGTAGACTCCCCCTTCAATTAGCATCTCCTCCAAATTGTCAACGTCCTGCAAAATTTTGCTCCACCATCCAATATGTCAACGCCGATTGTCGCTACCTCTGATGTTGTTTCTGCTTTGCGGGTCGCTACGGCCACTTCGTCTTTTGTCAGTTGTGTTGTGCTCGGTCCTACGCCATCAAGAGACCATGTGCATGTCCAAAAAGGACCCTTGGGAAAAACAAGTTTTTCTAAGTTTAACATCGCCATATATAACTCTCTTGAATCTACTGGACCCAAAAAGACACTTGCACACATGTCCCATTTTGAAAATTCTCACAAAATTCAAGATATCGTGGAAGAAGCAGAGGAATTGAATACGAGCATGAACACTTGGATGTGTGTGGATGTTGTGATTAATCTCGATTACAATCGACAAAGACAGGGTCGATTCGGAACTTTCGAGGAGTATCGTCACAATGTGTTGCAACGAGTTTTTGTTCGTGACGTGCTGCAAGATTATTGTTCCAGCTAAGGAAGTTGATTGGTCTTATAAGAGATATAGGAAGATAAAAATGTTGATTGGGCGATTGCCCAGGCAGAGAGAGGGACAAATTTTTAGATGGTTGTCTTTGGTTTCAGTTACGTAATTGCCCCCACAAGAGATATGGAAAGAGAAAGACAAATAAATGGGGGGGAAACAAAAGAGGGAGGGAGAGAGAGAGAGAGAGAGAGAGAGAGAGAGAGAGAGAGAGAGAGAGAGAGAGAGAGAGAGAGAGAGAAAGAAACAGATGATTTAAACAATTTTGATGTAATATTATTCCACTTTTTTAAGTCAATATTGATTCCATTACGGAATAATTATGCCTTAATCATACTGTGGTCACTTTCTTTAATTGAGCGAAAAATCTTCATATGAAACTTTTTTTCTTTGTATGCTCGTGTTGGTATTTTTTTATTCTTTAACTCTTGGTTGCTCCTCTCTTATGTATCACCCTCGGTCATGACCGCGGACCTTTTTACCGCATGCGGTCGGGATCCCGACCGTGCGGGCCGACCGTCCACGGCCGAGTGCAGGCAAGATCCCCCAACAATCTTTTCGAGGCCTAAAAATGGGCAAAAAATGAAATAAAAAACATGGGCGTGTAGATTAAAAAACAACTCTACAGACCTATGATTTTTTATTTTTTTTTTAACATTTTAAGGAAGGAAAAAAATTAAATAAAGAAAAAAATAAAAATAAAAAAATATAAAACCGCTGATGATTTTTTTTTATAGTATTTTTAATTTTTTGGTAGGTTACTTGATCGGACATCCGGAACCCCCCTGACCGTCCGGGGTTGTCCGCTCGGACAACCGGTCAGACATCCTCCCCTCAAAGACTGTCCGAGCCGGAATAACAAAAAAAAAAAAAAACTCCTTCAAAAAATATGAAAAAACACTATGTTATGAAGAAACAAAAACTGAACAACTTTTGCCTAGGGATAGTATTGAAATTGGTTGTCAAGTTTAAAATAAAAAATAAAATTAAAGACACCCCCATTTTTTAAATATTTTTTTGGTGCATTTATTTGCTAAAAATGCAGTTGTCCGGGCCCGGACGTCCAAGATCCCCCTGATTGTTCGGCCAAGACGTCCTGCCATCAAACAACTGGAAACATAGGTTATTTGGGCCGGTGAAAAAACATTGACATACACATACACACACGCACACACAATCTATCAATCAGTCAATCAACGAACCAGTCGCAATCAATCACTCAATGAATCAATCAATTTGATTGATTGATTGATTGATTGATTGATTGATTGATTAATTGATTATGTGTGTGTGTGTATGTGTGCGTGTGTGTGTGTGTGTGCGTGTGTGTGTGTATGTGTGTGTGTGTGTGCGTGCGTGTGTGTGTGTGTGTGTGTGTGTGTGTGTGTGCGTGCGTGTGCGCACGCGTGTGTGTGCGCGCGTGTATCTTTGTTCGTGCGTGTGTGTGTGTGCGTGTTTGTGTGTGTGCGTGTGTGTGTGTGTGTATGTGTGTATGTGTGTGTGTGTGTGTGTGTGTGTGTGTGTATGTGTGTGTGTGTCCATGTGTATGTGTATGTGTGTGTCTGTGTGTGCGCGAGTGTGTTTGCGCGAGGGCGTGTGTGTGTGCGTGTTGTCGGAGGGCGCGGTGTCTCGACCCTCCTCCGTGTATTAGGTCCCCGTCTAATAACGGCCCCTTGTCCTAGTGTCGTGGCCGATGGGGGTCTATGGGTGTGTTTCGGAATTAAGTTTCCTGGAACCTGGGCTGTACCATGACATGGACCGGCCCTGTTCGGCGTTTGCCTCAACAAAAAGGTGCGTCACAGGGCTTCCCATTGGTCCACGCAGACTCGGCGCCCTGCTGTACAGCAAAGCACAACCGGCCTGTGGCCGTGGTAGCCGCCGGGATCGCCCTCGCACGCGAAGGTGAAGGGACTGGCGCAGCCTTTTCTACTGCGCGCCGAGTTCGTTCTAGCCAATTTATGGGTAAGGTGCGTGGAAACGACTTGCTGTTGGGAAGAAAAAGTTGAACGAAAGAAATAAAAGGGGGAAAACAAAAATGTAAAAAGCACAGAAAAGAAAGTAGAAAACCTGATCAGCACGTGGATCAGGATCGTTGCTTTTGTTCAGAGAGATTCAATGACGGTTGTCTACTGTATGATTTAAGGTTTTCCATTTTCTCTTGTGATTATTGTTATTATTATTTTATCATTATTAGTTCGCCAATTTTCAGATGCAGATTCCTTTTTTTTGTTGGGGTCCTGTCACTGCGCGGGGGAGGCCAGCGGTCCTGTTTCCAAGTCGTTGTCACTGTCAGTTCAAACTGAGCCTGCTTGGGGTCGAAAGGACCGCCTGGCCCTAATGGTGTTGATTCGGACCAAGTACAGGAAAAGGGGGAAAGGTAACCTGTGTGTATGTTCCAACCGTGCGCTGGGCCGTAGAAGCTTAGTTTAGGGGTCGATACAGTAATGACTGAAAAAAAAGGGGAGGTAGGGAAAATGGTTGGAGGTCGGTTTTGTTTTTTTTGCGAAAATTCATACTACTGTTCAGTCGGGGTTGTTGCGTGGATGAAATATGAAGCGGCTTATGACTATTATTATTGTTATTATTATTATCATTACATTGGTCCATCACTTCGTGGGAAGGCCAACGGTTCAAATTTCGAGTTCAGCGGTCCACAGCCAAAGTAGGCCAACCTTGTGGATACAGTCTGTGGGAGGATTCCGATTTGGCACCGTGCGGTAAGATCTCAAAAGGAGGGCGACCCGCGGCCGCATCGGTAAGAAGCTTATCACCCTTAAGGGGGTCATAAGCCCCCTTCTTGCCATCGGACGCGAGCACCCAACGACAATAGGCTGGCCGCAAGCTTTGAAGGTGAAAGTACGCAAGCCGGTATCCCATTATGGGACCACCGCTTCAAGACTGCAGTCATTTCGCGGCTAGACAAAACGACAGGGACCGATAGCAGCAAGTTTGCAGTCGCCGACGGTCCCCTAGACCTCGCTATTTCTATTTTGTTTTGAGTTTATTTTTATTGTTTTACTCCATTTAATTAAATATACGGCCCCAGATTGCTGATGAGCAGAGTTTCAGAAGGTGCCTCACTTAGAACGTAGAGGTCACAATATACAGTTGATCGTATAAAAGGGGAGAAGAGGACTGAGACTTGGCTATCTAGTGGCTGATCAGGAGGGCGCTAGCGGACCGTCGTGGCGTTAGCGCATAGGTCACTTTGTTGTGTGAGCTCCAATCAATCGAGGTGAAGAATACAAAACAGCAGGTGCTGAGCAAGTGTCGGTGGTCTGTGCCTAGGATCAAGGCTTTGTCTGATTTTGAGACCAGTCATGGCTCTGCACGGCTATAGACCTGGGTACTGGTACCACCAGGCTCGTTAGAAGTCTGTGTCTGGGGAAGGGCCCTGGATAACCGACATACTCAACTATGACGGTGGAGATGAGCTGGTGCTGAAGATCAACGTGGAGGGAGCGAGAGAGGGAGGGATGCGGACTAGTCCGAAGTTGCAGGACGCGATTTCGGAGGTGAGAGACCGAGCGGAGAGACGCTGTAGACGGGACGGAGTGACGGCAAGGCTACGGATAACGGTGGCCTATCACGAGACTGAGACCTCGATGGACACAGCGGACCTGGAACAGGTCCACCAGGACAGAGACTCAGGAGGGGAAAGTGAGATGAGTGACGCAGATCGGGAAACGGACCTCAGGTCTTGGAACAGGCCAGGCAAGATCGAGAGGCATCACCGGGCAGTGAAGCCTGTGGAGGAGGGTCTCGAGGCGAGCTCGAGGCAACTGACGCCCAGTGGCCGCGGAGCGAGTGAGAAACAGGGCAAAGGGAAGAGGCATGTGTGAGGGCATGAGAGAGAGAGAGAGAAGGAGGAGGCTGCGCGAATGAGCGGGTCGCGACCTTGCTAGATACGGTTGATGTCAACTGTTGTTTCCACGTTCAGGCACGTCGTCTAGTGTCTACCGAGCGCTGCGGGTCTTCAAGGGGCCCAGTTCTTAGAGACGCGATAGCGGGCTCTTGCGGTGGATACACGTGGGCAGAGAAGGTCAACGAGAGGAGAAGTGGTGCGGGTGACCAGCGCACGATTTTCTTGGGTAACTATGGCTGACGTCAACGACTGTCTCCTCTCGCTCAAGGCGTCTAGTGTCTGTTGAGCCGCGGCGAGCAATCAGTCACCTTATCACCTTCTTGTGCTTTTCACCAGAGCGACCTGTTTAGGAGCACTCTTCTTTCGTTCGGTACACGTGGCAACCCGGGGAGGTGAGAAGGGGGCCAGCGCGTGTGAGAGAGTGTGGTGGTTGACGTCAAACAGGGAACAATGACGCGCGTGTCATGCAAGCCTATGATATTACGTAGGAATGCGAAAATAAAGGGGCTCGTGGAGAAGCGGGATCGAGCATGATAAGGTGATCTGTATACTCAGCCTGCATGCGGCACGCTCATGAAAAGACAACAGCATTGATGCGGCACGCACTCAAGTGATGAGACGGGCAGTGCGTTGTTCATGAATGCGAGAGAGGACAAGATGGGATGTGCTTGAAAAGCAGGACGAGAAAGAGAGAGGGGAGGTCAACACATGTTGGCGCATCTTGGAGAAACGGATAAGTGTGAGGTGGCTATGCTCAGGCACGGTCTACACATGAATTGCACAAGAAGGGATCATGTGTATCAAAATAGTTTGGCTCCTTACAGCGGTGGTTTTCTTGCCTTCGCTCAAGCAGAGGATGTTTAGACGTCTGCACTGATTTGAGAAATGTGACATGGACCGTTTATGACTCTCCATAGTGGCGGTGTGCGTGACCCAAGTGGATGTTCTTACGTCTCTTCAAACTCGTCAAGAAGTTCTGGCTGCATTTAGTAACTAATGGTTGTTATTCGGTTGCCATGAATGGCTCCTCGTTTCTGGCCGAACACAGTTTATCTCGAACCCTCTCTCGACACGCTTTGTAGGTCTGTGTAAACTGAAATATTCAGAACAGGACATCCGAGAATTCTTTTTATTAATTTGGGTTATGTGCACATGTAGTTGGGTCCTCGCTGTGACATCTGACGAAAAAGTTTGGGAAGTAGCGAGATGATGGTTGTGCGGGAGAGTGCTTCGCGAAGAGCCGGATGTGTTGTCGTCAGCCTCTCTTGGCGTGCATAGTTAAGATCAGCCCGGAATGAAAACAATGGTAAAAGAGGTGAAGTTGATTGTTTTTTTTTTCCCTCTGATGGGCGTTTAGAGAGATTGAATATCCCCTATACATACATATAAATATGTATATACACATATATTATGTTTGAGGGGTGAGTAAGACAAACCATAAAGGATCTCGCTGTGCATGGGGAATTGTTTACGCAGATGATTGGATAATTAGCGGTCAGCAATAATCCCTGTTTCCCTGACCAAAGTGAAGATTCTGAATACGTATAATCAACTAAATGTTCTACAAGACTTAGTAAGTCGCCTTTAATGGTTTACCTGAAGATGTTGGGTCGGTCTTGCACCTGGTAACTCATCGCATACTTGACAAGACAAAGGTGTCGTGCAATGTTCATGATATAATACAAGACGGCGCGATCTCACGCGGTTTGATTAGTTCTGATTCGTTTCCTCTAAGTATGCTTGAATGTGAGTCCTTATTTTCCCCCAATTGGTGCCTACGCGTTTGGCCTTAAAAAGGAATGAGACAACGCCCGCTCGCCAAAGTTAGCGAGTGAACCAAAAAGGCACTGGCTGCCAATGTGTTTAGCTCCTATCCGGTGCTTCAACTTTGGAAGTGCAATATCTATGAAAACGTGGAGATGAGCAAAGCAACCTAATTGTATGACCTAATGAGCAGAAAATGACAAGTGATAAAAAAGATCATCATCTGTTGGATAAATTTTTCCTGGACGGGGACTGAGTTGCACCCAGTCCTTACTCCGGTCGTCCATTCCGCCCACCTGACGAGTGCCGAGTGACAAGAAGAGTGCTGCATTTCCTCATAGTTTGGGGACAGGGATGCGTGCTTTGTCTTTTCAACGCGAGTGGTGATTATTTGATCCCTGACTTTTCGCCTACTAAATATAACGAACTTAGCGGGGAAAAATTTGGGGTTGCACTATGACACAAGTGTAGAGGGCTTGTTGTCAGAGAGGGGCGATATATAGATATGTATACATATATATATATATATATATATAGATAGATAGATAGATAGATAGATAGATAGATAGATAGATATATGTCCTCTTCTCCCTCTCTGTCTACAGTTTACCGGGCAGTTCTATTTAACGATATATATATATATATGATATATATATATATATATATATATATTTTGCTGCTTCGCTGTGCATAATGAGTAAGTGAGGCTCACATTGCAACTGAGTGGATCGTTTTGCTTGTCTCACTTAATTGATAAACAACTGAGTACAAATTTTATTCAGATCAGTGAGCTGCAGATCGAGTGAATAGTGAGATCAGAGAATAACAGATCAGGTTCTTGTAGAATGAGCTTCTCAGATTAGGCCTGGCGGATCAAAGCTCGGTTTTGTGAGTTCAATTTAGGTGATTGAGGTCGGATCGATGACTAGCCAATCTGGGTGAACTCAAGGGAACTGGCGGACTTGGAAAGTTTAACGGACTGTATTTTGGATGATTCGTCACCTTTGTCTGAGTTCATTCTGATAAAAACTGGATAACTCGAGCCAAACTCAGACGAACCCCATAACAAACCCAAGGCAGCCTAACGTCAACTCAGACAACTTTTATTCAACTCAGACAACTTTTATTCAACTCAGACAACTTTTATTCGACTCAGACAACTTTTATTCGACTCAGACAACTTTTATTCGACTCACACAACTTTTATTCGACTCAGACAACTTTTATTCGACTCAGACAACTTTTATTCGGCTCAGACAACTTTTGTTCAACTCAGACAAATTTTACTCGACTCATACAATTTTTATTTGACTCATATAATTTTCACCCGATCCAAACTAGACTCTGACAACCTGAACCATACATGAACGACTCGAACCAGGTCCAGGCGACACAAACCTGAGTTGAGCAAGCCTCAAAACAGACCTAAGCCGTTCTACGTAGTTCAGGTAATTCAGTGCAGGACCAGGCAATCCAATGTAGAATCAGGGAGCTCGACACGGACTCAACTTATTTATGCATGGAAGCCGCGAACACAGGCACTACCAGCAGATAAGCCCAGACTCGGCCAAATCAGTGAGGACTCAGTAGACTCGATATAAACCCTACAAGACGAACACGGAACCCACGTACAGTTACCCGCCTCATCGGTGTCTAGTATCCCGGATTCTGCAAGCAACTTCTGGCAGACATCAGGGTTTCTATGTACGGGGGTGAAAGGAGAGGTGCTCTGCAGAAAGATGGAGGGTGAGAAAAGACTGAGGGTGACCTGTACTCTGCATCAAGACAAAAGTGAGGGTTGGGAGGAAAGAGTTATACACGGCCTTTGTTATCAGAAAAGACTCATGGTGGAACTGGCTTTAGAGCGAGTGAAGAACCAGACATTTATCGAGTATATCTTGTACATTCATGGGTCAGATGGGAGATTACACAGTACCCTGTCGTCGGTAGAAGCTGTTGAGGAGGCGAGGAGAAAGGTTACTGAAAATTAGTAGAAGAGCCTAGCCATCGGCACCGAGAGTGACAAGCTCACCTCAGGCCGACTCGGACTAGAGAAAACAAGGAGGTTTCTGTAAACAGATCACAACGGAGCGCCTAGTATATCGACGGAACACGAACAATCATTGTATTAATTGGCATTTGAGCAACAGTCAATCTGGTTTTTTCTATTCGATTGTCATTCAGTTACCTAATCAGCAACCAACCCCTTTTCTCTAACAAGCAGCTACTATTCTCTCAACGGCCATCTTAGTGATAGCAGACAAACAACAACCCGAGAACAGCAACCCGAGAACAGTAACCGGAGAAAGGCAATTAGGAGCAGCGACAAGGAACAACAATTTGAAACAACCATCCTAAAACAGCAACCTACCCAATAGCCTTCTCATACCTGGATCGTCCGAGAGTCACCCGTCTCAAGATGGGTGAACTGATGTTGTGAGGATTCAGTGAGAATATGGAGAGCAACAACACGGTTAGAGTCTCCTGCTCGCTGTATCAGAACGCTGCAGAGACCTGGAGGGAGAGTGTTGTTGAGGAATACAATCAGCAGACCATCATGATGATGGAACACGCACTGGCTCTCGCGAGGAATCATACAAAGATCGAGTACACATACTACTTATATGATAGAGACGGCAGGCTATGTGCCACCATAACTTCTGTGGGTACTATTGAGGATGCAAGGAGAACTGTTGGGAGCCACCAGTGAGTGTTTTGTCTCTGGGCAAGAACAACTCACTTACCTGGATACTCAGCAATCAGTCATCAGCGATCATTTACTCAGCAATCAGTCATCAATGATCATTTACTCAGCAATTAGTCATCAGTGATCATTTAATCAGCAATCAGTCATCAACATTCAATTAATCAACAATCAATTATCAGCAATCAGTTGTTAGCGATCAGTTTCTTGCAATCAGTTTTTGGCAATCAGTTCCCTACGATCAGTTTGGTAGTCAGTTCCCAGGAACCATCTGGTCGGTTTGCACTGGCAAGAATACTCATGAGCGCAGTTGAGTCTATGCCGGTCCGTGAGTCAGTGCTGGCCAGCCTCAACCGGTTTTCATGCAAGGAGGCATTCCGTTATCAGTATGTTAGTGTCATTGGTTTCAGACAGGGAGATCTGTCAATCTTCGTTGTCCAGACCAGTTTTGCTGATGGCACTATCCACGATCTAAGGCCTTACCTGAAGAAGGGCAAAGAGGCTCATGAGCTTTTCGATCCGGTCTGGATCTCATCCACCGAATACCTTGAGCAGAGAGAGAGGGAGTTCGACGAGAGTGGCACTACGCTGATCCGCAGCTTCGGGCCAAAGCTTTATACTGACTATCCCAGGCCTGTTGTTCCTTCCCTCCTCACAGATGGTTCTAGTTGGCTTGATATGATAGGCTTGGCAAGAAGGTATATCTCTCCAGCAGTGATCGACATTGAGGCATTGACCGAGCCCACCGAGTATCCCTACCTCAAACGAAGAGTCTTTTCAGTGGACGGACTGCCTACATTGTGGGAGGAGTTTTGATCCATGGTTAACTTCCCTGTCATGTACCTACGATGGTCATGCTTAGAGTTTGTTGGCTTCAGGTGGCTCTTCGTCACGAGGCCTCAATCTTAGATTGTACATGGGCGTGGGTCACGACACCAGAGAAGATCAGTGAAAACAGAGATTGAGAGAGACTGACCAGAGGGATGAGTGAGGACTCTTGAGAGGTGTTGACCATGCTTGTTTATATGTACTTTTCTGAGATTATTATGAGTTCTCATTCTTCCCTCATTCATTTTATCTTGCCTTTGTTCGAGTCAGTCGGTCTTGCTTCTTGCATTGTTCTTACCTGATGATTGCTATCGTGGATGATTCTGTCACAGTTCTCAAAATTAGATTGATAATTGATGCATGCATAGCACCCCATAATTTTATGATTATTGTTTGCATGATTCTCTGTTGTTCTGAATGAAAATAAAAGATTCCCAAGACCGGGGACCGGCGAAGACCGCAGTTGAAGGGTCTCGCTCGAAGCCGGACGCACACAACAGGAAGGGATTTGCATTATTTAATTTATTTTATTTATTGCAATCACATCCAAAATCCTGCGTGATAGCCTGTTGGCTTTCCGGTCGCCTGAAACGGCCTGACGAAAAAAAGTGCGACAACGTGTGTGTGTGGGTGTGCGCGTGTGTGTGTGTGCGCGCGTGTGTGCTTGTGTGCGTGCGGGCCTGTGTGTGTGTGTGTGTGTGTGTTTGTGTGTGTGTGTATGTGTGTCGGGGGGAGGGTTCTGAGGAACTCCCCCACCAATCAATCAATCAATCAATCAATCAATCAATCAATCAATTAATCAATCAATATATCAATCAATCAATCAATTAATCAATCAATCAATCAATCAATCAATCCATATATCAATCAATCAATCAATCAATCAATCAATCAATATTTATTTATTTATTATTATTTTTTAAAAATTCATTTTTCAACATCCCAAAAAAGACCCCCCTCGAAATTTTTTATTTTTTTTACTTTTTTTTTTTCAAGGGGGTAGGGTTAGGGTTCCGGAACCCCAATCCGCAACGTCGACCCCCAACCCCTTCTCCCGTCGGCTGTTGTGGGCCATGGCAGACCGTGGTCGCCTTGGTCATGACCACGGCCTCACGGCCACGACCACGGACCTCGGTCGTGCCCGCGGTGATCGCGGCCGCCGGTGTTTCATAGCTCCTCTCTCTCTGTCTCTTGTCTCTCTCCTAATATATCTCTCCATCTCTCTCTCTCTATCTAACTATCTTTTTATTTCTTTTTCTCTCTCTATTTGTCTATCTCCTTCTCTTTTCACCCTTTCTCTTGCTTTTTTTTTTTTTTTTTTTTTTTATTTTTTTTTTTGTTTTTTTTTTTTTTTTTTTTTTTCCGCATTTTTTATTATTGAATTAAACTCAGACTTCGTAGTTAGTTACCCTTATTTTTGCGAGCGTGGCCCACACCGCCCGCACCTCGGGCACTTAACTAGTGTATATACATGGGAATGTAGGTTTTTTAAAACCCTACAACCACATTTTTTTAAAAAGGAAACAATGAATTTTATGGAATTATTAAAAAAAAAAAAAAAAAAGAGGAGTGAAAAAGAAGAAAAAAATATATATATCTTTTTTTTTTTTGGTAGGGATTTTTAGTTGGCAGTTCTTTGTCTTCTTCAATTTTATGTATTTTTTGTTTTCTTCTTTGTTGTGTAATAAGGAAAAAAATTCAAAATATCAAGGAATGAAAAAAATTATAAATATAGTGCTTTTATTTTGCAATGACGATTAGTGTGTGTATGTGTATGTGTATGTGTATGTGTATGTGTGTGTGTGTCTGTGTATGTGTGTGTGTATGTGTGTGAATATGTGTATGTGTGTGTGTGTGTGTGTGTGTGTGTGTGTGTGTGTGTGAATGTGTGTATGTGTGTGGGTGTGGGTGTGAATGTGTGTATGAATGTGTGAGTGTGTGAGTGTGTGAATGTGTGTGCGTGCATGAATGTGTGTGTGTGTGTGTGTGTGTGTGTGTATGTATATATGTGTGCGCATGTGCGGGTGTGCGTGTGTGTGTGTGTGTGTGTGTGTGTGTTGCATGTGTGTGTCACATGTTGTTATCGAGTACGACACGTCATACCCGCACTGCTCCGGCTTCGTTCCGCCGGCACACTGGGCGCAAGGTAAACAATGCGGGGGGCGAGATATCACTGCGGCGGAGTAAGACCACTCGTGCGTCCATCTGCGGTGGAAAAAACTAAGGCCAGTACGGTCGAAGGCCGCCAATCACGCGAAAGTGGCGAGGCATGGTTATAGGGTTGGGGGGAAGGTTACCGCACACCAGCAAACTCAAACTTTCAAATATGACAAAGAGCAAGATCACAACAGAAAGTCGAAATTCCCTTAACAGATTCGTTCATCATCCCATGGCAAACCAACACAAAACCAATGATATCCATTTAATCATGAAGCAATAATTTCACGCAACGAAGCAAGCGCCGGAAAAGAAGGGAAAAAAAGAAGGAGAGAGGGAAAGGAAGAGAGAGAGAGAGAGAGAGAGAGAGAGAGAGAGAGAGAAAGGAGAAAGAAAGAAAGAAAGAAAGAAAAAAAGAAAGAAAGCAAGAAGGAAAGGAAGACAGAAAGAAGGAAGGAAGGAAGGAACAAATGAAAGAATGAATCGTCGACGAAACAAGTGACAAAGCGAAAGAAGGAGGAGAAGGGAACACCGGAAGAAAGGAAACAACGTAGGCGAAATCTCAAAAAGTATTGCAATCATAAAGTCTGAAAAACTTATAATTCGCGGGACAGCCATAGTCCTCCGTGATGGTACTAAAAAACGAAAAGGAAGATGGGGAGGAGAGAGAGGAAGGAGAATGACAAGGGTGGGAGCGGAGGGAGGGGTAGGGGGGGCGTGTGTGTGGAGAGGACGACGAGAGGATGAGAAGATCCCGCTTCAGCTTTGTCCTCCAGATCCAAAGCGCTCCTGTATCCGCGCGGATCATCTTGCCGAAACTGCGGGAAGGGCGTGGCAAAACCCTGAAGCGCTTTTCTGCCCTATGCCACGTGGGGCGTCATCAGAGGGGGGGACATCTTTCATGGTCTTTGGAAGGCAATGGGGGAGAAGAGGGGGGGCGAGGGGGGGTGCGATGGTTCAAGGATGAAGGTTGGTTGTGGGGGCGAGGGGGGAGCTTCTGCGAGGGGAAGAGAGGGGGGAGGGGGCAGAAAGGTCCATGCGGCAGTGGATAGGGAAGGGAATGGATGAAGTAGAGAAAGGAGAGGAAGGAGAGAAACGCCAAAAAAGCACACGACGAGGTCTCGGCCGCCATTCTATGCTCCATAGCTCTAGCTCCACGCAGGTATTCCTTGTCTAGTCCGGACACCTATGCACAACGCCGATCTAAAAAAAGAGGCAGCAACAACATGTGAGGAAGAGCGTCAGGAAGCCGATCACGCCTCCGACCAATAGCATGAAGCGCCTAGCAGAAAGTCGAAGAAAAAACTTCTCGTAGAGACAAGCAGCAAGGAAGGTGCAGGCGATGGCGAGATTCGGGAGCAGCGCGAGGAGGAAGAGGAGCGAGAGGACAGTGCTACTTGCGCAATGGCATGGGTGAGGCGCGGCAGGTCTGGCAGGGCAGGTAGAGGCAGGCTGCATGGCGCTCGGTCGGGCGTGCCTAGGCGCGGGGTTGCGAGAGCCTGATCGGAAGATCGCCGTTTGGTACGGACATTACCACTTCCTTGAGTTCCTGTTGCTCCTTTTCCAAGTCCCAGTCGGCAAAGAAGTCCATAACGCCCAGCACCAAAACCAATCTGCAGCACAAAACCGGAACCGACTACGCACTTTCAGTTCTTCAGAGATGATTTCCCCCCGGTGGTTTGATGAATAGAGCGCATGCGTTCTGTTCTAAAATAGCCAAGGGGCTCGGCGAGGAACAGCAAGCTTGCGCCAGAAGCTACCTAACCTATCCATCCGTTTAGTGCCTCCGATCGCATGGTCATCAGGCCACTAGAAAAAAAGTTTAGAAAAAAAAGGGGGAAAAAAGGGAGAAAAGAAAAAGAGAAAAAAAAGGAAGAGAGAAAAAAAGAAAAAACGAAAAAAAGAAT
>BFEA01000297.1:116029-127142 GCA_003427395.1 Chara braunii
ACACACACACACACACACACACACACACACACACACACACACACACACACACACACACACACACACACACACACACACACATACACACACACATATACACACACACAACAAAACAAATGTGGCAATGTATATTTTCATGTCTTAGCAATAGATTCATTCGATTTTGCTCATCCATTCGATGGAAGTACCACGAGGTCAGCGGCGAGATTGGCAACTTACCCTCTCTCTCTCTCACAAACACATACACACACACACACACATGCGTGCGCAAAAAAACAAGTGTGGAAGTGCATGTTTCCATGTTTTAGGGGTAAATTCATTCAATATGGCTCATCCCTTCGATGGAAGTTACTGCGAGGGCAGCCGCGAGGTCGGTGACTTATTGTCCCTCTCTCTCTCTCTCTCTCTCTCTCTCTCTCTCTCTCTCTCTCTCTCTCTCTCTTACTCAGATCAACGAGTCATCACAAAGTGATCACCTGCACGCATACATCCAGAGTCCACTGAGATACGAGACAACTGATTCGTAAGATCTGCATGAAAACCTCGTAAGATACAACGATGAGCCCAATACAATCGTCCCTCCCCCATCAACTGTGGGCGAAAACATGCATGACACGTAAGTGTCAGCCTCCACCTTCCAACCAGTGGCTTCCCCCTACGCCACGTTTCGATCGGTTGCCAACCGATCATCATCAGGGGGGTTCCTAAAAACCAAACCCAAAGGACTGACCAAAGCTGCAATTGTTAGTTAAATACTAGTCCGCGTGCGTCTGGGGTTGCAAAGTTTCTGTTAGTGAAAAGGAAAAGGAAGAAAAAGAAAAAGAAAAAGAAAAGAAAAGAAAAGAAAGAGAGGAACAATAAAAAGAAACGAGGAAAAAAGAAAGGGAAATTTGTCGTTGGGTAAATCCTCTGGTTAGCCGTGTAGTTCTGTTGTCAGTACGGTCTGGCACCTAGTTCATCGGTCGCGGGCCGGCCTGCCGTTGGTCCAGGCCTTTGTCTCGAACACTGAACTTAGACGGTCCAGCCTTAGGCCCTATTCTCTCAGGGATCTGGTGTTCGAGACCCACGAAAATCCGATACCAGTCGTCTCTAGTGTATACGGTAGACCCAACTCCAATTCCCTCTCTCTCTCTCTCTCTCTCTCTCTCTCTCTCTCTCTCTCTCTCTCTCTCTCTCTCTCTCTCAAAACTCTTCAGCCTCCATCCCAGTGGGATGTCCCAGTGGGATGGAGGTTTTATCGAATGCTGATGTGGTGTCTCTCTTCAAAACCTCGAATGGCCTTGTCAATTTCTGCTCCCGGATAGGTCCTTTGGCGCAGTTCGCTGACGAGGCATAGTAGAGGTAGGGTCCGCAGATCTGGATCATTCGTGCATCTCACCATACGATGCAGGTAACTGTTGATCATCAGTCGCTTAGTCTGCTTATCACTGTAGGATCCACAGTCTTGTATGCTCTGGAAAGACAGAGGTCTCCCGCCTACCAGGCATTCCTGATTCTTCATCTAAAGAACATATGAGATTCTCGACCCTTCCTAGTCCACAAAAATCCGGCATCCCAGAAAGGATAGAGTACCATCTCCTTCATCCGTTTTCTCAAGAGTGAGATCAGATCGATACCTGCTCTGCTGAGCCTTCAGAATATCCCTCACTCGGCAGGGCGTATCCGACTTTCTTCGTAGGTAGCATACAAAAATTGCCACGTTATCCATGAGTCTGAGCCCGAGGATCCTCTTTCTATCAGCCCCCAGACTGAGTACGAAGTGGGCCTCGCTCCTGGCACATAGGATACACACGAGGGTTGGGCTAGAGTGGCCCCCCATCGGGATCCCTTTCACCTGTCGGATCAGTTCTCCTTCTGCTAGGCTATACGAGTATTTCAGTTCGTATGCCACCCACTCACGCACTTGGTCAAATTTCACCGACCAGTGCCCATCTCTAGCCTGGCTACCCATCGCCGGTTTCTTCCCCCGGCAGTTTACATTCACCCTGTCATATCCTTTGGGCACCATAATCTCAATCAACCAGCCCACTGACTCCTGGATCGTTGTCGAGCGCATCCGTCCGACACCTCACCAGGGCAGCGCGGGACCCTCCTGGCCGCGTCACGCAGGAGTTGGTTCTTAATCCTCGTCGCAAATGTACACGGAGCTTCCGCAAGCCGCTCCGGCCGAGTGCGCCAGCCATACCTCTCGCAAGCCCCAGCGACAGGGTAGGGCCTACGTGAGGGCCTCCCTTCGGTGGGCATATCCCCACCGAGCTACCAGTCCACAGTACGAAAGCTGATCAGTTACAATCGCAGAGGTGGACCAGCCGAGGGTGTTTTTTGTTCGTTGTAGCATAGGGGGTACGCGTGGTAACACGCCTCTATCGAACTCGCACGCGACCGGACATCTTGGGGGGCTGAGGTCCCAAGCGCGACTCGTCGTCGATCGACTATGACGCATTACACACACCACGCGCACACCACTTTACGAACACAAAAATAAAACGCACACACACACATATGAAACGACACAACACAATCAACGCGACAACGCTCCTCGCCCCTCGGTAGCCAACCCATAACTTTCCAATGCGAAAATCGGATAGGCGTCACGCGCGAGCCTTGATATAAAACTGCGCGGACGCAGGGCTAACTCATACCGACTCACAATGCAAACGTACGCAAGCAGTCGCAATGATGGCGTACTATGCAGTGTCCATAATCAAGCGGTCCCTCGTGGATCAGAGCACCGCTTATGACACTCAAGTGTCAGACTCGAAGTGTCGTGACTCGTGAGGGTCTTGTCCCTCACGACATTGCACGACTGAAGGAATAGTCGTGCAGCCGTCGCGAGACCTCCAACCTTTGGTCTGAGCGTCTCGGTAGGCAAGGCAAATAGGCTCTGCATGGGGGCAGATTCCTTCCCTGCAGAGTCTAGGGCTTGGGATGTCCTGGACAAGGACCTTGAATCCCGGCCGAGGACCAATGTTCCACTATAAAAATCTCTAAGAAGCAAAAGATAAAAGGGGATCTCCATTTTTTCTCAAACACATAATCTGTTCAACCCTTGCGCGTTGTCTCAGAAGGCCGCGCGAGACACTCAAGACTTATATATATTACATAAATATACGGGTTATTGATATGTGACAATCACTTCTCACAATCACAGTGGAGCTCCTCTCAGCCATATATATATACATATGTATATGAGCGCAGCCAGTCAAAATCCAAAGTCCGAATCACCAAACATACCTGCAATCACATCAAAGATCCCACCAAAAGTCCAAGTACTACACGGGGTCAACTTCAACCATTCTCTATACTCATAACCCTTGCTTTAGCCATACAAACCTCACTCTTGTGCCAGTGCAACTCGCCAAAATAAATACTTTGTACTTTTGTTAAATGGCCAGTCAATAAAGTCCGGGTAAAAACACAACGAAACAAGTCAAACCACATGGCTAAAGTCTTTAGGTTAAGTGACAAGAGCGGATTGGAGTTGAATCGTAAACCGACGAATCGATAACCGACCTGTTATCAGTGATAACAGAAGAGGATCCTCAAGGGATCAAGCTGAATCTAGTCCTGAACTTGAATCAAACGATCAGGAGGACCTGTAACACATGACAGTTCAATACCCCAGGCCAAAATTATAAGTGTATGGAGAATACAACTCGATAACACATTCTCACTCAAATCATCCTAGTTAACTACATCTAAGTCTCCCTCTAAGCAAATGCCCAAAGAAAGGCAAACTCATGACAGAATCTCCCCTTATTCAGGGTGGATCGCCAGAATCGCTACCTGTCAAAATATAATCTATCTTCTTTAAACTAACAAAATTTCGGCAGCGCTTCTCGTAGGAAAAATGCCTTTCCAGAATTTATCTAAGCTCAAATATGAAAAGCAGTAATAATCTTTAACTCTGGAAAGTCAAATTTTGTTTAACTCCCTGACTTAGTAAAAATTTGGGCAGCACTCCCTTTAGAAAGAAAGACTTCCCAGATTTATACTAAACCAGATTTGAACTCAAAAGACAATCTTGAGTTTAATTTAAGACAAAATTCAACTAACTCCTTAGTTTTGTAGAAATTTCGGCAGCACTCCCTTTAGAAAAGTGTCATTCCAAAATTTATACAAAGTTAAATTCAGAATTTGAGAATAACTTTGACTTCTCAAAGTCCAATTTTATCCAACTCACTGAATTAGCAAAAATTTGGGCAGCACTCCCTCTAAAAAAGGAGACTTTCCAAATTTTTACTAGGTCAGATAAAAAGAAAAGACAAGTTGAACTTTGACAATTCCAAAATTGACTAACTCCTTCGATTTGTAGAAATTTTGGCAGCGCTTCCCGTAGAGAAAGTAGCCTTCCAAAATTTATACAAAGCCAAGTATAACAAAAGATCCTAGAAAATGCGAGAATTGATCTCAGTAAAAAACTTAGCTCAGAAAATGCAGAAATCGAAGTAACTCCTATCGCTCTAGCACGTGGCGAGCAACTACAGCAACTAACTGTCAAACTGAGACTCGGACTAAGTAGTAGCCTCATTCAGTCACATGCAGGCCAAACCACAAATGTAAGTACTCTCACCATCCCAAGTCAACCTGAACAAACAATAGTTCATGATCTTTCAATGATTTATCCCTTTATACCCAGCTTACAATAGACATAAAGCCAGACCACCATAACTTATGGAATGTGCCTAACCTAGCCGAAAAGTATACACAAAACAAAAGGCACAACTACTCCTCTCTTCTTTGGACATATGACAAGGCCATTCTAGTCGCCCTGAACTGTTTAAAATATCCAAGTTATATATAATTGTCTGCACTTAGTCTTCTAAGGCTGCATATGACTGAACTAACTCAAGTTCAATCTGCCCCTGCTTACCATCAATTTTATTCTTAATCATACTCTCTTCAAGTTGTGATAGGCTATAGTTAGACCACATAAACTTATAGAACAGTCTGACTAGCTTGTTCTTAAATATAATAGTAGTAAAGTATAGCCAAGTTATAAGCATTGGGTTCCAGCATGTGCGAGGCTTTGAGCCAAACCCCCTGAACTTACAGAAGGGTCTAACTCTCTGCCAGTTTCATTTCTCTCTGATTCATCATGTGCGTGGCATCGAGTCCGACCCCCTGAACTTACAGAAGGGTCTGCCCTTGCCAAAATTACTTCTTTAGAATAAAAAGCAGGAAGAGGCTGCACCATCTAGACTTATAGAACAGCTCAAACATCCTCGTCCAGAAACCAAAGAAACAGATAAAACCCCAATGAAAACAAGGCAACCTAAGGCACCAAAACTTATTGAATGCCCCGAGTCCCTGAAAATTAGGCTCAATCAGACCCTTCACAAGTCAGAGCAGTCAGACCACCTGAATTTACAAAACAGCCTAACCCTCCATGCAAGCCATAAAACTGGGTCTCCCCAAACTTATGGGGGCATCCCAGCCTCCAGAGCAATCAGACCCCCTAAACTTATAGAAGGGTCTGCTGCTCCATGCAACCCAAAGTAAACAAAGCACTAGGTCTCCCCAAACTTATGGGGACCTCCCAACCTTAATGACCCAGTCAACCATCAAGCAGAACAACCCTCCATCCTGCCTTTCCCCAGATACAGTTCCTTCTAACAATCTGCTTTCATACAATCAACAAAGCTGAAACTGAAACTTGAGCAGACATTCCTTTACTTAGTCTTGTTTAGTGTCATGAAAGTCAAACCACAAATAGAGTAGGGCTGCACTCCATGTACTGAGTCAGAGATGCAATGGAAAATATAGATAGGGGCTATAGTCTGGGTTTATAGAGGGCAAAGCAATGGTTACCTTACAGTTCCCTGCCTCCAGAACTCCTCCTGAGTTCCGACAGAGCTCCCGCAATCGGTGGGATGACTCCCCACAGAGTCTTGGTGCGGTCCTACGGGATGCAATCCCGCCTGCTGCCTTCCTCTTAGAACAGGTAGACTAGACTTATAGTAAGAAGGGTAGAGGTAGAAGATTTTAGACTCTCAGATCCAAGGGAGGTGCACTCAGACCCGCGCGAGAGGGCCTTGACATCTCGATTCGCCTGAGGGCCCCGCAATGATGACCAACAACAGTAGCAACTTAGTCGCTCCAGAGTCAGACTGCCGATGCCGATTCCCCTGACGACCTCCCGAATCGCAGCAATGACCCCCTTCACCACTATTCCACCACGCTACGGCACAGCCTTCCTTCGCAGTTTAACCACCCTACCATATACTACGGCACCGCCCTCCTTTGTGAGGGACCCAGTATCTCACGCAGGACGCAGTCTGGGCAGACCCCGTATGCAGCAGCAAGTCGCTGTGGTACACAACAGTACTTGTGGGCAACAACAAGTACAGCGCAGCAGCAATCGACTGGGGGCAGTCACCGCCTTGATACCCAGCAACAACTTGAGGTTCAGTGGTAGCAGCCCCCCCCTGTTCGGAGGTCAATCGACAGTTGTGCTAGCTTTAACTGTGCTTTGTACTGCCAATGGTGAGTATCAACCCTCTCCTTATGTACACTGACCTCGCCATTGCTTGTACAACTCAACTCCCCCGGATCAGCAGTACGCCGGCCAACACGTGGACCTGCAGTTTCAAATTGTCATTCCCCCTGCATACGCAGGCTAATCAAGGTAAGCGGCACCCCAAATAAGATTCTGCAGGCAAGCAGCACCAATGGAGTCCGCGCCACTCCGCGCGGTACACTGGGCAGCATAGCGTTCAAGAGGCAGATCTTCTACCTCTCAGTTGTTTCACACTATCTCCCCGTCTGTCAATATCCTAACCCAAATGAACTCCCAAAAAACTACAGCATCACTTGGTCATGGTCACTTAGCGCCTGTGACGAGGAGTGACCTACAATTGTCAACAACTATACTCGAAATGCAGCCAGAGCCTGACCATATAGACCTTTACGGCGCTCAGGTTCGTTTGTCTCCTCTCCCTCTTTCTACTGCCCCTGACATGCAATGCATCTAGCTATCGACACGGCTGGGCTCATGCAGGATCAAGCGGGTGAAGCCTTCCGCCCGACAAAGAACCGCGTGGATAACTCCCGTCGTCGAATGGTATGGTGGCTACTACGGCCGTAACAAGAAGCCGGATTGCAGGCAAATACCAGCGAACCCGTATCACCGAACAAAATGCATTCGGCCCTTATTGTTGCCGGGCTACGACCACAATCTGAAACAGCCCAATGATCGTGGACGTGACAGACAACCACGAGCAACAAGATCATAGCTTCGAAAACTACTGGCACAATTTACGATCCTAACGACACACACCCTGATCATGACGAGCGACAACTTCGTCAAACATCCGAATTCCTACTATCGAGATTGATGATGGCAAGCACGAGGTGGCGAGGAGTAGCACGTGCTTGGAATAGTGGGGCGCCCACTGACATTTGCCACCTGTGCAGTATGAGAATGGAAGCTCGACCAGGACAGGGAAAGATGTACTGCGAATTCTCACTTCCTCCCCTTTTCCTTTCGCACCTGTCGCGTTCGCCCCCGCTCATCACCTGGTCCGCCGGATACGAGAATGAATCTTCCGCCAAAGTACGGGAAGGTTCATTCTGTTCCCCTGCAATCTACCCCCGCCATGCACCACGCAGCCCCCACGATCTACACTTCCAAAAGTAACCCCTCACTGCTAAAACTAACACCGCCATCATGCTCACGCTGCCCAAAAACCCCTACTTCGACACTTGACTCACCTGATCTCATCACGTATCGGGTGGGAATCTGATTCTTCTCTCTTCTCCACCTTAGCTCCACGGGGCACATTTCTACACTAACTTCTCCCACACTCTCTTAATCGTCTTACCGAGTCCACCATCGTGGTCGCCCGGGGCAAAAACCCCAGGTTCGCAACTTACCTCGCTCGAATCCATCGAGGATCGAGCGAGATTTGGAGTTTTCGCTCCCATCTTCCTCCCTCTCAACCATATCCCGTCGCACCCCTTTCTCTATCTCACTCCTAGTCTACTAACCTTTTTACTAATCTAACACTTTCAGCAGATTCGCCCTGTCACAAAACCCTGATCTTAGTTCTTACCTTGCTCGATTCTATCAAGAATCGAGCACGCTATGCCCTCTCCTGTCCGCCATATCTCCCCGAAGTTCCTTCTCACTTCGCACATACCTGGCGCAACTTCGTATCCAGGTTCATTCCCCCCTCCACGGCACTTCGCCCCATCCACACACGCTGTTCCCCTTCTCGTTGCCTGCTCCCCTGCGCAGCCCCCGTTCTCCCTTCCACTCCCTGACTGCTCCCGACATGCCTCTCACGCTGACTCGCTCACACTGGCCCACGCTATCTCTGCCCTCGTCGCTCATGCACCCGACCCATACATCGGTCCCCGTTCATTTCTCCTCCGCCCCTTCTACCCTCACCACTGCACGGCCACTATGCTCTCCGATCGGGTAAAAGGCAGCTCCCGACACTCAAACTAAAGAGAAAGACAAGTTGACTCTCGCCCTGGCCAACTTACGCGCTTGGCCTTTGCACAGGGGCCGCGCTAAGCTTCTCAGTATCGTTCCAATTTTAACGGACGTCCCGAAGGACTTCAGCCACGGTGGGCGCCCCCTCTCTCTCCGCTTGCACCCACCACGCTATCCTGTCCACATTCACCCGCCCCCTTTGCTACCTTGTCTTAACACCCGTTCCCCTACTATGCTTGCCTGGCAGGCTGTCGCCACAGCCTTACCTATTCCGCTTGGGCCCACGCGGGGTTCACCGCTCCCTCGAACCGCCAACAGCCAACGTCCCACGTGTATAGCTGGTCGTGGTACTGAAGGTGCGGCCTGCTGCCAGGCCCAGCTTAGAGTGTGGGCCTTGGTAGTTGGCCTCGGTAGAGCCTCTCGGTGGCGCTGGTAGATACCCAAGCGAGGACTTCGAGGACTGCAGTGGGGGAGAGCTTCGTGCGGCTGACCCCCTCCAGCCCCTCAACGGGCAGCCTCGACACATGCCCTGCGGTACTCTGTGCCCCGATGGCACACACACAGTCAGCCACTCAATGACCTGCCCGTACGTCGAACCCCTCGGTCCGGCTTTTCACGACGGCAGGATAGGGGAACTTTTCCGGCCTTCCGAACAGGCGGGAACTCGCAAGTCAACAAGGCAAGGCGCGCGCTCGAGACTTCTGGCTGTCGTGATGACCACTAAACCCGACGCCACACCCAAATCAAAGGGAAAGAAAAACGCCGGATCAAAAAAAGTAGTCTAGACATAATAAAGTTTTTAAATATTTTTACCTATGCGAAGGCGATGGGCAGGAAAAAAAACTGAAAATACCGATATCGCTCCCAAGCTGCCGACGGCAAAACCCAAAGGGGATAGCCCCGCCGGGCCCTTCGCGCCATTCTGAATTTCCCGTGCCGCCGCCGCTCGATCTCGATCCTTGAATCTTTTTGACGAAGGTCCGATACTGTTACCAGTAGCGCTAGGCCCAAGACTCGGTCTAGCCTCGACGGACGCCTAAAAATACGGGCGCTGCACGACGCGCCTAGCTACCAAAACGCCTTCAAAAATCACATTACCGTCGATGTCGTCCTCCGCACGTATCCACAGGTCACAAGCGAGCACATCAGTTAGCGCGATATAATCTTTTTAATCCCTATCTAATCAGAAATAAAAAATCTGGTCAGCGGTCACGCCGACTCCTCAATCACCAACAAATAAAAGATCACGCGTGCCTAAAAAATCCGCTCGCCTACACACACCCCATTCTAGTCAACCATCCAGTCAACGCAAGTCATTGACGCAGCCGCGCCTGGCGCGATATACTTAAACTTTAAACCTAAACTAGTTTTTGTCACTTGCAAAAACCACCGACAGCTTATCGGACCATATTAAGCAACGTCCCCGTCGCTTCGCCACATCAGAAAGCTATAAATCCATCCACACTCCAAATACTGACGAAAAAAGGGATCAATTCAATTAATCGAGAATCCCGGGCAAGCCCCCGATCCACCTTTACTTACCCACCGGTATACCACCAACATGTCACTAGGTCTTTAGTTATCCCTCCTCTTTTTAGGATGAACCTCCCCAGGACCTCTTTAAAACATCTTCATTTTGAAGATGAGTCTTCCAACAAAACCATATCAGCCCCTTTTTTCCAAGAATCTGAGGGGGTCTTAATCCATAAAACTTTTCCAATCATGGAAGTCACTGCCGCAGACTAGACCGTTTGCAGCCTCCAATAAGGTTAGTGAAGGGTCCCTGACACTGGCGGGGTCTCCCTACGGCAGGACACCTTTACTAGCAATACACATTTCGTTAAAAGTGAACCTTTTGATCGTTCACTTTTTGTAACAAAGCCGGAATTCATGTTGGAGCAACATAAATAAGAATAAATCGAAACAATCATTGGTAAGTGTTGCTAAGTGGGCAGTGATATGGGTCAACTGCCATCACTTGGAGTACTGGACCCATCACACACATACACACACATACACACCCCACCCAACCCCAACCACCCCAGCACACCAACGGTGTTCGAAGTTCTCCCTTGTAGGCTATCTTCACGGTAGCCTTTCGGAGCGGCCTTCGCTCGACAACTCTGAATAAACTCCAGGTTTGTTTGAGTGCTCCGGGCCCAGCAACATGCAAATTGTGCGTTTGATTATGGGCACTGCATATTTCGTAGTGAGTGGGATACTTACTTTAGCCCCCTTCCCCCCCCCCCCCCCGCCCCCAGTTCGCCGGTTCGCGAGCCGGACCGCATTATATGCGATTGCAACTGGATTCGATCACCCATGGCATACCCGTTGTTGACCCCTTTTAGCAAAAAAGGTTCTGGCATCGGACATTATATGAGATTGCGACGGTGGGTTCTTAGGGATGGTGGCGAGCGGAGGCCGTTGTTGTTATGTTGTTTTCTGTTGTTTCGTGTGTGTGTACACGTTTTATTTTTAATACTATGTTCGTAGTGCGCCGGTTCGCTAGCCGGACCGCATTACATGAGATTGCAACTGGATTCGATCACCCATGACATACCCGTTGTCGACCCGTTTTAGCAAAAAGTTTCGGCCATCGGACATTATATGAGATTGCAACGACGGGTTCTTAGGGACGGTGGCGAGCGGAGGCAAAAACAGAGGGGGGGGGGG
>BFEA01000297.1:127512-138547 GCA_003427395.1 Chara braunii
GCCAAACAGTTGGCGGTGAGAGGGCTTCAGTGCTAAAAGCATTCTTAGAGGACCTTGCGGTTGTGTTCAGAACATATTGGCGTAGCACTAGATGCTCACCAAGAGGTTCTGGATGTCGGTTATATCGACACATCATAAGATGCCTTACAAGCAAGCAACGGCTGCTTGCAGGACCTTCTACCCGGTATGGATCTTTGAGAGCAGAATTTCACACTCCACCGTGAGATCCACATCGGATAGATGGACCTGCCATCCTACCGCTGTTAGCTATAGTCATCTTGAGGGAGTCGATGAGGTGAGGACCCGACAAAGAAAACTCTTAGGGGACTATGCTGCCGTGTTTTTGGAACTTATCGACGTAGCACTAGATGTTCACCAAACAGTTCCGGATGTCGGTTATATCGATAAATCATAAGATGCCTTACAAGCGCGCAGCGGTTGCTTGCAGGACCTTCTACCCGGTGTGGATCTTTGAGAGTAGAGTTTCGCACTCCACCGTGAGATCCACATCGGATAGGTGGACCAACCATCCTACCGCTGTCAGCTTTAGGCATCTTGAGGGAGTCGACGAGGTGCGGACCCGGCAAAGAATATTGTTAGGGGACTTTGCTACCGTGTTTGGAACATATTGGCGTAGCACTAGATGCTCACTAAGCAGTTCTGGATGTCGGTTATATCGACACATCATAAGACGCCTTACAAGCAAGCAGTTGCTGCTTGCAGGACCTTCTACCCGGTGTGGATTTTGAGGGCAGAGTTTCGCTCTCCACCGTGAGATCCACATCGGATAGGCGGACCTGCCATCCTACCGCTGTTGGCTGTAGTTCTCTTGAGGGTCGATGAGGCGAAGACCCGGCAAAGAACACTCTTAGGGGACTTTGCTGCCGTGTTTGGAACTTATTGGCGTAGCACTAGATGCTCACCAAGCAGTTCTGGATGTCAGTTATATCGACACATCATATGATGCCTTACAAGCAAACTGTGGTCGGATCCTGTCCCCCATCCCCGACGCGGATCTATGAGAGCAGATTTGACGCAATCCACCGTTAGATCCACATCGGAGAGGCGGAGCGGTCGTCCTACCGCTGTTTAGTGTAGTCATCATGTGGGAGTCGACATCGCAAGAACCCGACTATGTTCCAATTGGGACGTGCTCTTGTTTCGTGATGTGCAGGTGCTTACCGGCGGTGCGTTCGATCCCCTCCTAGACGTAAAGCAAAGTGTGAGGGAATTGCTCGGGGCTCACACCAGAAGTGCGATTGAACTCGCACTTAAATGGAGAAAAAGTTGCGCAGTCCATCAGCGCGAGGATTTAATATGGACATTGGCTTGTCATTTGTATATTCTAGGTTGAAAACGCCACCAAATCTTTCTGTGTAGAAGATTCATATCCATTCATACAAGTATCTCTTGTCATCGCAAACATCGAGATGAAAACATCTCAAGTCAAATTGCAAAGCACACAACGACATCGCCAACATCGAGGTGAAAACATCTCAAGTGGCCTAGTATGTTTTTCCAAAGGTGAAGTCTCACAACACACGAACAGTTTCCAGAAACCATTCAATGCAAAAAATTCATTCAATGGCAAATTGCAAAGCACACAGAGACATTTCAAAAAATCATTGAACGCAAAATAACATACAATCCCACATTGCAAAGTGCACGAAGGCTTTCCAAAAATCACAAAGCACATGGAGCCAAAGTGCGAATATGTTCGCATTTCTCATATGGAACCAACAGTTCAATCACAAATGTACGGCATCCAAAGTGCGAATATGTTCGCATTTCTCATACGGAAACAACAGTCAGCATTCCGTGGAGAGCACGAGATGTATTCCGGGGACAAGAAAATTGGTAATCATGTAGTGCACCGCTGAATCCGTAAAACAATTCCAAACACACATACATTCTGGCGACAATTGGTTTCCGAATGGAGAACAAGTTCGGAACCGTCATAAGGAACCAACAGACAACATTCAATGGAGACAAGAAGAGGGGGTGAATCGTAAAACGGGGCGGCACACGCAGAACAAGGGCGAGCCAAAACATATGAAAGCTGGGTGGTCGGGGTGGCGCGGGGGAGAGGGGCTTTCACACCACAAAGTCTCGCGAACGAAAGAGATGAGCACGAAACAATTTGGGGACCAAGAATAAATCGTCCATATCTTTCCGTACCAGTATGAGTGCAAAATATTTACAAGAGGACGAAGACGTCCCATGAGTAACAAAGCAGCACAACCTCGAAACGAACAAATGCAGCACGGCGCGGCAAACGCAGCACGGTGCTGCCGCGGTCTGAAAGCCGGGATTTTCACATCCCATATCTAAGCGTCTACTTAAAAGATACTGCAACATGTGGCTGAGATATTTACATCGGCATCTAAGATTGTACTTCACGTAAGCGTCCGATGCAACCCTCTAGCTGATGTTGCACGGCAAGCAATGAGAACAACCCGAAAACAAACAAAGGCAGCATGGCGCTGCCAAAAGGCGTACGAGTAAAGATGACAGGTTCCTCGAAATGAAGAACCCTTAAAAAAATTCCTACTGCATGAGGTTGGGATATTCACATCGACACCTAAGCGTTTACTTGACCAAAACGTCTACTGCAATCCGGTACCTCATTAAAACAACAGCACACCTGGAATCGGCCGACTGGTAGATCAAGTGGGAATAAATTCGCACTTCTCCTTATGGCATTTCAAAAAAAAAACTACGCGTATTTTAACAACAGTGGTATCATTCAGCGCCTCGGAGTATGTCCACTGCAATCCTCAGCCGGATGTTTGGAATGTCGCTTTGGGGTATAAGAAATGGTGGCGGACAGCCGCGTGCAAGAAATGAAGCGAAGGTGAGCATGAAAACACCGCAGCTCGACCCGCCCGATTGTTGAGGGACACCACGAACAACCACCTTGGGCTCCTGGAGATCCACTTTCGTTTTTGGACCGTAATGACAAGCTGCTACGTCACGGAGGTATTGCGTGAAGTTCGCAATCACATCAGAAGAAAAACCGCCATCGTCTTGTTCGAGGGAGTCGTAGTACTCCAGCCGTTGTTCTCGGAGACACAATAGGGTCCAATGCACTCCATGTTTATGAACAGGAATCAAGACCATCTCGTACGAGAAAATATCCATATCTTTTGTCCATCTCGCAACCCTATCATGTCGATAGCCGCCACGGACGAGCTTGATAAAGAAAAAGGGACTGAAAATGTAAAGAGATGGACACCCAGGCAACGCAGCGTTGGCAAGCAAGGCCAAGTACGACTCCACCACCTCGTCGGAAAGCCATTCTCCCTGAATAAGAGTTTGAAGACTTTTTCTGCTCAACGGAATTGAACTGACCCGTTTGCAAACCGAGGACACCACCTCGTGGCCGTTGCTGAAATCTCCACAGACGTTCCGCAATATTCTCAAGTCCGTAGCGCTAAGCTCCTCGGTAGGCAACGGAACGCAAAAACATGATGTGGCCCTAGCTGCACAAACACCCACGAACAAGTGTGAGGAGTGATCAAAATTACCGGGCCGAAATGGCTAAGAACCGTCTGCCGTTTTCCCAGAAAAGTTGTATCCCCGACTGTTGAATGTGTCCTTGGCGATGTACTTAGGACACGGGTCTTTCAAGACTCCCCGTTTGGCATCGTCATCAGACCCATCAGACAAAGCAGTAACGCTTTCAATAGACGCAGCCAAATGTTTCCGCAAACCTTCCTCCTTATCTATTCCACAAGCCTTTAGAACCTTGACAACTCTCTGGGAAAGGCGAGGCATCTGGACCCTTTTAAACAACCCTATAGTTGACGACTTCTTCGGTAAAGCGGCCAATGACCTCCCTGAAAGACATTTCTCGCGCACGGCTTTTAAAGGCTTCATGGGCAGGGACATTGACAACCTCACACTTGTAAAACATAGAAAACAACCCACAACCCACAAGCTATTTTTTAACAAGTGGTAATAGGTACATGAGCCCATCACATCAATTTGGACGAACACAGAGCTGGCTAGTGACAGATATGCGAGTGCTCCTATTCATAAATCTTACCGTGTTCTGGAGCCCTTTCAGGGAACTCGCCCTCCTGTCGCGCCACTGCGCCAACATCCACGGAGGATTCGAGGTTCTGCACCTCGTCCACGACTGTGTCGCTAACCAGCTCGGTGGCAGCTGAGTCGCTTGGCAAGTCGATGGGTTCATGAAGTGCCATTTCCCGACCGGTACTGAGGACAGATGCTCGATCACCCTGTTCTGCACCGCAACGGGTGGACGGAGAATCATGATCTTTCCGCTCTGGATCCATCTTGATGCTGACGACCACCTTACCGCCTTCCACGGACAATTCGAGGTTCTGCACCTCGGCCACGCCTGAATCGCTAACCAGCTCGGTGGCACCCGAGTCGTCACCCAACTCTATGGCTTTATGAAGCACCGTTCCCCGAGCGGTGCTTAGGACAGACGCTCGACCACCCTGTTCTTCACCGCAACAGGTGGGCGAAGAATCACCATATTTCCGCTGCGGATCCGTCTGGATGTCGACCGTCACCTCGACGCCTTCCACCACGGGTTCTCCGCCTTTCTCATCGCCATGAGCCCGAGCTTCCACCGCGGGTTCTTCTTCGTCTTCATCGTCACCAAGAATGGGAGGTTGCACGAACGTCGACTGACCTCCCTTAACGACACCCTCTCGCGTTGTGGCCACAGCCGACCGACTATGCAGAACCTCTTCGGACGTCCCGATCACCAGTGCTCGAGTCTCCTCCCCTTGCTGTACAGCATGCGTTTCCCCCGGAGCTCCTGCACTCTCTCTGTCAATGTCCACAAAGGCGCCCTCCGAAGCATGACGTTCACACTCGCTACCCACGGTCTCCAACACTTTGCGAGACTGCCAGCGTTGAGTCTCCTCCTCCCGATGTACAGCACGCGTTCCCGGAGAGCGCTCCTCTTCCCGAGGAGTATGACGTTCGTACTCGCCACCCCCGGTCTCCAACACTCCTGCACCGGGCCCCTCCAGCACGTTGCGGGACCGCCAGTCTCGAGTCTCAACACATGAGAACGGAGGCGAGCAGGGTAACCCTGTGTCCAACTGAAGATGTGGGGGGCAGGACGTCACATTTTCTTGGCCCCGCGGAACTGTTGCGTGAGGACCACTTATGGCGGAGGGCGACGTCAACAAATCCGAATGTATTCGGAGTTTGTGGAGGTCGCCCGAGCCGAGGGAACCAAAGGTCGCACCTTCGCTCCTTCGCAATGCAGGCATCCCGCCCTCCAGGCAAAACGAAGACGCGCCCTCTTTCAGGAGCAAGGTGTTGAGCACATGACACCTCTGCTACGCACGGCGGGATGGACTCTCCTCGGCAACGGAAACAAAGTCCTCGCAGACAAGTGCGAATCTACTCGCACTTGATCAGACCTCAGGGTGGCGTCGTCTCGCATGTCCGAATCTCGACTCCCTACATAGTGGGGGTCAGTTTCCATATATTGGGGACTCCTGGACGTTCTGCGCTTTCCGCCCGACCCCTTCCCGCCCGACCCCTTCTCGCCCGACCCCTTCCCGCCCGACCCCTTTCCGCCCGAGTCCTTTCCGCCTGACCCCTTTCTGCCGGACGCCTTCTTTACCGACGATGTCTCGCCCGTCCCCTTTCCAGCAAACTGTGAGCCGTCTCCTCCACCACCTCCGCCGTCTCCTTCGTCTCCTCCTCCACCCCCTCCCGGATGCTGACCGCCCGACGGAGGTTGCGACATGCACCAGTCAATGCCACGAGACGGTGCCATTTCGAGTATGTAGAAAGGCGCTCGAAACTCCAACATGTTGTTGGCGTACAACGCATTTAGCTTTTGTTCTGCATACGCAGCGATGTCCGGATCGTTCCTCTCGGGGTTCATAAGACTCAAATGCTCCACCAGAGCATGTCTCGCCGTTCTCTTAAATGCACCCGCTCCCAGTCTCTTCAGTCCACTCCACTTGCCATCGGCCTCCTTCATTGCCATGACCCACATTCCATTCTTCACAGGAGGTTAGAATATCCTTGGGTGCCAGACGACGTTGTATCCCCAGACATCCTCCGCCGTGAACCGGTGATGCTTGCCGAAGAAGTAGAGTCTGTCATTCTGCTGGTGTCGTGGTCCTCAGGGAGCCTGTCACAAGGTTCGTGATCATAGTCTCTCTCTTCGTCCCCGTCATCAAACGATTGGTCGTCGACTGGTTCGCCCCGCAACACACGCTTCAAACCGGCAGGGGACATGCTATATCTCCGAGGGTCACCTTCCTCTTCATCACCAACCTGTCTAACCACCCGAGGAAGTGGCATGGACTCGAAATCGAAGGTTTCGGAGTCGCTCAACTCCTCCATGTCTTCAGCGTCGAAAGGGTTCTCCTCGTCAAACTGTGACCTGTAGTTTTCGAGGGTGAGCGGTTCGGCCAGCGTGAAGTAAACGTGTTCCAGCCTTCTCAGGAAATGCGAGATAGACTCTCTGGGTGCATCGTGGTACCCATTGAGCACACCGAACACCAGGTTTCTCCGTCGACTGTATTCGAGGTCGGTCGGACCAGGCGGTCTGGGTTGGAAAACGAAGTCCCAAACCTACGTCCTTTTGTTCCCCGGCAATTTCCAATACATGTTACGTTTGGGAGCCCAGTTTCGTTCGTCGGTGGTCCGAACAAACTCGCAAGCATTGCGAGTGTCTGCAACGCGTGTCTTTACGAACTCGTGAAGGTAATCGATCATCTTCGCCTCCTTCTCCAACGCGACGACGTTCCAACCGGTGCGCAAGAGTTCCCACATGACAGACGCATGCGCCTTCCCAAGGAAGAAAACAGTTTGCCCCGCTTTGCAAAAGTTTTCGAGTAGACCAAGTAGACGGGACGGGTTCCGTTCCATATCCCCGTAAGCAGTTCCTTGAAAACTTGTCACGCCGCCGTCCTCCCACATGCTACGAGTGAACCTTTCCTCTTCCGCGACGTCGAAACACGCCACAGCCTGTCCTGACGGGTCCGACGAACAGACAACTTTCGAGTGTGCCGCCACCGTGTGTTTGACCGGACTTGGACCATGAGCACAGGAGGCCTTTGTCGGGCTACTGCCCGGGTAGACTGCGAATGTGTTGTCTTCCAACTTCTCGCCATTAAAAATCACGTAGAGGCGGTCACACTCCTCACGTGATGGACACTAAGCCTGCTTTTGTGCATGGCGCACCCACTTGCCTGTCCTGACGTGATGGACACTAAGCCTGTCCTGACGTGATGGACACTAAGCCTGGCCATGCCTTTCAAGAAACTGAGCTCCCATCGAGAGGGGAAAAAAACCACAAGTGCCAGTGCGTTGGCGAAAGTGTTTGGAGAACGCCCTGCAAGTTGGCGAAATCGTCTTCTCGCCTTTCTGTGAGTAGTGTGGGATCACACAAGTCGAGTACGTGGAGGTTGCACACGTAATATCGCACAACCTCACGGATCGCAATGACATGACCGTAAGCTTGGGAAGGCGGGAAAGCGAAAGGAATAAGGCTGGTCACCCGGTTGAGGTCGGGCCATTTGATGTGCCTCACATCCCCGCTGACCCTGATCGTGTCTCGAACTTCTTCTTCCGTCCGTCGCAAGATGGAACAGACAGACTTTTCGAAAGATTTAGGGAACCTGTCGTCCTCGTATAATTTCTTCGCGTCGTCGAGGGACTCCTTCTCGTGCGGAAGAGTACGTTTGCAAGTGTTCACGTACTCCACCGCGTCCTGGAAATGCTTTCGCATTTCGACCCACACCTGTTTCGTGAGGCCCTGCGGCCCGAACTCCTCCAGAAGCCGCCCCTCGATCCGGAAAAAGGGCCCGTAGCGCCAAACACGTTCGTGTTCCTCCGTTTGAAGGAACAAGATGTAGTGAAACATATGGAGCATCACACGGTCCACTTTCGTCGTCGCGACCATGTCTTTAATTCCAGGTTTATGCTGACGCTTCAGATGCCCGCCCGCGGATTGCACGAACACTCCCCTTAGTGTGAGAATGTCGTCGAGGATCGACAGTTTCTCAACATCGGTCATGTCGGCGAGACACTGCCAACAGAACATGTCTAGCTCCTTCACGACCACGAAAAACTTGTCGTCCGCTTGCGTTTTCTTTTTGGTCGGAGGCGGCGGGACCCGGACCAGCCACCCCATCTTCGTTTCACCAGCCGCCCCTTTCAAGCCAATTTCTGGAATTGCTTGCAGACCCGGAGATTTGTCTCGCATGTATTTGCCCGGCCTCGACAATGGCGTCTTGCCGTCGCCGCCCAACAACTTTCCCTCCGCCCATTTCACGTAGAACCCCATGGCTTTGCGGAAGACTTCATCACCGGCCGTCACGAGCGGCATCCACTGCCTCAATGCATTGCCCACAGCAGTGACATACTCCTCGTTGGCGAGGGACAAATCCTTTTTTGCCAACGACCAGTGAGCTTCGTTTGGACTCTTTCCCAAAAGCAGCTTTTGGAATTTGAAGAACTCTCGTTTTTCGGCGTCCTTGCCGGAAGGGTTCCCTTGAATGGCCACCGGCCTTCCTTCATTCTCCCACGCCTCCCGCATGTCCAAGAACGTGGCCTTCTACGATCGCTGCTTAGACATCTTGTGTCTCGTGTTCTCGTTGAGACTGACCTGCCTATACCCCGCAAAATCTCGGTCGGAGAACCACACAACTCTCGCCGGCCACAAGTGCATCTTCCGCAAATCGAATATTGGCTCACCCTCCAACTCCTTCACAGCAGCCACGGTGTGTTGTCCGTTAACAGGGTAATAGTAGTACTTGTCCTTGTCCTCTGGCTTGAAGACATCTTTGTGAACCCTGTCAGCTTTGTCCGACCTATGCATCACCGGCTTGTAAATGGGTGCCAAAACCAAAGGGTTTTTCGTCCAGATCTTCCCCTTTTTCTCGCGGAATTGACTCAGCATCACATCCTTGATGTCGTCCACAGTTTCGCGACTAAGACTGTGGTGGTTGTAATATCTTTCCCAAGGCGGGATGTCGCAGACCTTCCTGGGGTCAATGAGCAGTTAGACGGCGAGCTCCTTCTCCATGATTTCACCGCCATCGTTCCGCTCGTATCCGAGCCAGAACGCTGTCGCTTCGTCGCACTCCTCACCGACAGGCCCTTCGCCACCGCTTGCCGCCTCAGCAGTCTTCCGCCTTCGAGGTGTCTTCTCTGCATCGCCTTCTTCAGCTGCCACTTTCCGTTTCGATTTCCCCGAAGGTTCTCTCGTGGCCGCAGTGCCTGGATTAGTCGAACCTCCTCAAACCATGGCTCGTCCTTCGCGGATGGTCAAACCGTCGGGCCTTCTCTCTTTCTTATTTGCCGTCTCACCTTCTTCCTTCGACGGCCTATTTCCCGAGGCATGTTCTCAGACGTCACCTCCATCCCCGCCCATCACCTCCTCCGATTTTCCTCTCATCCTCTTCATGCAGAGGGTTCCCTCCGCCACCTCCTCTCGCACCATCCTCTGTCGCTCGCGCTTCTTCTCCTCTCCGAAGGAGTTGGCTCCCTGCCAGAGCTTTCGCGGACAGCGCCCATCCCTTCAGCCTCATTCCCTCTGACGTCTTGCCCCGATCTGCTGGATTCTCTTCTCGTCTCATCTCGAAGCGAATACGTGTCGCCACCACAGTGGACCTTGAGGAGTTTCGGAGTACCGACCCGCTGAGTCCTTGTACCCTGAGAATGCAAGTCCGACGTGTTCCCAGGAGCATCCGGGCTGACCTGCGTCCAAGTTAGTTCGCACTTCGCTTCTGTAGTGGTCTGGGGTTGGGCGTGTTAGTCATCCGAGTTGGTACGAGGTTGGGCATATTAGTCAACGGGTGGGAGTACAATGGCGTCCACAAAGAACACATCCACAAGCACTGGACCATCTGCCCCCGGGGAGGGACGACCTCTTCAGCAATCTACTCCTCAGTATATGCACGCAATGGGAGCACAATGTTTTTTAAACTTCGTTGTTCAGGGGGACCTTTTTGGGCCAGCTGTTTTCATACGACCCACTTGCGTTCCCGACGCTAGGGGAGCGGTCAACGTTCTTCCTCTCGGTACCATCGTCTCGTGCGCCAAGACTCCTGAAGGTTTGCTCAAGTTGCAAACTAACGGTTTGTACGACAAGTGCAGACTGCCTCTCAGAGGTGTTAAGGGTGTGCTGGTGACCATCAAGAGTTTCGCGGGTACGGCTCGAACATGACGTTGTGCTCTCACTTCAAAGGCCTTTACGATGGCAGCAGCAAGCGTCTTCCATCGCTAGAGCAATATCTCGATCTCGCGATGATGGTGCCGAAAGAACGTCCGGTTCTTCCACGAGATCATGTTTTTAGGCTTCTGCCACCCCACGAGGGGTCGTCCGACTTGGCTCAAGAAACTCCAGGGACGGCAGTGGGGCGCGGGAGTGCGATTCACGACGCTGGGGGTCGGGTCAAGGGGCTCGCGCGCAGCGTTCGCAACGAAATGGAGGACGAAAATGACGTAAGAGATGGGTGTTCGAAATGCACACGAAGTCACAACAATCGGGTGAAGGATAGGAAAGACAACAGTCCTCAGGCAGAGTGAGTTTGGAAGGAAGACAACAGCTCCACGGAGAGAGTGCGAACGAGCTCGCTGTCGTAGAATCGAGGCTGAGGTGATATATCTTCAGGAAAGTGCGAACTAACTCGGAGTTTTGGGAATGAAGTCGTCTACAATAAGTACCACATGGGTATCGACAAGGGGGAACCGATGTGCAGTTCTGGGCTGGAGAAAACCGAAGAATGATATTGGTGTTTGAAATGCAAACGAACACAAAACAATTGGGTGGCTGGCAGAGTGAGCTCGGAGGGAAGATGATAACTCTTCGGAAAGATTGCGACCCGACTCGCTGCCGTCGAAACGAGTAAGATGTGGTTTATCGACAAGTGCGAAGGGTGTCGATAAGTGCGAACTAGCTCGCAGTTCTGTAGACAAGACAACAATGGCAACCCGCNCTCGCAGTTCTGTAGACAAGACAACAATGGCAACCCGCAGTACTAGGGGAAAGTGCGAACTAACTCGGAATTGTGGAACT
>BFEA01000297.1:139293-173605 GCA_003427395.1 Chara braunii
AGGGACAGGTGGGCGAAAATCGAGAATGGATTCGGTGTTCAGTGTAGAAACTAGGTATTGATTCGGGGTTCACCATGCGCAGTGACGACTGCAAGTTGTGAAGGGGATCGAGCAGCTTTATACAAACGTTATCGTGGCTATGGCAAAAGGTAATCGAGCTGCAGAACGTGGATCGGCTATGGCGGACGGAGGTGGAGGGTGGAGAAAAGACATCAAAATACGTCCACTGGCGAAACAACAAAACTGGGAATTGATTCGGGGTTCAACAGAACGCGGCTGCGGCATTATATCCTGCGGGTAGAGACAGGGCATCTGGGAATTTGTTCGGACATCGGATACAGGATGGGACAAATGAAGTTATATAATTTTACCTTCGTCGTGCGGCTATGGTGGAGGGATATCGAGCTAGGAAGAGCGAAGAGCGAAGAGTGAGCGGGCTATGGCGGAAGGTGGGGGGGGCTGAAGACCAAATATCAGAACGTGCGTGGAAGCGATAGCGCGACTTGATCTGTTGAGCGACAACAAAAGGGATAACTCGAGGGCTGCAATGCCTTTTATACTTTGCTGCAGCAGGCCTCTTATCGCGATCAAGATGGGGCCGAATCGATTCGCATATCGCATCCCTCGGCCCATAAAACACCATCAAGGTGGGGCCGAATTGATTCGCATATCGCACCCCTTGGCCCATAAAACGTCGGGGCCTATAAACGGTAAGGGGTACCAGAAATTGTCAGCCGTCGATCAACAATTTTCAACCGCGCAGATGAACGGAGCCACTGATATGGCAGTGGCCCCAAAATCTCCGTCAACTCCGGCGTGAAATGATGTGACAGTTCCCGAAAAGAAGGGGCAGGCAATGTCATTTTCGCAGTTCTAATCTGGACCGTCGATCGACATGATCCGACGCACGAGGTCAGGCACAAGAATCTGTAAGGTGCGGCGATTCGTTGTGCGCCGAGGCGGTTCGTTGCGCGCCGAGGCCAGTCGACGGTTTATTTCCCGCCGAGGCGCGGTGATCCGTTGCGCGCCGAGGTCAAAAACACTGAAAATCTATAAGTTCCGGTGTCGTTGTCATTCGGACATTTTGCAAATGTCAACGACGTTGGATATCGATGCGCTTACCCATGCACCATCACCATCGATGCGCTTAGCTCATCGCCATCGCCAACGCTCGCCATGCACCATCGCCATCGATGCGCTTAGCTCATCGCCATCGCGACGTAAAGCTATATCCCCCATCACAGCGTTGGCAATCCCGAAGGTTCTCATCGCAGCGCTGACCATCGCTGCACCATCACAACGCTGCTTCCATAGCTGCGCCATCGTTATCGTTGCCATCCCAACACTGCTTCCATCGTTGCGCCATCGTTATCGCTGCCATCGCAACGCTGGTTCCATCGCCGTGCCATCGTTATCGCTGCCATCGCAACGATGTTTCCATCGCTGCGCCATCTCTCAATTGGTGCGCTATCGCTATCGCTACCATCGCTATCGCTGCCATCGCTATTGTTGTTCCATCGTTGCGCCAGTGATCTCCACCGGTGCGCCATCGCTATCGCTGTTCCATCGCTGCGCTATCGCTCTCCACCGGTGCGCCATCGCTATCGCTGTTCCATTGCTGCCATTGCTATCGCTATCGCTGCATTGTAACGCGTTCCATTGCTGCGCCATCGCTCCACAGCGCTGCACGGTTTCTCTCTCCATCGCCTCACGATCTCCCTTCATCGCTGAGTGATCACTCTCCATCTCACTCCATCACCTTGCGATCTCTCTCGACCACCGGGCAACCTCCATCCCTATGCCAGAGGCTCTCCATCACTCCTGCGCGATCCCGCCATCGCCATTGTATTGTTGTTTGAGACCGTCGTCAGTGCAGCCGCCCACCACTGCGGAATCGCACGAAACAAGTGACAGGTATGCTTAACGAAGGTTTAACTCGATGGAACTGATGTTGTGCAATAAAAAATCTTCGTCATCGCTGTGCCTTCTCTCTCCATCGCTGCGGCATCGCTAACCATTGTTGCACGTCCTCTCTCCATTTCTCTCCACCGGTGCGCGATCTCTACCGACCTTTCGTCATCTATTTCCATCGTAGCGCTATCTTTCCCAATCTATCTCCTTCGTCATCTATCTCCATCGCTGCGCTATCTTTCCCAATCTATGTCCTTCGTCATCTATCTCTATCGCTGTTCTATCTTTCCTAATTTATCTCCATCGTCACCTATCTGCTTCGGTGCGCCATCTTTCTCCATCGGTGCGCAATCTCTCTCTCTCGCTGCGGCACATCTCCCAATGAGTTCGTGATCTCTTTCCCTTCTTGCGCCATCCACCTTCTTCCCCAGAATATACAACGCACTTTCATTATAGTTGTCTTTAGACTGAAAGATGACCTGAATTCAGCTGTAATGACCGGACGTTGTATTCGGGGAAAAACTGTGACTCCATCCATCTCTCTTGGTGCGCCATCTCTCTCAATCGGTGCGTCATCTCTCTCCATGTATTTTCATCGATGCGTCATCTGCCCATCGCTTCGCAATCTTTCTCCATCTTAAAAAATAGTACGCAATCTTTCATCGATGCGCCGTCCGCCCAGCGAATAAATTGCGACGATCTGTAGCTCGTACTACACGCAGAACAAGCCGGAAACAACTTGCACTTGTATCCGTAGTTTCGTAATGGAAATGCTCGTTTACAAGTGCGAATTTATTCGCTCTTGAACCAACCAGCCCCTTAATTTGTTACTGTTTAGTCCATAGGTCAGAATTAACTCGCACTTGTACCCCAGTTTTGTAATGAAAATGCCCGTTTGCAAGTGCAAATTTATTCGTTCTTCAATCAACCATCCCCCTAAATTTGTTACTCTTTAGTCCATAAGTCCCAGTTTCATAGTGGAAATGATCGTTTGCAAGTGCGAATTTATTCGCTCTTCAACCAACCATCCCCCTAAATTTGTGACTCTTTAGTCCATAAGCCCCAGTTTCATAATGGAAATGCTCGTTTGCAAGTGCGAATTTATTCGCTCTTCAACCAACCATCCCCCTAAATTTGTTCCTCTTTAGTCGATAATTCGCGTCTCTTCTCGGCCCAAAAGCATGAAGTCCTTTTGTATTTCCGTAATTGAAATGTTCCTTTGAAGTGCGAATTTATTTGCACTTCAAATTTTTTGTTGTTTAGTGGATAAGACCGAATTGACTCGCACTTGTGTTCGCTCTTATTCCGACCATGAACTTAATTTCTCACTGTACGGTGAATAAGTCCGAATCAGCTCGCATTTGTACTCTCGCCTGCAAAAGTGCGAGTTTACTCGGACTTATCCAAACCACTTGCACACTGAACGAGTGGGAGAGGAGTCGGACTTGAGATACCACTTGAGCTTCACATCAGGGTCCGACAAAACGATATGGATTCAAATGTTGTTCTTCCACTGTTTTGTGATAAATATTAGAAATGCGAGTTTGCTCCCTCTTGTTTATTTCCCTGACCTCGTCATACGTTGACATTATTTTCTTGTTGTACAGTTTCCATGTGAATCGTCTTTTCAAATGGTTGTCCAACCCGTCCACTGTGTAACGCCACCGCCACCGTCACGACAACACGGAGAAGACGATGTTCAAGAACGTCGTTCTTGTGACAGCAGCCCGGAAGCTCCCTCTTATCGACATTGCGGTTTGAAAAAGGAGTTCTCGATGTTGACCCCGACGAATCATTCCAGCTCGTCTACGACGTCAGCGCGGCGTCGTTTTGCTCGCTTTACCGACGCTCCCGACTGTCAGCATGTATCTACAGAGTTAATCCCTGGTAGTGAGGGTGTTCGGGATGTCGAGACGTTTCCCAGTGGATGGATGTTCGTGGAGACAAATTTTTGTGATGAGTCCGAAACGACTAGATCAGATCTAGTGCGGATAGCTGGTAGACTGTCTGAAAGCATTGAAGTTACCCAACCCCTAGCATTTGACTACAGTCGGTCGTTGGTGGATACAGACTTCTGCGGTACGCCCGATAGAAACGGATCTGATCGGGAACAGTGCGGTGCATTTGGTAGAAACGGGTCTGATAGGGAACAGGCAACGACACGCGTGTGAGAAAGTGTCGAGATAGGTAAGAGAATTGCATGTGTAGCCGGAAAAACGGGTGCAATGGGAAATTGGCAGACTGGTTTTGAGGACACAAATTTTTACAGTTCATCGGAATCCTCCCTATCCGATTTGCCGAGAACCACTCCCACGGACAGATCAAATTTCGTAGGTGCAGCGCATAGGTCCCCGACCAGAACTCAGCCTGGAACTCCCGAAGCAGTCCTTCAGGTTTTGTCTCATCCCCTACCTGGAGAAAGGAGAAGATATAATCGGAAATTTAGGTCAGTTAGAAGGTCAGAACATTCGAAGAGAGCCAAAAGTCGCTTGAACGAAACTAACATTGCGCTCGTCCCGACGCACAAATGTTGTAAGAACAAGTGTCTTCGGGTCTTGACCATTGACGATATCAAACCGGTGCGCGAAGCCTATTACGAAATGTCCCTCGAAAGGAGGATCGAGTGGTGGATGCAAACCCTCGACAATTTTACTATCCTCGACGGTGGTCTGGAAAGAGTCCAACCAGTGCATTGCAAACGCCGTGTGTGCATCGCCGGTTGGTGCAAAATAATAGGGATATGTCGAAACACATTTCGTCGTTATAGCAAGTGCAAGTCAGACGGGGTGGTCCATGGACGGCATGGTCGATGGGGATTGTTGAACCCGAGACCGGAGTATGTGAGCCTGCTGGCTCGTGTGACGAGGTTCGTGGAAGAACATGGAGATGCTATGCCTAACGAAATCGTTGTGAGGGGGACCTCACAGAGACCTAAAGTTAGGCTCCTTGCTTATTTTACGAAGCTCTCTGTATACGAGTCCATCAAGGCGGACTTGGAAGCGGCGGGTCAGACTGTCGCTTCGGAGCAAGTCTTCTACTCCATATAGAGGAAGTACTTGTGCCGTGCCGACCTTGCCAAGTCCAACTCGTTCACAAAGTGTGGTGAGTGCGTCCGCCTTAGACAGGCCAGAGATAACGCCTTTCTCCTTTGTGACCGTAGGGATTTTGATGAAAAGCACCGCAAACACCAACTAGATCAGGTCGCTCACCGTGCTGATTACGCTGACTGGAAACTTCGTTCCATTTTGAACCCTGCGGAATACCTATGCCTTATAGTGGATGAAATGGATCAGAAAAAGACAACCATTCCTCACATCGGCATGTATAATTACTCCAAGGATCATCAACACGACATGATGATGAAAACGAACCTGACCGCGGTCGTAGCCCACGGCAGGAAACCGTCCATTTATGTTTACACGTATTTGCCTTTCTATGCGCACGGTTTCGATGGCACCATGGCGTGCGTTATGCGGACTCTATGCGAGTTGCAGGCACTGGGACATAAATGGTCATGCCACCTCCGAATCCAGGCGGGCAATTGCTGGCGGGAAAACAAAAAACAATATCTTATGTGTTTGGCCTCTCTTCTGGTGAAATTCGGGATTTTCGAAGATGTCGAAGTGGGGTTCATGCTCGTTGGCCACACGCATACCGACATAGACGTGACTTTTAGTGTTTTCTCGAAAAAACTGAAGGACAACGATGCTTACACCATGAAGCAGTTGTTCTCGCTTATCGAGTCGTCGCACAAAATACCGCCGAAGTGCATTGAGCTCCATCACATTGCCGATTGGCGCCGGGTAGCGGATCGACACGTCGACAGAAGCATCCTTGGCATGTCGAAACCTCATCTTTTCAAATTCTTCATGCGTGACGGCAGTCCCGTCATGGTGTACAAGAAGTAGTGTACCGATGCGGAATGGATGCCGAAAGGCAGACCAGTTCACTGGTTTCCGGTTGTCGATGGGCAGTATGCAGGCCCTACCTCCCCTCCACAGCCATGTATTATTCCCCGTGTCGTTAAAGAGGATTTTCGTATGGCTTGTGACAGTGTCCAAAAATTTATGGACGTCCTCGAACAGCATAGACACATGTGGCAGACATATAGGAAGGAGGAGGTCGACAAGCGGGAGGATGCTTTGTCTTACTGGAAAGTCATCTTCGTCGAGGCGGATGATATGATCCAAAAGCAAAAGAAGAAGGAGACGAAAGAAGGTGAGGAAGAGGATGTCCTCGGGGTGGACGAGCCCGAGATCTACCCTCACACCTTCTGGCCACAATCAGTCGAAACTGTGGAGGAAGTTCAAGAAGCCGACCCTCCTTCGCCAGATGCTTCGCTTATATATGTAGGACCGAGTGCGGGCCGTCCAAAAGTGGACTTCGACCCTCGGCGCCATATAAACAAAGCTGATTTTCTGATTGTTAGGCCGTCTGATGAGGAACTGTCTCAAGGTGTCCCGTTCTGGGTCAGCAGAGCACAGTCTGAGGTTGTGGACAACCGTTCCTCACCTCATTTCGGTTGTTTATGTATACAGTGGTGAGTGCCTACAGGTCACTCGTCCGATCTTCGCGAAAGGTACTCCGGCGCTTGGACGAAGAGGTGGAAACTTTCCACTTCGGACGAGGAACAATGGCAACGCGCCGAAACCGTGGCTTATTCTTGGAGAAGGCCTTTTCGCAAAGGGACGGATGAGGCAAATTCGTGACAGGCCTTACAATACCCACATCCGTTTGCGAGAAAGCGCTTGTGGCCTTGGGGGACGGTTGTCTTTCCGGTTCGTCCGACGTGCCCGTTTAGATAAATGGGAACTGATTCGGATTTGGTAACTACGAACTGAGAACTAATTCCGGTTTCTTGTCCTGCAGGATGCATGACGACGACACAACATCGTGCGACGTTGTATACGAGACAACGTCCTACGAAACCTCGTCGTACGCGAGCGAGTATTCCTTTTCAATCGAGAATGTGGACATGGATCTTATCATCATGAACAAATGCATTTGGGCACAATAAACGCTCAGTCTTGACAACGATTATCTGCATATCGAAGCTGGAGTCGGCCTCGACGGTTACATTGCACCCAAAACATGTGTTGTTGATGGACAAACTACAATAGTTCGTGATAGAGGATCAAATATGTGGTACCTCTACTGGAGTTCAGAAGAAGTTCAACTTTTGGAAGTTTCATCCAGTCAGGAGGAGAAGATGGACATCGAGGATATGGTAGATTAATGGGAGTCGTTGCGCTTCGAACAAGAGTGGGGTTGTATGGACGAGCAACATGCTAAACTTTGCGCATGGTACTGCATCGGGAAGCCGCAGTTGCGTCTTCCTGTGATCATAGACTACCATGGACGAGTTCGTCTGTTCAACCGAGGCACCCCTGTGCTGACTCTTTTCATGGCGGCCAAACTTTGTGGTAAGCGAATGAGAGCTTTCTTCCTTGTGAGGGAAGACTTTCACGAGCCCTCGTCCGCTCTTGAGCACTTCCCTGAACGATTCGAAATAGATCCTTCGCTCACAAAAGAGTTGAATCAAAGGGTTGACTGTTTGGTGCATGCTTAACTTCACTTCCTTTTCGGATTGTGTGAGGACATATTCTTCACGTTGGAACACAAGGACAACTGCAATGACTACACTCTACGAAAAGTTTCGCATCACCGTTCGGGTGTCCAAACATTGGAATTCGTAGGGGGTAGGCGGAGACAGATCTACGACTGTCCTTACTGTGAGGATGGACACCAGTCGCCATAACCTGCTATGTGAGACAGCTCCGAGTTAGTTCGCACTTTGTTGTTGTACTCATAGGACAACCTCGTTGTTCATCGACGCCATCGTTGTTGACATTAGTCTGAGCTAACTCATCATTGTTGTCACTTTTTCCACCCCGTGGTCTTCAATAGGAGTGTGGTCTGACCGTTGCACAGGAATGACGTTGTTGAGATTAAGAGGTAGTTCCAACACGAATGACGTGTTCGAAATACGGCCACCCTGTCAAGAAGTGCGAACATATTCTCAATTATCTGACTCCGAGTAGGATTCTCCGTTGATCCTTTTACTAAGTGGGAGTACAATCGTAGTACTCCGTGCGCGTCATTGCTAACATGCTACCTCGTGTTTCCTCACGCAATGCAGGATGAACTATTACCAGACTTCAGCCCTCGCAAGCACTTCCAGCTCGTCTCACGGCGACGTATCGCCAGACCGGATTCCCGATCTTGGTCTCTTCATTTTCGACACGAATATATGAAAGTATGAGCGAGTAAATTGTTCACGCCGATATCTGAACATCGAATCGGATGTTGCGCCGGATGGGCAAGTTCCCGTGATATTGAGGATGGGCGCCACCGCAGATGACCTTGTGGTCGATAGAGATATGGGTTGGAACTTCTGGCACCTGTACTCCTTGGAAGACGATATAGATGTAGAGCCCGTCGGCAAGGAAGGAGATCCAGAGCCTGCCACTCCTGAAGAGATGATGGACGCGTGGCGCGTCCACCGCGCAAAGCATAGATGGTCAGACCCCGACAGGAGGCACGTAAAGCTTTGTGCCTGGTTCTGCCTGGGGCAACCGGTTGTGCCCGCACCGGTAGACTGCCTGAGGCACGTAAAGCTTTGTGCCTGGGGCAACCAGTTCTGCGCTCACTTGCGAAGTGCGAATCTACTCTCACTTATTTTCGAATCGTCGGCGGCGGTTGCAGGACTTGCGCTGATTTGCGAAGTCTGAATCTACTCTCACTTATCGACCCACATGAATGAAGTGTAGAAAATAAGTCGGCATTAGACGGCGGTTAGAAAACTTGCACTCTCTTGCGATGTGCGAACCAATTACCAATTATCGAACCCTTTCGTGCATATAAATCCCCTGTATTTTTTGCTTATGCACTTGCGAGAATCGCAACTGATGCGCTTCCTTGCGTTTCTCCGCTGATGCAGAATGGATATCGGGACTTCGTCGCAGAGTAGGAAGTCCTCAGCGCCGGATGTCGATCTAGTCATTTTGTCGAAGAACATTTGGGAAGACGTTGGACTCTCAGGTTTGAACCGTGACTACCTGCACCTCGAAGATGATGTTGCCCCGGACGGGGAAATCCCTTCGTGGCAAAGTGCGGAAGAAGGAAAACTTCGGATTTGCCGTGATGTAGGGTCGAACTTTTGGTACCTGTACACTCTGATGAAGGATGTACAGGCATACCCTATCGGGTTGGAGTCACTTCTGAAGAGGGAACCCGTCGAAAAGGAACCCGTCCAAACTTCTAAGATGGTTGAAGAGTGGCACATTCTATGTGAGAAACTTAAGTGGGCGTCGTTGGACAAGTTGCATCAAAAACGTTGTGTCTGGTTTTGCCTCGGCCAACTGACGAAGTCAGCGCCGGTGATCATAGACTACTTCGGTCGAGCGAGGGTGTGTAATCGAGGCACGACTGTCGTGACGCTCTTCACTGCCATGAAGATGGATGGTCGACGAATGAGAGCTCTTTTTCTCGCAAGGGAGGAATTTCACGGTATCAAGCTCACTTCTTTTCAAGCGTTTCACACATCCAGCCCTACTAGTTCCCTTGCACGGTTCAAAAACAGGCTCGCCATAGATCAAGCACTCAAAGATGAGCTGCATTTGCGGGTGGACTGTTTGGTGCACCAATAACTTCAGTACCTCTTCGATAGCTGCGACGAAATAAATTTCACAGTCGAACATAGGGACAACGAATTGCGATTTGTTTACCGCCATCTGGATTATTCAGCCTCCGGACCTCAGGAAGTGACTCTGCGCAAAGGGAAGACGAGATATGAGTGCGACTGCCCTTACTGCGATGCTGCACATCTACATCTTCACTAGCGACGTTCTGAATTAGTTGCTTCGTGTTTTCTCTACTGCGAATAGACTTGCACTATGCTTGCAGCCCGTTGAATTCCATGTTCGCCCCCTTACTTATCTCTCGTTCATCATGCCCCGTCCCCTTCGGTATACACCGTTGCACGACAAACTGTCTATCTAATTACGAGTTCATTCGCACTTTGCCAACATCAGACGGCCTCAGCTTCGTCGTTTACCCACCTCTCCGTATATGACAAGGGCGATGTTCTCTTTTCTGATGCAGGATGTCGTCTGGAAGTTTCAGTGGGACGGTCGTTGTCAGAGACCTCAGCTACTGCAAAAGTTTGCGAAGTGCAGTTGTTGCCGCAGATGAGAACATTTATGGTTTAGAGTGGTTTGGCAACATTAGGCTTCCCAAATACCGCTACCTTCCGGTCCCCGAAGACGTTTGCGCTCGTGTCCAGCCTTCTGTTTCACCCCCGCCTACCCTAGCTTTTTAGTACATTGTGATGGCCACGCTATGCGACACGCCCGTCTTCAGAATTGATTTCTACATTGCGTTCGAAGGGGAGTTGAGAAGCTGTTTGTATTATACGTGCGTAACCAGCACTTCTTTCGATAGAATGTCAGAAGGTTGTGAGCCTGCTATTACGTTTTTCTAATCGATCTTCATTATGCATATCGCCTCCTGCTTGGATGGAGAATTATTCCTCGTATCTGGCGTGAGAGAAGATGACAGTTCCCCGTTCTGGGGAGACCGTTGTCCGTTCCAAATTCGTCACTGGATCAATGTGAATCGAGTTTTAAGAGATATGCTCATGCGCGATTTGCCAAATATCGAAGCAGATCTTCAGGCCCGAATTCCCGAACCAAGTCCTTTTAATCGAGTTCAACATAGACGAGCGCAACGACAACGATCGCGGGAGGCTACTCGAAGAATGAGCATGCTGGTACCATGAAGATCGTACTAACTCTTTTCACCCGACGCATGCTACGAAGATACTCGTCGTCTCAGGGTATTCGGATTCTATATGCGAATAGACTCTCATTAATCACCTCACTCCTTTTGCAGTGGGTCTGACACTATCACGTTGTGGTCATCATGTCAGGCTTGGATGAGCTTCTGTCTGGGACTTGTGTAGGCAGATAAACATCGTGTCGGGTTCGGATGACCTTTTGTCTAATGCAAGACTTCGGCACGAATCAGCGTTCGTATAGGTCTTCGGCTCGAATCAGCTTTCGTGTAGGTCTTCAACATGTTCGTATTAGAGGTAGGGTTTGTTTCATGTGTAATGCAGGACTTTTCGGCTCCATGTAGAGGGGGAGTGATATAGACTGTACGGAAGCATCTTCTGTAGATAAGGGCATATCATGTAGACTATAGGGTCGAACTTTTGGAATGATTTTTGGAATGCCTACTACATGTGCCTTAGAACGTGTCCTTCAATGATTTTTGGAAAGGCTCCATGTACTTTGTGAATTTTGGAAAGTCTCCGTGTACTTCGCAATTTTGTATTGAATTGTTTTTGAAAACACCTCTGTGTACTTTGCAATTTGTCATTGAATGATTTTTTTGCGTTGAATGATTTCTGGAAACTCTCCTTGTGGTGTGCAACTTCACCTCTTAGAAATACACTAGGCAACTTGAAGGCGATGACAAAAGTTACTTATAGGAACCTGACACAAAGATTTGATGACATTTTCACCGGGTAATATGCAAATGAGAAGCCGACGTCCATATTGGCAAATGTATCTTCTCCACACAAAGATTTGATGACATTTTCACTGGGTAATATGCAAATGAGAAGCCAACGTCCACATTTGCTTATAGGAACCTGGCACCGGGTAATATGCTAATGACAAGCCAACCTCCATATTTGCTTAAGGTGACAATTTCGACAAACCATCCATTTTCGCGATGGCAAGAGTTACTTATAGGAATGGATATGTATCTTCTCCACACAAAGCTTTGATGACATTTTCACCGGGTAATATGCAACTTACAAGCCAACGTCCATATTAAACCATCACGCTGATGGTGTGCGCACCTGCGAGTTCATTCGCAATTCTGGTGTGAACAACAAGCAATTCCATCGCACTTTTCTTCAACTTGACCTTCATAAAAACAACAGGCAACCTGCAAATGTTTCCCTCTCTCCTTTCCTCCCGACTTCCGCAAACGAACCGCCCGTAAGCACCTGCACATCACGAAACAAGAGCACGTCCCAATTGGAACATCGTCGGGTTCTTGCGATGTCGACTCCTGCATGATGACTACACTAAACAGCGGCGGGATGACCGGTCCGCCTCTCCGATGTGGATCTAACGGTGGATTGCGTCAAGTCTGCTCTCATAGATCCACACCGGGGATGGGGGCCGGGATCCGACCACAGTTTGCTTGTAAGGCATCATATGATGTGTCGATATAACTGACATCCATAACTGCTTGGTGAGCATCTAGTGCTACACCAATAAGTTCCAAACACGGTCACAAAGTTCCCTAAAAATGTTCATTGTCGGTTCCTCACGTCGTCGGTTCCCACGTGATGAGTACAATAAACAATAGCAGAATGGCAGGTCCCCCTCGCCGGAATGGATCTAACGGTGGATTGCGTCAAATCTGCTCTCAAAGATCCACACCGGATAGAAGGTCCAGCAATCAGCCGTTGCTTGCTGGTAAGCATCATATGATGTGTCCATACGATCGACATCCAAAACTGTTTGGTGAGAATCTAGTGCTATGCCAAGCAGTTCTGCCGCAAGGTGCCCTAAGAATGCTTTTAGCACTAGAGACCTGAGACCGCCGACTGTTTGGCACTTCTTGAAGGTGGTCATTTCAACTGATGCAGAGGGCTCGTGATCACTTTCATTGCTTGTATATGTGCCCGTGGGTGCTCAGCGTGGCATACATGTACTACTGTTTGACACTTCCTTACGGTGCTCTGTCGAATACCGATAACCGCGAATTGACTCGCTGTTCAACTAGAGTCTCTCTCTCTCCTGCCATGCCCGTTGATGCGCCTCTCGCCCGGGTGGGTGCAGTGCAGCCGTGCGGTGGTGGTCGTGTTCAACAAGACGCCCGTCATCGGATTTTGGACGGACGTCCTTGGGGGTCATGGTTATTTTCTTTCCCTGTAAGCTGGGTGAAAGCATTTGCTTATTTGTCTTTTGTTGTGGCCTACAGGGCATTTGCCGATCGCGATGGCCATATCGGAGTTGATTATCCTGGGTGGTTGGCTTGAGCGCATGGCATACCCTTTTCCCCCATGCGCGCTGCGCGTCTCCGGCAGTGGAAACTCCACTGTTATCGATGGTGCGACAAGAGACGAGATGGAGTATGATCCTTGGATGAAGGTCCCCCCGTTCAGTGATGGTCCCCTGGACTCGTGGAAAGAGCATGAATGGGACAAAATGCTCAGGGAGTGTCCGTGGGTGGACGACTACAAGTTCGCTAACATGTGCGAGTTTGGGAGTTTCATTCCCGTGCCTAGAGCTGTGCTGGGTTCAGTTCGGTGCCGTTGCTTGAGTGCAAAGCTGAATATTCCTCATCATCAAAATGTGTTGGCTTGCAGTGTCATGACTGCTTTGCCTCGCACATGGTCCCGTGCGCTGAAACCCGAGTTGCTTTCTTGTGCACGACTTTCCGAGTTCCTCGATCAGTACCCGTTGCACTCTCCAGGGATGTTGCCTCGAGCAGTTTCCTACTGGTGTGTTAGATTGCGTCTCGGAAAGTTATTCTTATCTAGGGTCCTTTGCGTCGCGTTTTCGAATCGGAATAGGATCTCAACTGACGTTGTGGTCTACGTGTCCAGGAATGAGTTGCACCTCGGGAGAGACAGGATCGGTTTGGTCACAATAGAATACGAAGGGACATGAGATTTGGTAATCGGGGGTAAGGTGGACGATGTGGACGCTTGGCGTGAGGTTGAAGCTCAAGCGTCCTCTATACGGGATGCTATAGGTACGTCTCTGGCCGGAAGGACCTGGTTCGTTCGCATGAAATATATTTCTATGTTCGTGGAAGATGCTCCAGTTGATGCGCCGCAGTGTCTTACGTTCGGGTCGCCTGTTCGAACTTTGAATGATCGCATGTACACACCGGTCTGTCGTCATCGGTAGAGGTGAAAGTTCTGAACGGATGTTACACTCCGATTTCCTTATACATTACACACATGAGCTCATGGTGTGCGCACCTATCTCTCCATCTAAGTGCGAGTTCACTCACACTTGCTGTGTGCACCCCGAGCATTCCACTTCTGTGGTGTGACCACCTGGCTCTCCATCTAACTGCGACTTCACTCGCACTTGTGCTCTAAAAGCCCGAGCAATCCGCTTGAGTGAATGTCTTGACGACTGCGTGTGGGCGTGGCCACGACAGTTCCCGTTCGCCAACTATGTTCAATAGTGTCAACGTGCCCGTGTGTATCGTTTGGTATGTGCGCGTGGTGTGTAGGGTGCGTAATGGAGGCGACCTTCTCGACACCACGAATCATGGAGTCGATCTTCTCGACACCACGGACCATGAGTCCCGAGACGCACATTCGCTTGGCAGAACCGTTTCCTCCTTGCGCGAGATCCATGCGGTATTTTAACGGTGTAACTACGATCCACGGAGCGACCACAGAGGACTTCGACGAGGACCCCTGCATGCCCGTCGTCCTGTGCATGGACGAACATATTGACGGTTGGTGCGATGGGAATTGGGCCACGATGGAGAGTCGCTGCCCTTGGGCAAGCCAGTACAAGTTCGCCAACATGTTGGAGTTCGGGAACCTCATCCCGCTCTCTGACGCTGTCCTCGGACACAAGTTCCTTAACCATATGAGCAGAGCACTGGGCTGCATTAGCCGCCATTTCAGCCGCCTCGAGTGCCACTACGTCAGATCGTCGCCACGGACTTGGGGAAGCTCGCGAAAACAAGAGTTGATGGACTGCGCTCGTCACTGCTCGTTCCTGGAGCAGTACCCACTCCGGTGCCCCGGGAATCCGCCACAAGTTGTGTCATACTGTTGTGTGCGATTGACTGTGTCCGGGTCTGATTTCGCCAGAGTTCTATATGTCGCTACTTCGAACAAGAGCAGGAAACTCGTCGATGCAGTTGTGCTTGTATCACGCAACGAGGTTGTGATTGAGGGAACCAAATTCGTGCCGACACGCGGGCCTGCGCGTGTAGATGGGTGGCGAGATTTGGTGATAGTAGGACGGGTCCAAAACTTTTCGTTGTCGCATGAGGTTGAGGAAAAAGTGTCTGACATACGAGACTGTATAGGGAATTCCTTAGCACGAACGGGAGTGTTTGTCAGGATGAAATACATGTCCGTCTTTTCGGAGAGTGCGTCTGTCGACGAACCGCAGATCCGCGTGTATGGATCATCAATGAATGCTTTGTATGGCTTCGGTACACGACCTCGTCCACGGGGAACCCTGAATGTCACTGGATCTGGACGTGTGGTCAGACTTAACTGAGAGTTCATTCGCACTTTGCTTAAGTGAGAGTTCACTCGCACGTAAGTGAGAGTTCACTCGCACTTTGATTAAGTGAGGAGCTTGTCCATATATAGTGAGGGGAGTGACGATTGAGTGTTGGCCCCACCAGGGGACTTATCATTGGCCAACTTTATTTACGACGGTCTACACGTCCGTATGTGTCGTTTGTGTGTCGGTGATGTGTACGGAGCCTGATGTCGTCGAGACCTTCGACAAGCGTCAGCATGAGTCCCGAGACGCACATGCGCTTGAGTCTCGAGAAGCACATGCGCTTAGCAAAATCGTTTTCACCTTGTGCGAGATCGGTGCGACATCATGACGGTCAAACGTGGATCGACGAAGCAGCCAAGGAGGACTTCGACCACGACCCATGGATGACCGTCGTCCCGTACATGAACCGGCATCGCGACGAATGGAACGATAATGATTGGAAGGCGATGGAGCTTGCCTGCCCTTGGGCAAGCCATTACAAGTTTGCCAACATGTTATAGTTCAAGAGCCTCATTGCACTGCCTGATGGTGTCCTCCAGCGAAAGACCCTGGACGATAAGGGTAAACCGATCCACTACCGTTCCAGCTCCAGAGGTCGCGTCGGCTGCGAGTACATCACATCTTCGCCACGAACTTGGGGAAGTTCGCAGAAGCAAGAGTTGGTGGACTGCGCTCGTCATTGTTCATTCTTGGAATACTACCCACCCCGTTGCCAAGGGACTTCTCCACAAGCTCTATCATACTATTGTGTGCGGTTAACGGATGACGGATGTCCTTTCGCCAGAGTGCTATGTGTGGGTTTTTCAAGCAAAAGTAGAAAAGTTTTGGATACGGTTGTGCTTGTGTCACGCAACGAGATGGTGCTTCAGGGATCCAAGTTCAAGGCGGTCATGTCTCGCCAAGATGTAGATGGGCGGTCAGACTTGGTGAGAGCAGGTTAGGTAAGAGTTTTTTTATCATTGTGGCATGAGGTGGAAGATAAAGTGTCTGAAATACGTGACTGTATAGGGAATTCCTTAGCATGACGAGGAGGGTTCGTTAGGATGAAATACATGTCCGTGTTTTTGAAGACTGCAACGGTCCACGAACCGCAGAGCCACGTATATGGATCATCTATGAATGTCATGTATGGCTTCAGTTCACGACCTCGTCCGCGAGAAACCTTATATGTCACAAGGTCCGGACGGGTTGTCAGACCTTGTGTTTAAGGGAAAACATATTAAAATAGAATTTTGTGGAACATGATGTGCATGTGCATGTGCACCTTGAAATGGTGGATATTGCAACTATTGCCTCTCTCACCTCTATCTACTACTTCATACACGTTGCCTCTCGAACCTATTTCAACTATTGCCTCTCGCACCCTCCATCTTCTATTTATTTTTCGCTTCGAATGTTTTTCCGGAAACAACCCCCGTCTACTTTGCAATCTGCGGTTCAGTGATTTGAACATTTCTCGCAACTCTGCGTGCGGTGTTTTCATCTGCGAAGGTGCAATGTTAGGAAAAGACTATGCAAGTTGCGAGTGTTTCCATCTCCACGTTGCGGTGACGAAAGTAAATGTTCTGAATGGATGTTATATATCTTGTCCATGCAAAGAAATGGCACGCCGATGACCTTGCAAGTTTTTCGATCTCCGATGTTCATGCCAATGTCTTACAGTCATATATATCTTGTCCATGCTCATGTCAAGGAGGCGATCGATGTTTGTGATGACAAGAGTGAATGCTAGGAATCTATGTTATTGATTTGTCCATGCAAATGACAAGTCAGCATCTGTATTGTATCACAGTGCTGATGGTGTGCGTTTGTCCATCTAAATGAGAGTTCACTCCGACTTGTGGTGTGTACCCCGAGCAATCCGCTAGTTGTCCATGCAAATGCCTAAGAACCGATAACCTGCGGGATCTGGAGTTCAATTCTGTTTCTTGAGTGTGAAACTCTGCTCGAAACAGATCCAAATCCAACAGGAAGTCCCACCACAGACCAAGGTTCCCTTAGAGTGCGTGGCCATCTGCACAGACAACCAACGACTGTTTGACACTTGTTAAAGGTGCTTAGTCACCAAACCGATATTTGCGAATTAATTCGTTGTTCAACTAGTATTTGTCAATGCCTTTTCAGGTTAAAGCAAGGAGCTCTCTCTCTCTCTCTCTCTCTCTCACACACACACACACACACACACACACACACACACACACAGACACACACAAACAATGCTATTGGCAATCGGCATCGAGAGCGAACAACTGTTTGCCACTTACTTAAGGTGCTCTGTCGAACACCACCAACTCGTGAATCATTTGGTGTTCAACTACTATCTGTCAACCGGAGAAGGAGGTCCTTCCGGGAAGATAAATGGTAGACACATTTGTTGCGGGGGTACTGACTGGTTGCGGGTTCAAGTTACCAAATGTCGTCCACCAGGCTGGGTGTTCCGCCCGACCACAGTTGACAGGTTCAGTCCATGAACTTGCAAGGTGTCGGGCGCCGGACCCCGGACCTTTTATGGAAAACAGGCACCACATACCCAACACGATGCCCTTTTGAATCGTGTACTGTCTGTCACAGCAACACTAAGTCAGTGGTGTGCGTTCATGTTGTCCATCTAAATGAGATTTCACTCCGACTTGTGGTGTGTACCCCGAGAACACCACAAGCAATGTCCAAGAACTGCTAACCTGTGGGATCTGGAGTTCAATTTTGTTTCTTGAGCGCGAAACTCTGCTCGAAACAGATCGAAATCCAACAACAAGTTCCGCCACAGACCATCAAACCTTCCCCCGGTGACGGACTTCAGCATCCAAGACTGCCCAACAACTGCTAACCTGCGGGAAGCAAATCCACACCCAGCATCAAGGTTCACTTAGAGTGCGTGGCCATCCGCACGATATCTGCCCAGCAACTGCTAACCTGCGGCAAGCAAATCCATACCCAGCATCAAGGTTCCCTTAGAGTGCGTGGCCATCCGCACGATATCTGCCCAGCAACTACTAACCTGCAGCAAACAAATCCACACCCCGCATCAAGGTTCCCTTAGAGTGCGTGGCCATCCCCACGACTATTTCACACTTGTTGAAGGTGCTCAGTCACCAAACCGATATCTGCTCTGTCAATGCCTTTCCGGGTGAAAGCAAGGAGCTCTCTCTCTCTCTCTCTCTCTCTCTCTCTCTCTCTTTCTCTCTCTCTCTCTCTGGACCTGGAATCAGATCTCGCATCAAGATTCCCTAAGTGTGCTAATGACAATCCACACAGATAACCAATGACTCTCTCACACTTCTTCAAGCTGCTCGATCGCCAAACAGATCAGGAACCAGCATCAAGGCCCCCTAATAGTGTTATTGGCAATCGACATCGAGAGCGAACGACTGTTTGCCACATCCTTAACGTGCTCTGTCGAACATCACTTACTCCCGAATCATTCGTTGTTCATCTGTCAACCGGAGAAGGAGGTCCTTTCGGGAAGATAAATGGTCGACACATTTGTTGCAGTGGTACTGACGGGCAACTTGCCAAATATCGTGCACCAGGCTGGGTGTTCCGCCCGACCACAGTTGACAGGTTCAGTCCATCAACTTGCAAGGTGTCAGGCGCCGGACCCCTGACCTTTTATGAAAAACAGCCTCTGCCCTTTTTTACACTAAGGTGTCAATTCGCATTTGATAACGACTATTCATGTATGAAGGGCTCAAAACACCCCACCACAACATTTGTCATGTCGACACCTCATATACTGACCATTTGTCCTCACTTAAAGTGTCGCATGATGCCCTATTGGACCATGTACTGAGTGTTTATTCGCAGTCGAAATAGTTCACTTTTTGACAAAAAGTTTATTTTTTACGAAATGTGTATTTAACCATTTTTGTGACTAAGCAAACGGGAATGCCGACTCTGGCGGTTCGTCCCTTACCCCTCTGCCGCGCACAAAACCCACTTGCGATTCACAACCAGAGGCCAAGATACGAGGGGTTTCTGATTCTGGCGGGTTTCCCGTCCGCAGAAGACGGCCCTCACCGGCAACTGAGAACCAACAAAGTGAAATTTGCCGATTCTGGCCGAGGATAAAATTCTTCCTAAATCATCCAGGTAAATATGGTCCTTTTCGTGAAACTTCATCACTCATCAGTCAGCTTACCATGCCAAAAACTTTTTATCCACCTTTGATTCTGCAAAGGTGCCTCTCACAATAAGTCTCACAGTCATCCCTTCTCTCTCTAGGATGAACTTCCACACGACCTTGTTAATACTACCCCCTTTCCCAGAAACCAAAGGGTCTCATTACAGAACAAAACACCCCCTCTTCCAAAAATTACGAGGGGTCTCATCATAAACCAAACATCCCCCCTTTTTCCAAAATCCAAGGAGGTCTCATCATAATACAAAACATCACAAAACATCCCCCTTCTCCAAAATCCAAGAAGGGTTTTCCCTAGAACAAAACATCACTGAGGGATCATCTTATGTATCCTCGTCACAACTTAAGCAATCAACAACCGGCATGGTGAAGCATTCGAGTCTCAAAGACTCATAAATCTTTAAAGAAATCCCCACAACCTTTCACAAACGGACTGCACTTCCTCCCCTTATACTCTGCCCCATCAGCTGCCCGTGGACAGGTCGCATGAGTATACCGAGGAGTAGGCAGTTTCACATGTCACGCATTCACACAATGTTTACACCGAGCCAACATCCATCAGGATAAACCCACACAAGTGAGAGTGATAGTGATCGTCACAAACACCAAACCTCATAGGGTCTCAACTCAATATGTATACCACGATACTATGTCTCTCTCCAAAACAACATAGGTACCCAGCCCTCACGTCCCACTCTGCTGACTAACCCATGTCTCAAACACACGAGTACCTTGACATATGCTCAAACATATACAAAAGCTCAAAGCAAGCAAGTCTATCCCAACACATCAACATATCACACACCTAGACACAACTGTCTAAACCACACCAAAGGAGGAAACCATTGAATCGTCCAGTACTACAATCTGCATATGTACAAATGGACAAGGTAGTCGTGACTACACTTAGATATGCACATATCTTTGATTCTACTAACGTATAGGCGAACCAGTTGCTACTCACTCATTATTTTTTGGCTTTACCTATGTGGTTGAGCTTTATTCCTATCTACAGTCCCAGTTACCTTACCGGACCATTATTGCGAGAGTTCCCCTCCAATCTGTTTTTCCTCTCCCGCAATCAACTCCCATTATCTAAGTCGTCTGGGCTCAATGCCTCTACCTTCACCTGAGCCTATACTATATCGGGTCGGTCACGTCTCTTCCCTTATCATTCCTTTTCTTTTCTTCCCTCCAGGCTCGTCTCGCTTCCTTACACCTGCGAGACGTATGACTCGTCTTTCCACAGTAATTACACACAATTCTCGACCACTGCTCTCGCCGCCTCTTACTTTTCCGATTTGCCCAGCTAGAAGCTGGTACTACCTTCTTGTCACTACTTTCTCTCCTTGGATCGGGTGCAGCGGGAGGTTGGGCTACCCTAGCTTCCTCCTGGCTTTCTCGCCTTTCTTGCCCTTTCCTGCTTGGAATGTCAGTCGTCCTCTCGCAGGTAGAGATCACAATATTATTTGCCTTATTTTGCACCTCTTCTTTCTTGGCAGGTGACTCACGTTTTCTCCCTTCACCCCACTTATGATTCCGCTCGTTCGCCTTACCATCCTTCCGTGGCTCCTCTTTCCCGCCTTTAGAGGTGCCAGCCGCCAATTCATCTGCCTTTTTGCGAGCCTCATCCCTTTCACAATCTCTTAACGCCTTCCTCCTTCTGGCTTCGCGTAGGATGTGGCAAAGGTACTGATCAAAATCTTCTCCCACAAAATTCTCCCGTATTTTTTTCCATATAAGTCCTCCCGTCCCGCGGATCAGGTCTCATTGCTCTTCACCCGTAAAATGCATAAGGAAGAAAAAACACTTGTCATGCTCAGACAGTCCCCAAACCTTGTGGGAAGCGTGCTCATACTCCACCAGAAAATGCCTCGCTGACTTGTAGTCATATCGATCCATCTTCTCGAGGTCTTCTCTGGTCAACTGTTCCTCTCCCAATCGGTACTTATTCCTCATGCCATTATAAAACTTCTTTCATGATCACCCTGCTTTCCTGATCACTTCACCGACATCCTCTTGTAGGTCAACATGGATATACTTTATGACCTCCCTCAACATCTGCTCCTCATTCCACTCACACTAGACCACTATCTGCTCAAACTTGCTAAGGAAGCTAGAGACATGGTTACCGTCGAAGAAACCGATCTCAACCTTGGGCATGTTGTCCCGCTCCCAGTCCCGCATGCTGAGCAAATCAACAAACTTCTCGGCCCCAATCCTTTCATGAGGGCCCTCCATCTCGGGTTCCTTCGCCCCCATCACCTGTTGAACAAACAACGATTGGTTAACGTCGAGACTCGAGATGAGTCACGTATCAAAATACAGAATCTACCATACTACACTTACCCCTATACTTGCCTTCGCAATACCATAGGTCACGTATATCTTATACTGGCAAGGTTCCTCAGGGCTAATCATAGGCAATCAATTAGTAATCACTGCGGTAGTAGGTAGTAAGAGGCCTATAGTCAGGCGTAAAGGAGAGCACTCCAGTAAGACGGTAGAAGACCCCTTCTATCGGTCCACTCCTGCCCGTAGCCCATCCCAGTCTTCAATTTCCTCATTTGGATTATGAGAAATGGCATATACGTCAAGTTGTCAACTATAGTGGCCATGTTCCTGAGCCACTAACTAAAGGTGAGAATTTCGAGTCTAAGTACAGACCATATATTTGTTCGCATGTATGGTGCCCATATTCCCACCCTCGCGCCCTCAATGCCGCTTCAGCTGCCGCCTCTACCCTTGCCTGTCCACCAAAGCTCTTCTCTATGAGGAACTTAGGCAGGGTGACTCGCAGCGGAGAAGATGGAATCGTGAACTCCCCAGCGCACTTAACCTCTACACAGGTTAGTACTCGCTCTTCCCCGTCACGGGACGCTTCCCTCGCCCACTTAGCCGCATATGCCTCGGCTACCCTCAAAGGCTTGTCAAGCAGGCTCCCATGCCCAAGTGCCAACTCTACCCCATGCTCGATCCACAATGAGGGCGAGGCGTACATCGTCACCCTTACAATCGCACACTCCCGCCCATCATCAAATCCGGACTCAATCCAGACGAAGATGTCCGTGCCCATCGACATGCCCCACCATGAAGAGATGTATTCTCCAGCTCTGACCCGCCTGGGTAAAGACACCTCAAGCCCTCCCTCTCTCTCAATTGGCCCGAGCATACGTGGGTCTTCCCGTGCATAAGGCATCCTGAGGTGCCTTTGCTTTGTCTGGGTTCTGCCCATCACAAACAAATGTCCAACATGTCTTTCATTATCAACCGGACAACCCCTACCCCTTTTGGAAAAGTGATCTAAACGTACAGGCTTAGTGACCAACCATGAGCCAAACGCTGGACTGAAAACGTTCATATAAATCCCTACAGACTGATAATAGAATCCTGATTCAAACGTCCTAGTCCATATCAGTAGTATCCTTCAACTTTCCTTAACCTACTTTTCCTCAAAGCGCACATACGATTTCTAGCCTTACACTTAGGAGAGGATTTGTATCTTCAACTCCTGACAGAGGACTCATCCTTAGCTCCATTCTGATGCAACAGTATTACGATGCCTTCCCAATCACTCAGGTGGCTCTTATGGCGGTCAGAAAAGGTACATCATAGGGCTAGCTCTCACAATAGTCGTGCCTATCCTTAACCATGCCAAGCACGCAAAGCACCGCCCAGGTCTGCCGACTATCGAATCAGACGGGTTACCAATCCCAAATACCATCATGCCAGTCAAAGTCGGTGGACGCAGAATCAAAACACTTAGCACTCTCGAGTCACTCATACCACATTAATCCAAATCCGGTCACATCAATCAAAGTTACATCGCCTAACCATAAGACTCAAAGACTTCATACTTTGCCTATTTCTCACATTCCCATACCCGGATGTCGTTCCACCAGGGACAACGGTAGGCAACCATTATCCCCGGTAACGGCGCCACCTGTCGAGCGCATCGGTCCGGCACCTCACCAGGGCAGCGCGGGATTCTCCCGGCCGCGTCACGGAGGAGTTGGTTCTTAATCCTCGTCGCAAATGTACATGGAGCTTCCGCAAGTGGCTCCGACCGAGTGCGCCAACCATACCTCTCGTGAACCCCTACGACAGGATATGGCCTACTCGAGGCACGACTTACCTCCACCTTACGGGAGCTGTCACCTCCCTTCGGTGGGCGTATCCCCGCCGTGCTACCAGTCCACAGTACGAAAGCTAATCAGTTGCAATCGCAGAGGTGGACCAGCCGAGGGCGTTTCTCGTTCGTTGTAGCATAGGGGGTATGCGTGGTAACACGCCTCTATCGAACCCGCACGCGACCCGACTTCTTGGAGGGCTGAGGTCCCAAGCGCGACTCGTCGTCGGTCGACTAGGACACATTACACACACCACTCGCACACCACTTTACGAACACAAAAATAAAACACACACACACACATACGAAACGACACAACACAAACAACGTGACAACGCTCCTAGCCCCTCGGTAGCCAACCCATAACTTTCCAATGCGGAAATCGGATAGGCGTTGCGCGCGAGCCTTAATATAAAATTGTGCGGACACAGGGCTAACTCATACCGACTCACAATGCAAACGTACACAAGCAGTCGCAATGATGGCGTACTATGTAGTGCCCATAATCAAGCGGTCCCTCGTGGATCCGAGTACCGCTTATGACACTAAAGTGTCAGACTCAAAGTGTCGTGAGGGTCTAGTCCCTCACGACATTGCACGGCTGAAGGAATAGTTGTGCAACCGCCGCGAGACCTCTGACCTTTGGTCTGAGCGTCTCAGTAGGCAAGGGAAATAGGTTCTGCACGGGGGCAGATTCCTTCCCTGCAGAGTCTAGGGCTTGGGATGTCCTAGACAAGGACCTTGAATCCCGGCCCAGGACCAACGTATGACTATAAAAATCTCTAAAAAGCAAAAGATAAAAGGGGACTTCCTTTTTCTCTCAAACACATAATCTGTTTAACCCTTAAGCGTGGTCTCATTAGGCTGCGCGAGACACTCAAGACTCATATATATCACATAAATAAAAGGGTTATTAATATGTGAAGATCACTTCTCACAATCATAATGGAGCTCTTAGCCATATATATATACATATGTATATGAGCGCAGCCAGTCAAAATCAAAAGTCCGAATCACCAAACATACCTGCAATCACATCAAAGATCCCACCAAAAGTCCAAGCACTACACGGGGTCAACTTCAACCATTCTCTATACTCATACCCCTTGCTTTAGTCATACAAACCTCACTCTTGTGCAACTCCCCAAAATAAATACTCAGTACTTTTGTTAAATGGTCATTCAATAAAGTCTGGGTGACGACACAATAAAATAATTCAAATCACAGGGCTAAAGCCTTTAGGTTGAATGACAAGAGCGAATTGAAGTTGAATCGTAGACCGACGAATCGGTAACCGACCTGTTATCAGTGATAACAGAAGAGGATCCTCAAAGGATCAAGCTGAATCTAGTTCTGAACTTAAATCAAACGATCAGGAGGACCTGTAACACATGATAGGTTAATGCCCCAGACCCAAAATCATAAGTTCATGGAGAATACAACTCCATAATACATTCTCACTCAAATCATCCTAGTTAACTACATCTAAGCCTACCTCTACGCAAATGACCAAAAAAAGGCAAACTCATGACAGAATCTCCCCTTATTCAGGGTGGATCGCCAGAATCGCCACTTGTCAAAACATAATCTATCTCCTTTAAACTAACAAAATTTCGGCAGCGCTTTCCGTAGGAAAAGCGCATTTCCAGAATTTATATAAGCTCAAATATGAAAAGCAGTAATTATTTTTAACTCTCGAAAGTCAAATTTTGTCTAACTCACTGACTTATTAAAAATATGGGCAACACTCCCTTTAGAAAAAGAGACTTCCCAGATTTATACTCAACCAGATTTGAATTCAAAAGACACTCTAGAGTTTAATTCAAGACAAATTTTAAATAACTCCTTAGTTTTTGCTGAAATCTCGGCAGCACTCCCTTGAGAAAAGTGTCATTCCAAAATTTATACAAAGCTAAATTGAGAATTTGATAATAACTTTAACTTCTCAAAGTCCAATTTTGTCTAACTCTCTAAATTAACAAAAATTTGGACAACACTCCCTCTAGAAAAGGAGACTTTCCAGATTTTTACTAGGTCAGATATAAGAAAAAGACAAGTTGAACTTTGACAATTCAAAAATTGACTAACTCCTTGGATTTGTAGAAATTTCGGCAGCGCTTCCCGTAGAGAAAGTAGCCCACCAAAATTTATACAAAGCCAAGTATAACAGAAGATCCCTGAAAATGCGAGAATTGATCTAAGTAAAAAACTTAGCTCAGAAAATGCAGAAATTGAACAAACTCATATCGCTCTAGCACGTGGCGAGCAACTACACCAACTACCTGTCAAAGTGAGACTCAGACTAAGTGGTAGCCTCATTCAGTCACATGCAGGCTAAACCACAAATGTAAGTACTTTCACCATCCCAAGTCAACCTGAACAAACAATAATTCATGATCTTTCAATGATTTATCCCTTTATACCCAAATTACATAAAGCATAAAGTTAGGTCACCCGAACTTCTGGAATGTGCCTAACCTAGCCGAAAAGGATACACAAAACAGAAGGCACAACTACTCTCTTCTTTAGGCATATGACTAGGTCATTCTAGTCGCCCTGAACTGTTTAAAATATTCAAGTTATATATAATTATCTGTACTTAGTCTTCTAAGGCTGCATATGACTGAACTAACTCAAGTTCAATTTGCCCCTGCTTACCATCAATTTTATTCTTAATCATACTCTCTTCAAGTTGTGATAGGCTATAGTTAGACCACCTAAACTTATAGAACAGTCTGACTAACTCGTTCTTAAATAAAATAGTAGCAAAGTATAACCAAGTTATAACCATTGGGTTCCAGCATGCACGACGCTTTGAGCCAGAGCCCCTGAACTTACAAAAGGGTCTAACTCTCTGCCAGTTTCATTTCTCTCTAATTCATCATGTGCGTGGCATCAAGTCAGACCCCTTGAACTTACAGAAGAGTCTGCCCTTTGCCAAGATTACTTCTTCAGAATAAAAAGGAGGAAGAGGCTGTGCCACCTAAACTTATAGAACAACTCAGACCTCCTCGTTCATAAACCAAAGAAACAGATAAAACCCAAATGAAAATAAGGCAACCCAATGCACCAGAACTTATTGAATGCCCCGAGTCCCTGAAAATCAGGCACAATCAGACCTCTCACAAGTCAGAGTGGTCAGGCCACCTGAACTTACAGAATAGCCTAACCTTTTATGCAATCCATAACACTGGGTCTCCCCAAACTTATGGGGACATCCCAGCCTTCAGAGCAATCAGACCCCCTAAACTTATACAAGGGTTTGCTGCTCCATGCAACCCAAAGTAAACAAAGCACTGGGTCTCCCCAAACTTATGGGGATCTCCCGGCCTTAATGACCCAGTCAACCATCAAGCAGAACAACCCTCCATCCTGCCTTTCCCCAGATACAATTCCTTCTAACAATCTGCTTTCATAAAGTCAACAAAACTGAAACTCAAACTTGAGCATACATTCCTTTACTTAGTCTTGTTCAGTGTCCTGAAAGTTAAACCACAAATGGAGTAGGGTTGCACTCCATATACTCAGTCAGAGATGCAATGGGAAATACAGATAGGGGCTATAGTCTTGGCTTATAGAGGGGAAAGCAAAGGTTACCTTACAGTTCCCTGCCTCCAGAACTCTTCCTGAGTTCCGGCAGAGCTTCCGCAATCGGTGGAATGACTCCCCAAAAAGTCTTGTTGCGGTCCTACGGGTTGCAATCCCGCCTGCCGCCTTCCTCTCAGAACAGGTAGACTAGACTTAGAGTAAGAAGGGTAGAGGTAGATGATTTTAAACTCTCATATCCAAGGGAGGTGCACTCAGACCCGCGCGAGAGGGCCTTGACATCTCGATTTGCCTGAGGGCCCCGCAATGATGGCCAACAACAGTAGCAACTTAGTCGCTCCAGAGTCAGACTGCCGATGCCGATTCTCCTGATGACCTCCCGAATCGCAGCAATGACCCCCTTCACCACTATTCCACCACGCTACGGCACAACCTTCCTTCGCTGTTTAACCACCCTACCATATACTACGACACCGCCCTCCTTTATGAGGGACCCAGTATCTCACGCATGACGCAGTCTGGGCAGACCCCGTATGCAGCAACAAGTCGCTGTGGTACACAACAGTACTTGTGGGCAACAACAAGTACAACACAACGGCAATCGACTGGGGGCAGTCACCGCCTTGATACCCAGCAGCAACTTGAGGTTCAGTGGTAGCAGCCCCCACCTGTTCGGAGGTCAATCAACAACTGTGCTAGCTTTAACTGTTCTTCGTACCGCCAATGGTGAGTAGCAACCCTCTCCTTATGTACACTGACCCCGTTGTTGCTTGTACAACTCAACTCCCCCGGATCAGCAGTACCCCGGTCAACACTCGGACCTGCAGTTTCAAATTGTCATTCCCCCTGCATACGCAGGCTAATCAAGGTAAGCGGCACCCCAAATAAGATTTTGCAGGCAAGCAGCACCAATGGAGTTCGCGCCACTCCGCACGGTAGGCTGGGCAGGATAGCGTTCCAAAGGTAAATCTTCTATATCACTATGGCATTGTCACTTAGCGCCTGTGACGAGGAGTGACCTACAGTTGTCAGCAACTATACTCGAAATGCTGCTAGAGCCTGACCATATAGACCTTTACGGCGCTCAGGTTCATTTGTCTCCTCTCCCTCGCTCTATTGCCCCTGACATGCAATGCATCTAGCTATCGACACGACTGGGCTCATGCAGGATCAAGCGGGTGAAGCCTTCCACCCGACAAAGAACCACGTGGATAACTCCCGTCGGTGAATGGTACGGTGGCTACTGCGGCCGTAACAAGAAGCCGGATTGCAGGCAAATACCAGCGAGCCCGTATCACCAAACAAAATGCATTTGGCCCTTATTATGGCCAGGCTACGACCACAATCTGAAACAGCCCAATGATCATGGACGTGACAGACAACCACGAGCAATAAGATCATATCTTCGAAAACTACTAGCACAATTTACGATCCTAACAACACACACCCTGATCATGACGAGCGATAGCTTCGTCAAACATTCGAATTCCTACTATCGAGATCGATGATGGCAAGCACGAGGTGGCGAGGAGTAACACATGCTTGGAATAGTGGGGCGCCCACTGGCATTTGCCACCTGCGCAGTATCAGAATGGAAGCTCGACTAGGACACGGAAAGATGTACTGCGAGTTCTCACTTCCTCCCATTTTTCTTTCGCGCCTGTCGCGTTCACCCCCGCTCGTCACATGGTCCGCCAGATACGAGAATGAATCTTCCGCCAAAGTACGGGAAGGTTCATTCTATTCCCCTGCAATGTCCCCCCGCCATGCACCACGCAGCCCCCATGATCTACACTTCCAAAAGTAACCCCTCACTGCTAAAACTAACACCGCCATCATGCTCACGCTGCCCAAAAACCCCTACTTTGACACTTGACTCACCTGATCTCGTCACGTATCGGGTGGGAATCCGATTCTTCTCTCTTCTTCCCCATAGCTCCGCGGGGCACATTTCTACACTAACTTCTCCCACACTCTCTTACTCGTCTTTCCGAGTTCATCATCGTGGTCGCCTGGGGCAAAAACCCCAGGTTTGGAACTTACCTCGCTCGAATTCATCGAGGATCGAGCGAGATTTGGAGTTTTCGCTCCCATCTTCCTCCCTCTCCGCCATATCCCGTTGCACCCCTTTCTCTATCTCACTCCTAGTCTACTAACCTTTTTACTAACCTAACACTTTCAGCAGCTTCGCCCTGTCACAAAACCCTGATCTTAGTTCTTACCTTGCTCGATTCTATCAAGAATCGAGCACGCTATGCCCTCTCCTGTCCGCCATATCTCCCCGAAGCTCCTTCTCACTCCGCACGTACCTGGCGCAACTTCATATCCAGGTTCATTCCCCCCTCCACGACACTTCGCCCCGTCCACACGCGTTGTTCCCCTTCTCGTTGCCTGCTCCCCTGCGCAGCCCCCGTTCTGCCTTCCACTCCTCGACTGCGCCTGGCATGCATCTCACGCTGACTCGCTCACACTGGCCCATAGTATCTCTACCCTCGTCGCGCATGCACCCGGCCCATACGTCTGTCCACGTTCATTCGTCCTCCGCCCCTTCTACCCTTACCGCTGCACCGCCACTATGCTCTCCGATCGGGTAAAAGGCGGCTCCCGACACTCAAACTAAGGAGAAAGACAAGTTGACTCTCGCCCTGGCCAACTTACGTGCTTGGCCTTTGCACAGGGGCCGTGCTAAGCTTCTCAGTATTGTTCCAATTTTAACGGATGTCCCGAAGGACTTCAGCCGCGGTGGGCGCCCCCTCTCTCTCCGCTTGCACCCACCACTCTATCCTGTCCACATTTTCACCCACCCCCTGTGCTACCTTGTCTTAACACCCGTTCCCCTACTGTGCCAGCCTGGCAGGCTGTCGCCACAACCTTACCTATTCCGCTTGGGCCCAGGCGGGGTTCACCGCCCCCTCGAACCCCCAACAACCAACCTCCCACGTGTATAGCTGGTCGTGGTACTGAAGGTGTGGCCTGCTGCCAGACCCAGCTTAGAGTGTGGGCCTTGGTAGCTGGCCTCGGTACAGCCTCTCGGTGGCGCTGGTAGATACCGAAGCGAGGACTTCGGGAACCGCAGTGGGGGAGAGCTTTGTGCGGCTGACCCCCTCCAGCCCCTCAACGGGCAGCCTCGACACATGCCCTGCGGTACTCTGTGCCCCGATGGCACACACACACTCAGCCACTCAATGACCTGCCCATACGTCGGACCCCTCGGTCCGGCTTTTCACAATGGCAGGATAGGGCAACTTTTTCGGCCTTCCGAACAGGCGGGAACTCGCAAGTCAACAAGGCAAGGCGCGCGCTCGAGACTTCCGGATGCCGTGATGACCACCCAAGCCGACGCCACGCCCAAATGAAAGGGAAAGGAAAACGTCGAATAAGAAAAAGTACTCCAGAAATAATAAAGCTTTTAAATATTTTTACCCATGCGAAGGCGATGGGCAAGAAAAAAACCTGAAAATGCCGATATCGCTCCCAAGCTACCGACGACAAAACCCAAAGAGGATAGTCCCGCCGGGCCCTTCGCGCCATTCTGAAGTTCCCGTGCCGCCGTCGCTCGATTTCGATCCCTGAATCTTCTTGACGAAGGTCCGATACTGTAACCAGTAGCGCTAGGCCTAAGGCTCGGTCTAGCCTCGGCGGACGCCTAAATAAACGGGCGCTGCACGACGCGCCTAGCTACCGAAACGCCTTCAGAAATCACATTACCGTCGATGTCGTCCTCCGCACGTATCCACAGGTCACAGGCGAGCACATCAGTCAGCGCAACATAATCTTTTTAATCCCTATCTAATCAGAAAGGAAAAATCTGGCCGGCGGTTACTCCGACTCCTCAATCATCAACAAATAAAAGATCACGCGCGTCTCAAAAATCCGTGCGCCCACACACACCCCATTCTAGTCAACCATCCAATCAACTTAAGTCACAGACGCGGCCGGGCCTGGCGCGGAATACTTAAACTTTAAACCTAAACTAGTTTCTGTCGCTTGCAAAAACCAGGGCGGATACCCTCGTAAGGGTATTCGCACCGACATCGTTGCATGTGATAGCTCTGCAAACATGTTCTTGATATCGAAGGTCGCCGTCAACACCCCTTCTCTTGGAGAGATGGTTGATGGGTGCATATGTTTTCAGGTCTCCTTTCCAGGCTGTTCAGCCACTTAGGTTACTACACCACTATCAGATTGTGTGTGAATCTATACATAGGGTTGCCTGAGCCTTTAGGCAGTTCAACCACTACTGGTTGATACACCACTTTCAGATTGCCTACAGATCCACTGCAAATGGTGGGATGGGGGTATGTGAAACCTCTTTTAGAAGCTTCAGTCAGTTCAACTGTTTCAGGCCCCACCTGAAATCCCTGAAATGACATGAAGTGGTCGAAGCTTCCGAAAGGGGTTTCAGGTACCCCCATCCAACCATTTGGATGGGGGTATCTGAAACCCCTTTCAGAAGCTTCAACCACTTCAGCGGTTTCAGGTCCCCACCTAAAGTTCCTGAAATGACCGGAAGTGGTTGAAGCTTCTGAAAAGGGTTTGAGGTACCGCCATCCAAATGGTTGGATGGGGGTACCTGAAACCCCTATTACAAGCTTCAGCGACTTCAGTGGTTTGAGGTCCTCACCTGAAATTCGTGAAATGATGTGAAGTGGTTGAAGCTTATGAAAGGGGTTTCAGGTACCCCCATCCAACCATTTGGATGGGGGTACCTGAAACCCCATTCAGAAGCTTCTGCCACTTCAGTGGTTTCAGGTCCCTACCTGAAATTTCTGAAACGACTTGAAATGGCTGAAAAAACAGGCAAAAAAAAAAAAAAAAAAAAAAACATAAAATTTTTTCTACAAACCACACGAAACTTTTGAAATGACCTGAAGTGTCTTCAGGCCATTTTAGAGGTTTCAGACCACTTCAGAATCTTTCATTCTGAAATTTGACGTGGTCGTTAACCGCAAGTGTTCTCTTGAGTTGAGGCCGTTCGCCCATGTCGTCAAACGTTGTATCGCTTTTTCCGACGATGATACGTTGAAGTGTATTCGTTTCGCGAGACATCCCAGCATGCAATGGAGTGCTTTCGCCAGTTTCCTTGCACCTTCTTTCGTCGGTGAGTTCCATGTCGGCGCAATCGGTCTCCATCGCCGAGGATCCTTGTTCTTTGGTATGATGTATACATCTCCCAAGCGACCTTTCTTCGTCCAAGTTCCAATCTTCTTCAAGCCCCACTCATCGTAGCCTCCCTTACTCATTGCCAATGCTGGTCTCCGTTAGGCTACTCATCTCGAAGTTGCTGCCATGCCAGAAGATATCCTGGAGCGCTCTCGCATACACCATCGGACACACTACTATGTATGTTGCCCCTGGGTTACGATCCATTGACATGCACACCAGACCTCTTAGACACCTTTTCCATTCTACGAGCGTCTGATAGCAGCCCTCCTCGCCTTTCCCCTTTTCATTCACGCACGATTCCACTTCGTCGAGTCTTACGGTGAGAGACTTCCCTGTGCTCCCGAAGATCTTACTCAGGCCATCCAAGATTGCAGCCATAGTTCCTCATCTTAGTTCCCTTGTCCGTTGTGGTGGAATATTCGTTGCGTTCAGTATGAAGTCTGGGGCATATAGATCGGATAGCCTACAACGTACATGGCCTTCCCTGAGAGGGAAGGGGCTATCTGCGCAGGCGCAGATGCTACCATTCGAGCGTGAGTACTCCCGATGGTTGTGAAGCACGTCACCTACTGTCTATTTTTTCTTCCACACAGTACGTACGTGTCTTCGTACAATTGTAGTAGTCTCTTCACTCAGACCCAGATCTCCCACCTTCACCTTCGTCAGGTCACATAGTCTCTTTCTATCTATCCTGTCATCTTAGGGAATCTTAATCACCAGCCTCTTCCTTAAGTTAATTCCTAATTTCTCATTCAGTACCCTCGATATAATACAACGCATTCTGTGTCTACTCCTTTTTTCAAAGCCTCTTGTCGCTTGGTAGAGTAGTGTCCGCTCGCGGTCCTCCTTCTTCCATAGTAGTTTCCTTCTCCAGGGCTGGGTTAGCAGCAACAAAAGTTGACGTCTAATCTTGGTAGGGAAGGTAATCGTCTCCGCTGGGTCTCTGATGCTCATCCCCCCTCCCTTCTCGATCAGTTTCTTGCCTTCCTTCAACATGCACGTGGTACCGTGCATGTTTTCTATCGTCACGCCAAATCTGCGTTTGAGTACCTTTCAGTCTTCGCACCAGATGTCTCCGCTGCACTTGATACGTATGTCCTTCTTCCCTCCGCGTATCGCATACTCCAGATAGTCCGCCAAACTGGTAGTCATTTTCCCCGTCTTGTCTTCAAATCTCAGAATCCTTCCCTTCCTATCTTGTGTCCGTACTCTTCCTTTCCTCTCTTGCTTTCCTTTCCTCTTCTTCTGTCGTTTCGGACGTGTCACTCTCTTCGCTTGGCAATTCAGCATCGGCGACCACCTCCTAATTAGACATCGTTCAATCCTTATGAGATCTAGGTCATCTTCGGCTTTTGTGAGAGGTAAGGCTACATATTCCTCTGTCCCTATCTTTCTTAGCCATCTACATAACGATTGGCTCTTACTCTCCTTTCCTCTACTACAGGTAATATGCTCCTTTCATCTGGAACTGAGATCACGACTAGTGCGTCCTATGTACACCTGTCGATTTTTCGCCGAGATCAACGCATACAAGCACCTTGCAGGATTGGCCCACTCAATCCTATCATCCTCCCACAAATCTCTGAATTTCGCAGCCCACGATAATCCTCCAAGTAGCGTCAAGATCACAATTGCACATCTCAACGCAGCATCTATGAGATCACAAATCGTTCTCTCCCTTCTCATCTTTCTAAATTCAACCAGCGAGTGCCATATCGCCCAGGTACGGTCGAGGTCAGGTCGTCACATGTTTCCTAGCTCTGGATCGCCTGCAAGAGAACCCATCGGACTCCTCTCTCCCTCCGCTTCTTCATCCGATTCCTCATTTGTGCAGCGGGTCGCCTCCTGCATCTTGCTAAATAACAAGCCCTTGATTGCTTTGTCCCGTGTCAAGTACTCGGTACGTTGTCAGGCGGCCACAAGTAGTGCGCCGCCTGAAAACGGCAGTTTAGGGGTTAGGCTCAGGGTTAAGTCCGCGTTTTGACAGTGCTTTGGGATGACCGGGCTGCGGGAATTATGAGAACTCAGGGTACCCCTGATTCTGGACGCACTAGATTTTAAGAGTAACCCCCAAAGACAGCAAGATGGATGGGTGCACTGAGCACAACTAGAGACCGTCATTTC
>BFEA01000297.1:196143-207137 GCA_003427395.1 Chara braunii
CCCCCAGAAATTCTTTTTTTCCCCCCCCACGTGTTCCCCTCCACATGCGGGCCCCCGCCAGGTGTATGCGCTCATGTTTTGGTGTGCGCGCACACCCGAAACGTGATTGTGTGTTTTTTGGCACGCACCGGGGGGCTTTAAGTGCGCTCAAACGGCTTCATATTTTCCCAGATCCCACAGTTCGTTGCGGCCACCCGGCACACAGCCTTGCATTCACTATAGTCAGCTCGTAAGGACTTTCCAACTCGTTACCTACACATCACCTAGCGGCCCTAGCCATGACTTCGCTGAAGGTGGCAGATGGGTTGAGAGAGAGATATTCAGACGAGGTCGCGTGTTTAATAGTTGCGAAGAGGGGAATAGAAGACGGGGAAGACTGGCGTGGAGGTAGGAGGGGGTGGAGTATGGAGAGAGAGTTTGGGTTAATCGCTCGGGGAAAGCCATATTGATCCCTGTGAGTTCCTTCACAACCAATCAGGTCACAGCGTGTGGGGAGTATCCTCCTTACGCGATGTCGCTTAACGGCTGGAATACCCTGGGGGGGATCGGTAGGGAGTTCCTGTATGGGGATGAAGTTGGGAAGGAGGAGAGTGCGAAGAGTAGCGCAGAGTGGGACCAAGATCCGAACGAGAAGGAGTGGGGGAAAGTACGAAGGGAGAAGGAATGGAAAAGAGTTACATGTGAAGGAGGGAAGGCGCGAAAAGGACAAGAGTGAAGACGACATGGGTCGTAGCGGGAAGCTGGGAAAGCTTTCGTGCATATATTGCATAGCACTGGTGCAGAAAAGAAAAAGGCACCGAAACAGTTATGTTTCGTTCATCCTAGTTCTAAAACTAATTCAAGACTAAAAAATTCAAAATCTAAATCACCACGCGGAATTGAGTGCGTGAAAATCATACGTCTATCTAGCTTCCTACAGAAAATCTACAGATTTTTCAGGGGGGAGTGTGGGAACATCCACTTGCAAGAAAGGACACATCAGCATAAAAGGGCCTTTTACCCGATACAAGCCTTGTAAAAGTAAAGCATTGTGAAGGGATATTTGAGTATCTCGCCAAGACGCAGAAACGTGAAAGCAGGTCAAAGGTCCAGTTCTCTATCAAAAGGCCCATCCTAAACTAAAGCAAGGGTCATTGTCGAGTGACATACCTATTCGTCAGGAGATATCCATGTTATGTCTGTTCAGATATAAGTGTGTCTGTACGTGCAGTCATTGTGTCAGTTCGTGCAGAAAGGGAGTGTCTATTCGCACAGCGTGAGTGTCTGTTCAGGCAGTAAGTGTGTCTGTTCGTCTAAGTTGTGCCTGTCCGAAAGTACAGCCAATAAACAGAGTCCCAGTTCTGGTCTAAGTCTCAGGGTCAGTCCAGATCCAAACATCCAAGTCCAAATCTAGGCCGAGAGGCCTCAGCAGCAGTTGAACTTCATTGGGACAGTACTATGACACATGCAGGTGCGCCTGTGCTTTTTGTGCCTAAGAAGGACGGCGGCGTTCGCATGTGTATAAATTATAGGAGATTAAATCATATAACAGTAAAGAATGATGAACCATTATCGCGAATAGATGATTTGTTGGATCGCGTGCAGGGTAGCAAAATATTTTCATAGATTGATTTGAAATCCGGCTACCATCAGATTGAGGTTGAGTCAGAAGACCAACATAAGACTGCCTTCAGGACAAGGTATGGGCGTTATGAGTTCATAGTTTTGCCCTTTGGTCTAACGAATGCCCTTGCCACTTTCCAAAGAACGATGAATGAACTATTTCATGAATGGCTTGATCAGTTTGTTGTTATTTATCTCGATGATATTTTGATTTTTAGTAAAGATGAAAAAGAACATGCTGAGCACCTTCGACTTGTGCTAAATAAACTACAAGAAGCAAAACTCAAGATAAACCCAAAGAAGTGTGAATGGGCTAAGCGTCAAGCTCTATACCTGGGACATGTGATTGATGGAGATGGGGTCAAACCAGAAGATGCTAAAATAGCAGCAATCAGAGATTGGCCGAACCCCCTCACCCTGACTGAGTTGCGGTCGTTTCTTGGGTTAGCAACTATTATCGCAAGTTTGTAAGACACTTTACGATAATAGCTGCTCCCCTTCGCAAGTTGCTTAAGAAAGAGGTAATTTGGAAGTGGGATTCAGACTGCACAATGTCTTTCAAGCGTCTGAAGAAGTGTTTGATTAACTATCCGGTTCTAAAAGTGGCAGACCCTTCCTTACCTTTCGTGGTCACAACTGACGCCAGTCAATATGGCATAGGTGTTGTACTCCAGCAAGACGATGGACATGGATACAGACCTGTGAAGTTTATGTCTCGTCGGTTACCTAATGAGAAAGTGACCGCCTCGACATATGAAAGAGAATTATATGCTCTTCGAGAGGCTCTCAATCATTGGCGACACTATCTTCTGGGAAGACATTTTAAGGTATACTCTGACCATGAGACACTTCGGTGGCTCAAAACGCAAGCTCGAATGACACCTAAGTTAACAAGGTGGGCTGCAAGGATTTATATGTTTGACTCTGAGCTAAAGCCAGTGAAGGGTAAGTATAATGTTATTGCTGATGCACTAAGTCGTAGATCTGATTTGTTCGGTGCCATTGTAACGTATTTGGATGTTGGTACTGATCTACAGGAAAAGATTAGGAATGCATATACCTTTGATCCTGTCTATGGAACGATGATTAAACGAGTACAAGAAACGCCAGCAGAGTTTCCTGATCACAAGGTTACTCAGGGTCTATTGTTTGAAAGAACTGATGTGAATGATAGACTGTGTATACCAGATAATGAAGAGATCAAAAGTTTGATCTTAGGGGAATGTCATGATACAGAAGGTCATTTTGGGTGGAAAAATACCTATAGGACTTTGTTGCGTTCTTACACCTGGCCTCAAATGAAAGCAGACTGTATCGCGTATGTGGAAGGTTGTCAAGTGTGCCAACGAAACAAAAGCACCACGCAATCTCCCCTTGGGTTGCTTAAGTCTTTGCCTATCCCTACAGGCCCTGGAGACTCTGTATCTATTGACTTCATGGATACTAAGGTAAAAAGCAGAAATGGAAAGACGCAAGTGATGGTCATGGTGGATAGATTCACTAAGTATGCTGTTTTTGTAGCTTTGCCTTCGGAAGCAAAAACTGATTTGGTAATTCGGGAGTTTTTTAACCATTGGGTAAAAGATTTTGGACATCCCTTGTCAGTGACAGAGATACCCGGTTTACGAGTGAGCAATTGCAACAACTAATGAATGTGTATGGCTCTAAGTTGACTATGTCATCAGGCATACATCCTGAGACTAATGGCCAAACTGAGCAGATGAACAAGATATTGCAACAGACTTTGCGTATGTACATTCGTCCCGACCAAATTGATTGGGATGACATCTGCCTAAAGTTTCTAGCGCCTGTAATAACTCTGTACACCTATCTACGCGTAAAACTCCTATGGAGTTACATCTGGGATGGCGTCCACGCAGACCCATTGATCAATTAAACCCGGATCAAGTGCATAAGCTTCCTCTAGGAACTAGTGAATTTGCAATCCAATATCAGAAAGACATTAACAAAGTAAAAGAAAATATACTCAAAGCACGACATCAAATGATCGAACAAGCAAATAAGCACAGATGACCGTCTCAATTTGCTGTGGGAGACTTAGTTTGGGTGAAGTCTAAAGAATTCGCACCTGAAGAGAACATTTCTCAAAAGCTCCTACCTGCCTACAGAGGACCTTGGCAAGTCTTAGATGTGATTGGAGATGTGGATGGTCCTTCGTATGTTATTGAGGTTCCTTTGCACTTACGTACCTATCTTGTGTTCCACGCATCAAAGTTTTTACCTTGTGTAACAAACGAGCTCTTTCCAAGTCGCCGATCCGCAATACCTTCGAGTATGGATGAGAATTATGGCGTGGAAAGATCATTGCAGAAAGTACTTTTCACACTGGTCGTAGAGGCAGACCGCAACGTCAATACAAGGTCAGATTTGAATACCACGATCCCAGTGAAGATCGCTGGTTTACCAGAGAGGAACTACTGGATTCTGCACCTCAAATTGTGTCTGCTTATGAAAGGGCGAAGAAAGAGATAAACATCATTGACAGGTAAATGATTCTCAAAGGACTTCGAAACAAGGCCGGCGAGAGTAAGAGGGCCTTTTACCTGATACAAGCCTTGTAAAAGTAAAGCATTGTGAAGGGGTATCTCACCAGGACCCAGAAACGTGAAAGCAGGTCAAAGGTCCAGTTCTCTATCAAAAGGCACATCCTAAACTAAAGCAAGGGTCATTGTCGAGGGACATACATGTTCGTCAGAAGATATACATGTCATGTCTGTTCAGATATAGGTGTGTCTGTACGTGCAGTCAGTGTGTCTGTTCGTGCAGAAAGGGAGTGTCTATTCGCACAATGTGAGTGTCTGTTCAGGCGGTAAGTGTGTCTGTTCGTCTAAGTTGTGCCTGTCCGAAAGTACAGCCAATAAAAAGAGTCCCAGTTCTGGTCTAAGTCTCAGGGACAGTCCAGATCCAGACATCCAAGTCCAAATCTAGGCCGAGAGGCCTCAGCAGCAGTTGAAGTTCATTGGGACACTATTGGGACACATGCAATGCAGGGTCTGGGACAAAGGAAGGCCTGAAGCAGCCAAATGCAGACCCAGCGAGTAGAGGCCAAAACTATAAAGGAAGCAGCCGGCCTCATTCCTCGCCAGATCTCCACTGACATTCTGTGCGTGGAAGTGCTGAAGCACTTGTGCGCCAGTCAGGAGGAGCAGCACTGGAGGATGAAGATGCGCTACGGGAAGGAGAAAGACTGTGCGCTGGGAGAGATGCAGCCATTTCTGTACAGGGTAGCGTTCATCATATTTTCCCTTTTTGTCTTTTGCCTTCTTCAGTCCATCCGGCCGCTAGCGGCGCCGCCTTCGTCTAGCCCTCCTTGTACAAGGGACAAAGCACGGGCCCACCGCCCTAGGGCTTCTTATGTAGGGTATTTGTTCCCGCTCGTCGTCTTGTGACTCGTTTTTTCGCCCTTATTGTTTTTTCAACCTTTTAGATCCTGTTAGTAAGAGATATATGAATGGGCAGGCGAATAGCATTCCTAAGGCACCAGTAAGTAACGGCCGCCCTTCTGAAAGGGGGTCTCATTACGCATTTTCCGCCTTAATATCGGTATAGGCCGGGCTCGTGGCTTTGCTAGCTCTGACCCGGCCCAACCTAAATAACGATTGAGACAACACGGCACAGTCACCATACAGGACTGAAGCAGGGGGCCCCCACCCCCTAAGCAAGCAGACCCCCTTTCTCAAGGGGGCCCCAACGTGGAACACAAGCCACGGAACTCCAGAAGGTAATCCTACTGGGGGGAGCTGAAACGATGGCCCCAACATTGGGTAGCCCGGTTTGCGTTTGATCGGTGTCCCAGACACGATCTCACTCGTCCATCCGCCAGGGTGCGACGGGCCAAGTTCATTCCCGGAATCAGAAATACCGCACCCAGATTGCCACTCGCCGCAGTTTGGCCTTGCTCACCTTCGCTCATCATTCGCTCGTCTCTAGTCATGCAGTCGTCATTTGCCCGCCAGGCTAGCGTTGCACGTCAACGTCCGGGGAAGCGGAGCCAAGAAAGCCATAGCCAACGGGCTAACGCTCTCGCATCGTTACCTAGTGCAGATAACCGCCTGTTTACATACGAGAGCAGTCTCCTCGTCAATTTTCGTCAATTTTCTAGGATCGACGATATTAGGTTAGGCGGCTCCCGGATCTGCTGCTACCTCATGGTTGAAGCATAGCTTGCGGGAATGGTGAAGGGACTTTGTCTAGGGCTAGGGCTTCGTTCACCATGTTCATAGCTTTCACTACAGCACCTACGACTACGCTTAGTGGCCACGAGATCATAGGACTTAGTGATATTGTTTTCGATCTCTCAAATGAGGGTTTGAACTTCTTCGATGTGTTGAGTCATCTTGGTGGTCGCCGCTGACATTCTCGTCAAGCTCCATCGTCGTCTTCGTCTGTTGCATTGGACCCTAAAAGTGCCTTCTCGTACATCTCTGATCCATACTCGCTCGTTCGTTCCGGCGTTCGCTCGCTCAGCCGTCCGTTGGTTCGCTTGATTCGATCGTTTATTCGCTCGCTCGTTCGTAGCACCTATGCCTCCGTTTATTGGACACTCGGTTCGGAATAAGAGTCGCGCCTTTTAGTCGCGCTGGGTTCACTCAGTCGCCCTCCACCCTCATTGTTGTCAAGGCACCACCTTCGACTTCGGCCTTGGCACCGAACCCTAACATGTTATTCGCCCTTTCGCCTCTGGTTCGAGTATTTCGCCTATTAGCTCACTCGTTCGATTGTGCGTCCGTTCGCTAGATCGTTCGGTTGTGTGTCATTTGTTGCCTTGCTTTGATTCGTCGACTGATCGGTCGGTTGCCCGTCATTTCTCGCCTTTGCATTGTTCGACGTTCGCTTTCTCATCTGACAAGGCTAGCTATTTTGTCGAATCCTCGTTCCTCTCATCTACTTCCCTGTTTATTCGACAACTAAGTCTAGATAGGTCTAGCGCCTTTGGACGCATTGGGAACATTGGGTCATTCACCGCCGGCACCGTCCTTCAAGATACCACCGTCGGCTTCGTCTTCGGCACAGATCCTTAACGTGTTGTGGACGTGCTGTGTTCGTCCTTTTCGCCTTTTGATTCGTTCTTTCGTTGGTCTGTTTGCCCATGCTCTTGTTCGTTTACTCTTTTTCGCCTTTGTTCGTGCGCTCGTTTGTTCGCTCGTACGTACGTTCGTTCGCTCGTCCATTCGTTCGTTTGTTCGTTCGTTCGTTCGTTTGTTCGCTCGTACTTTCGATCCCTCGTCTGTAGCAACTGCTACTTCGATTATTGTCACGTGCTTCACAATATGTCTTGAGCCCTTTTTGGACACGCCGGGTTCAGTTGCGCCGGTCGGCAGTTTAGCTAGGGCCGTCCGTCGGTTTTTCGCCTATGTTTGTTCGCCGGCTGTTCGTTTTCTCGCTTGAAAGTTTGTTCGGTCGTGCGCTTCTCGCACCTTCACCACCTTCTTCACCACCGTCTTCTCCGCTTATTTGGCACTGGATTCTAAATGGGTCCTGCGCCCTTGGGTCGTTTTGGGAGCATTGGGTCGTCCACCGACTTCACTGGGTTTTAATGTATCACTGTAGGTTCGGCTGTGGCACAGATCATTAACAAGTTGTTTTCTTCCCTTTCGCTTTGTTCGGCCGTTCACTCATTCTTTCGACCGTTCGACCGCTTACTCCGTTCGTTCGTTCGGTAGTTCGTCGTTTGTCTCGTTCGTTTGATTGTTCGTTTGATTGTTCGTTCGATTGCTCGCTCGTACGTTTGTTCTTTTGTTCGCTCGTATGATTCGGCCTTCGTCTGTAACAACTATTACCCCGCTTATTTGATTCAGAATAGGTCTGGCGCCTTTTGGACGCGCGAGGTCATTTGGTCGCACCACCACCTTCACCATGTTTAAAGGTACCACCTTCGACTTCGCTATTTGGCAAAGAACCCTAAAGTGATTATAGTCATTCATTCTTTCCTTAGTCCAATCTTTCGTTCGATTCGGTCGTCCGCTCGATCGTTCTGCTGGGCGTCCGTTCGTTCGTTCGCTCGTTCATCGTTCTCTTTTCTTTCGGTATTTTATTTTTACGTCCTTAAGTTGGTTTCGGCCTTTTGTTACAAAAGGCTTCGCGATAGTTGAAGCTCTGTACTCATTCCGCCGATCGACAACCAGGTTAGAGTGGATCATTCCGGCCCCTGCGGACAGAGGTGCCTGCCCCATTCCAACATTCCAGGAATGGCGAGACCCGAGCTGGTTACCCGAGCAAGCTAACTTTATCGCTTTGACCCCTTCTTTCCGTGTATTGAAATTGCTCCCTCTAGGTCGGGGCTACAGTTTGTCTGAACGCCACCAATCCTCAACGATCCATAGCATCTCACCTGTTAGGAATTTAGGTCATAGGGGGACTGTTAAGAACACGATGCAACAGTCAGAGGATACGGAGATGGCTCAACCGCATACCCCAGGCCATCAGTCGGAACGAGGTACAGGGAAGGAAGGATTCCCAGACCCAAGGGGTGAGCCTGGTAGGAGGGAAGGGTTTGCCCAAGAAGGTCAATCTCAGGGGCTGTCATGGACAGGCTTCAACCCCTTCTGGGCTAGTCACCAGCGTGGGACAGGGGAACAAGCTGGAGGCCTTAGGGGAAATGGGAGTCATTCTCAAGGCAGATTCAATCAACGTGGGGGACGAGGAGGTCAGAGGGGATTTCAGAGAGATGGCTCTGAGGGAAAGAGAGGGAGAAATGCTTGGACACAGAATGACGGAGACAGCACTAGAAGGAGAGAAAACATGAACACCAACCGGCCTCTGGCCTCAACAAAGGTGAACTGGTTCCCCGTGGAGGACGAGACGGATAGTGAGGAAGAGGGTTCTGAGGATAGGGTCGGGCAGGGGAATGAAGGGGAATTTGGGTTCTGCCAGTAATGACATGGAAGAGGTTAGGAAAATGCTGGATAAATGTTTTGATCATATGATTATCCCAGACATGTCCAGATTTGCCAAATTCGAAAGGAAGGGGAACACGATCACCATGACAGTGCCCCCTGCCATCGACCAAGCACAAGTGGAATGGATGAAGAACAATGCGGTAGTTGTATTTTTTCAGGGGAATTTCAAATCTGGCTCTGCAGACAAGAAAGAACAATGCATTAGGAACTTCGAAGACTCTATTCTTCCACAAAGCTTGCATGACAAAGAAAGAAGCAGGGTGCACTAAGAAGGTCGCAATGTGATGTCATATTTCCCGAGGGATAAAAAAATGATTGGATGATGCTAAATATGAAGAGTCACAAGGTCAAAATCGATGGAACCACTTACGAACTTTCATTCAAAAAATGGATGTCCCCCGGTGAACTGGAAGCGGCCAAATCGGTAGAAGAGATTAATAAGATTTGGATCATGGCCTTACGTGTACCCTGGATGGCAGCTCCGCTTGTCAGATCTCAGATTGAATATGCCGTTGGAAAAAATGCCAAGCAATACCCGCTTGAGCGGTACGAGGAATGCCCGAAGCTTAACAATTTGAAATTTGATCCCAAGGGATAAAAGGGAGCGGATCCCAGAGTTTTTGGAATGGCCTCAGGCCAACGGCTCAATCATCAAAATCCACGTAGTAACACAGTTGACTGACTGGTGTTCGCTCTGTAGAGAGTACGGGCACACATCAGAAACATGCCCACAAACAATTGAAATCAACACGGGGCACGAGAGGCAGGCTAGGGGAGCCGGTCAAGGACGGTACCTCGGGGCAACTTTGGTACAGGGCAAGGGGGGTTTGAGAGCAGGGGCAGGAAGGTTGCCCAGCCTAGGATAGCGACCACAGTCCCAACCCTTGGACCTAAGACCCACCAACCAACGGACTTCGTTTATATTCGGCCAATCAAGAGGAAGCTCGGGCACCAGCCCGCAGAACCTTGGAGGGCCACAGACCCAGGCAGCAGTTGCCAGTGGCCCAGGGGCCCGCCAGGAGGGCGCTAGCCCACCAAAGCCAGCCAGTGAAGGTAGTACTGATTCTGGGAAAAACAGCGGGCCATCAGGAGGTACTGGGGGTTCCAAGGCAACCGCAATTTTGTGGTCTACACCGCAGTCGCAGCAGCTACCGGAGGGTTCCTCCATCTCCTCCATCTCGGAGGCTAATAAGCCATGTGAAACCCAAACTGAAAAGAGTCAGCCTCAAGACCCGCCAGAGGCATCAACAAACAGCGGCCCGAACACTTCTATCAAACAGATGGAGGACACCCCAGGGTGCCCCCTTCCCGACCAAGCCCAGACCAGCGGCCTGAGGGAGGATCAGGGAAAGCAAAATCCACCAGTTCAGACAGAGTTAAGGGACCCTCTGAGAAGGGGGAGGACAGACAAGCGGGAAAGGGGGTAGGGAAAGGTAACAAGGGAATGGGTCAGTCAGAGCGGGTCAATGGGGAGGAAGGAAGCAGGGAACAAATTTCTAATTTTGTACCTAGCTCCCAGCAAAAGGACCAGCCATTCTTACCAGGCACACAACACCTGACAGTCCCACGACATCTTGAGGGCGGCCTCAGGGACTCAACCAACGGGGTGAATGAGAATACAGGGGAACCTACTCCAGCCCAGAGCACGTCAGACGACAGACCACTCATTTCAGAAAAGCAGGTTAACTCTGCATCCCAGGAAATTACAATGCTTGAAGGGACAAAGGTTCCGGGCGATCTAATGGCCCCACCAGGAGTCCCTGTAGGATCGATGGAGGATTCAGAAGGGTCCACATACGAAGAGGGGCCCTCGAAAGAAAAGAGAGGAAGAACCCTTTCCCCTGGGAAGGTAAGAAAGCAGAAAAAACCAGGGCCCACTAATAAGATGCAAGGAGTTAAATATCTCATTCCTTTGATCTGCAGGAAGACCCTGGACAACATTGTCTTCCTCATTTACAGCATGGGCACTAACATCAAGTTAATTACCCCCAAACCAGTGGACAGTAGCCCATCACAGGTTGAGATGTTGGCTAAGGTGAAAAACTACCCGGGCAGAAATGCCCATGTCAGAGCAATTCCGGGTATGGGGACTAGAAAATTACAACGAATGGGCAACAACCATAACAAGGTCCATCTGTTTGTTGCTCCTTCTGATGTAAGACCCAGCGATTCGGATTTTGAGCAACTCGCCCAAAAAAAGGGGGTGTGGTGCCCCGTTGAGTGGGCCAAAGATGAGACACTCCTCCATGACAACATGGTATACACAGCGGAGGGGATCTCAGGAGATGTGCTGGTCGAATATAACCAACAACTCTCAGCAGACACTAATCTCTTCTCGGCCTACTTTGACAAAATCTTGTCCTCACCCTGGCAGGCAGGGTTGTCGAACCCCGGCCCCGGGACCCCGCCGGGGTTCCGGGGTTCCGGGGGTCGGCACCCGGGACCCCGGCCCCCTGTAGGGGGAAAAAAAAA
>BFEA01000297.1:238071-248492 GCA_003427395.1 Chara braunii
ATATTTTTAAGGGCAAGGGTCTTGAGATATCATAATTGAACTGACCTCTTAGATATAATCTATATCATAGTTGAACTGACTGAAAAAAAAAAAAAAAAAAAAAGAACTGACCAGCCCCATGTAATTCAGAATGATCTTATCTGGATTCGAACTTGGGTCTGTATTTCAACAGTTCGTGGGTGTACCAACTGAGCTAGGCCCATTGGTAACTCACGTATTCCACCTCTTATGGTGTCACACCCTTTCAGAGCACGACTTGTCTTCAGGTTTCCCACTCAACTGGATCGCGTTACTGTCTGCAACCTACTGCCTTATTTTGAGCTTTCCAGATCGGACTGAGATATAGCACGGTCCTGCATCCTGTGCCGGGAAGAGCAGGTGGGATAGGTGTACACAAATGACCACGATCTTCTATTACAGTGACAACAAGGCCCGACATAGCTATATAAATAATGACCATGCCTTCTATTTACTGTAGGCAGTATGTGGTCCATCTTTCAGGCCAAATACAACTCTATAATCACCATACCTTCTAGTTGGAGAAGGTGGTAGTCTTCTGCTGGGACATGGGGATGATAGGGGAGATGTCTTCTATCATATGGGACTTCGCATGAACGGCATGTAATGCATCCTCAGATCAGCATGATTCCTTTTCTTCTTTTTTTTTGCCGTTTTTGCAAAGAGTGAAGGACCAAAGGCTTTGTTTGCCTCCCTCATCGGGGTGGGGGAAGAAATCAAGCATGGTACTATGGGCGACATGATTTCAATGACAGACGCAATGACATGATGCATCCAATCGATGCAGTTTTGCAAAGCGTTCAACTTCAATCATGGCATAGGTGAAGTTGGAAAAAGCATGGCGTAGATAACCGTGAAGGGCAGTCATTCACCATCTTCTTTGACTGGTCAAATTGCTGGTGTAAAGCATGACGTGGATAACGTGGACAATCTGGTTATGGCCATTATTATTTGCTGGTGAAATTGCTGCAGAACGCCCCAGAGAAACGAGGGAGATATAACTGTTAATTAAATACCTTATATTTCCTGGTGAAACGTCTGCAGAAAGCCCCAGAGAAAAGAGAGATATATACCTGTTAATTAAATACTTAATAATATAAACCACGCATGTCTGAGTGAAGTGCAGCAGAATGTACAGCCGTAAACTGTCCTGTATTCCTCGTTCTCTCTATTTGGTATCCAGCTGCTATTGTCTTCACCCGCACCCAATAACAACGGGATGGTGGGGAGCTAACTCGGACCACTCACTTTTTCCTTCACATAAATACTGTTGTGGACAAATCTGTCCTGTGCCAAGCAAGAGTAATTGGCTGTTTAGGACCGACCGCCAGATCTGGACCCACCTGACCTGTACATACTGCTTATCAACCTGGCAGAAACTCTACCAGTTGTCACAACTTGTCAGTGACCTCCTCAACCACTACCACCTCGGACCTCCTCCTCCCACTAAGTGTTTCGTCCTTCAACCTTGTGCATTCGTTCTTCCTCAATAACCTCCTTTGTGCACGGGGCTGAAGACTTCTGGAAGTTTCTGCTCCACAAGACGAGCTCTTCGGACTTTGTTCAGACTAACAGGGCTCATGGTCGGCCTCAATGATTTCCTCCTCGACAACTGTCACCTCCTCCTCCCAATCATTTTGATAGGGTTAATGCTTCTTCCGGTCACCACCACTTTTCGTCATCGTTTCCTCCGTAACCTCTTCGGTATACTTAGCAGAAGAACTCTCCGTGGTTTCATGCCCAGAAGAAGAACTCTGTGAAACCTTCTCTTCAGACCTGCAGCTTGATTTCTCCTCCTCAACCAAACTGGAGCTTGACTTTGATTCTGCTTTCGATCCTGAGCAGAAACCATCCTCTTTGTCATCGGATCCTGAAATGTAACTTTCCTTTTCCGTGCTTGAGATTTTCTCCGGCACTGAAGAGGTGGACTTGTGCTCTGTTGAAGACTCATAGTTGGATGATGTATACTCTGACGAGGACTTGTTCTCCGATGATGAGGAGGAGGAGGATGACACATACTTGGAGGAGGCAGACGATGACACATGCTCTGATGAGGACTTGGATTCGTACTTCTCTAATGAGGAGATGGATGAGTGCTTATCTGATGAAATGTACTGTTTTCCCTCCTTCAGTCTGTCTTCCTCTTCATAAGACTCCTGTGGCCTGTGCTCCTCCTTGTGCTTTGTCTGCTCGCCCTTGGAGTTGTCCAGCTCATCCTCTGCATACCCCTCCTTTCTCTCCTCCTTGAACATGTGCCCCTTCTCGCATTCATTGGCCCTATGCTCCTTCCTGTATTCATCCTCGGACATGTGCTCGACTGTGCACTCCTGTTTCGACTTGTGCTCCTTATGCGTCTCGTGCTCCTTGTGCTCCTGGTGCTCCTTTGATTTGTGCTCCTCACACTTCTCCTTCGACTTGTGCTGCTGCTTCGACTCCATAGAAGTTTCGGCGTGCTTGGTCTCATTCTCGAGCCTCTCCTTTTCGTGGTCCTCTGATGTTTTCTCTTTGCACTCCTTGGCCTTGTGTTTCTGGTGTTCTTCAGAGTCCTCATACTTGTGCTCCTCCGAGTCCTTGTACTCATGCTCCTCAAACTGGTGCTCCTCCGTTGACGTATGGTCCTCGGACTCCTGCCCCTCCTTGGATTTGTATTCCCCCGAGGGCCCCGACTCCTCCGTAGACTTCTGCTGTTTTTTGCATTCTGTAGAGCTCTCCTCATGCTTGTCATCTTCCTTCAACCCCTGGGTTTCTTCCTCATCCTTTGATTTCTTCTCCGTGCACTCAGCACTGTGATCCCTGTGCTCTTCAAGGTCCTTGCCCAGCTTGTGCTCCTCGGTGTCCTTGTACACTTGAACCTCCGTGTGCTCCTTGTCCTCCTTGTGCTGCTTGGACTCGTGTTCCTTATGCTCGTTGTGCTCATCGGCGTCCTTGTACTCATGCAACTCCTTGTGCTCCTTATGCTCCTTATGCTCCTTATGCTCGTTGTGCTTCTCCTTTGATTTGTGCTCCTCCCACTCCTCCTTTGACTTCTTCTGCTCTGTGCATTCTGAAGAGTGGTCCTTGAGAGTCTTCTCTTGGTGGTCGTCCTTTGATTCCTTCTTCTTGAACTCGTTGGCCGTGTGCTCCTTGTGCTCAGTGTCCTTGTTCTCATGTGTCTGCTTGTGGCCATGCCCCTCCTCGGACTTGTATTCCTTGTGCTCCTGCTCCTGCTTGAACTTGTACTCCTTGTGTTCATGCTCTTCCAAGGAATTGTACTCCTTGTGCTTTTCCTCCTCCCACTCCTCCTTTGACTTCTTCTGCTCTGTGCATTCTGAAGAGTGGTCCTGGAGAGTCTTCTCTTCGTGGTCGTCCTTTGATTCCTTCTTCCTGGACTCCTTAGCCGTGAGCTCCTTAAACTCCTCAGTGTCCAAGTACTCATGTGCCTGCTTGTGGTCATGCCCCTCCTCGGACTTGTATTCCTTGTGCTGCTGGTCCTGCTTGAACTTGTACTCCTTGCGTTCCTGCTCTTCCGAGGAATGGTACTCCTTGTGCTTCTCCTTGGACTTCTCCTTACACTGTTCCTCGGAGTCCTCGTAACTCTTCCACTCCTCGCATTTGTGCTCCCCACTGGCAGAGTCCTTGTGCTTCTTTGAGGCCTTGTGCTCCTCCCTGCACTCCTGCTGAGTCATGTGCTCTTCCTGAGATTCATGTTTCTCATGCTGAGATGTATGTTCCTCGTGTTTGTGCCCATGCTTGTGTCCCTCTTTATGCTCCTCTTCCTCACACTTGCAATCCTTTTTATGCTCCTGTTCCTCACGGTTGTGCTCCTGCTCTCCCGACTCGTCATGCTCTTCGCCGTCTCCAGTAGCATTGTGATGCTCACATTCATGTTCCTTCTTATGCTTGAGCTTCTTTGGCCACTCCCCATGCATATGGTCGTCTGCATGCATGTGTACATGTTCGTGCCCCTCCATCTCCCGCTCCTCGGAGTCAGTGTCGCAGCCATGACTACCATGACCCTTCTTTTGCTTCAGCGACTCCTTACGTGATTTCTTGTAAGATTCCTTCTCTGCATGCCGCCTGTCCACCTCATCTCTCTTCTCCTCATGCATTCTCTGGATTTCCGAATGGTGGCGATCTACTTCTTCCCTCTTCTTCCTGTGTGCAATTCTCTTCTCTTCTTTAGTCATCTTCTCCATGGTCTCCTTGCTTCCCCTTCGTTTAGTACGCCGTTTGCCTCCACACCCGTCAGACTCTTCAGTCCACTCACAGTCAGAATCATCTCGGCATTCCTCCTTGTCCTCCGCATACTTGGCTCCTTTCTTTTCTTTCTTCTCCTTCTTCTCTTTCTTCACATGCTCCTCTCTCTTCTCCTTTTCCTCCTCATACTTGGCTCCTTTCTTCTCATTCGTCTCTTTCTTTTCTTTCCTCACATGCTTCTCTCTCTCCTCTTGCCTACCCTCCCGTAAGGTCTCCTTCTTGCTGGTCGCCTTCTTTCCCCTCCTTTTAAAACGCCTTTTGCCTCCGTACCCATCCGACTCTTCAGTCCATTCAGAGTCAGAGTAATCTGGAGACTTGTCGGCCTCCTCCTTTTTCTCGTCATACTTCTCTCCTTTCTTCTCTTTCTTCTCTTTCTTTTCTTTTCTCTCTTTCTTCACATGCTCCTCTCTCTTCTCCCGCCCACCCTCCCATGAGCTCTCCTTCTCACAGGTCTCCTGACTCTCCTTGCTTACCCTTCGTTTAATACGCCTTTTGCCTCCACACCCGTCAGACTCGTCAGTCCACTCAGAGTCAGAGTCAGAGTTCTCTCCTTTCTTCTCTTTCTTCTCTTTCTTCTCTTTCTTCTCTTTCCTCACATGCTCCTCTCTCTTCTCCTGCGTACTCTCCCATGAGCTCTCCTTTTCACAGGTCTCCTTGCTTCCTCTTCGTTTAATACGCCTTTTGCCACCACACCCATCCGACTCTTCAGTCCAGTCGGAGTCAGAGAAGTCTCGGCCCTCCTCGTTTTCATACTTCTCTCCTTTCTTATGCCTCTTCTCCTTTTTTTCTTTCCTCACACTCTCCTCTGTCCTCTCCTTCCTACCCTCCCATGAGCTCTCTCTTCTCTCCTCGATTTCCTGGCTCTCATTTGCACTGCCCATGCTTTTCTCTTGTCTTTTCCTTCTCGTCGACTCGCAGTCATCAGTTCCGTCCCCCAAGTCGTCTCCCTTTTTTATCGTTTTTCTTGTGGTCTTCCGAATGATCTTACTCCCGCGTCCGTCCGAAAAGTCAGTCCACTCCTCGTCTGATTGAGATTCTCCCGTCTTCTGAAGCAAAAGAATGACACACACATTTGAACTCGATCAGAGTTTGTTATTCACGTAATACACTTATTATGATCATCAAACCACGTTGTCTAGGACTTGTGATGTCTTCATATATCTCCATGACCTTGCGGAGGACACGACTACAATTAGCATAAGAGACTTTTTAAGGGAACCTCAGATGTCCTTGAGAGGCCTGACTGGTACAGAATCTACAGATATCCCCTATAGTTGAGAGTCTGTTTCTCGGATCGACCTGGAGCAGCAGGCTTCCCGCCTCCCAAAAATAAGAGGAGTTATTTGCTAGGACAAGAAGACGCATTTACGCAATAAGGTACATAACGATGAAGGCAACGGTAATCCTTCCGGGAAGAAAGGGATCCGACATTGCGGCAAAGTAGGGCTCATACGTCATAAACAGACAAGAGAAACCACTTTCTTTTTGTTCTTTTTTTTTGTTGAAAACAAGGTGGCATTCGGATATCACCATTGAACTGACCTTCCCTAGGTGATTCACAAGTGGTTTGTTCTGTTCATCAGACATATCTTATTCTGTTACATTTTTGATAATTGCATCTGGATAGGAACTCGGGTGCGTATTTCAAAAGGAGAAACCACTTTCTACTCGGGCGCTGAAGCACCAAGAGCGGCGCATCTCAGGGCACTGGGTCTTGTTCACCTGATCCTGGAAGTAATGGCCCTCAGATACAACCCTGAAATTCCTCGTCTGTTGAGTTTTCCCTCACGGCCCGCAAGTGCAGACTATGAGTCGAAGCAAAGCCAACAGCTATAAATAACCCATGTGGGCTTTCCTCGCCCCCGTCAACCCGTGTGCATCCTCGTTCAGAACAGCCGGACTCGTCCACAGTACGGGAAAGGCAGACGGACGGAAAGCGTATACTCTCCACTAGCAGTTTCGTTGGTGATCTTTTTCTGTACATTCCGAGATCGGCCGATGCATGACGATGAACAAGGAGACATGTCCCTATACGGACACCGGCTCTGCACTGGTTGAGTACGTCGGAAGCCTTTCAACGTATTTAAATTCCACTTTTTTCACGTCAATCCGGTCCCGAGATTACGCGGACAAGCGCTTGACTGGCTTCCCAAATACATGAAAAGTAAATTAAACGGAAAGGTACATAGCGCGGTCAGAATGCACCTGTCTGCGCAAGTGCTCAAGAGTTCATGATCTGCACGTGCGTCCTGACCGGGCTTGCCCCCTTGACAACGGAAATGCGAAATTTATTAAGTTAAACTTTGTTCTGTTCCTGTGCTTTACCCCAAACTAGAAACCATATCAATCTTCCCGTAAGTAGCACGTTCTTTTTTCCTTCCCCTTTATTCTTTGTGGTCCAGTGGATCACGAATCAGCTATGGAACCGATCAGAAAAGATACTGCGCTGAGGTTATCAGCCAACAAAGGGCCGAGAAGGAAGGCATACACAAGCACGTTGCACTTCGTCTGACCGCCACCTACAGAACAACCATGACAGTGCTGTGAGTACGTCCCCGCTCAACAAGCGTTATCGTCCTTTCGGAATGACGACGAGATCACTCACCAGCACGTTCAACATGGATGGAAGCCCCGAAAAAAGGTAATTATCAGTGCAACGAAGATCGAGAAAGGAATATACTTCTACGAAATACTACCGCAGCCGGACCGGCAATGCAGCAAGGAATTACTATTGTACCAGCAGCACAAACGAAAGGTGCGCATTTTACCTCGTCTCGACGATAGGTGCGATGGTGGCTTTCGGAGTGAGAATGGCTATGGCGATTATGCTCATCATCCAAGTGGCCATCACTATTTCCACTCTCATTCTCGCTGCCACTGCGACGCCTTTGAAAGCCGAAGCTTTCTTCCTCCTCCTTCATCGTCTCGCACGTCCGCCACTTGCCTTCGTCATCGTCCGAGATATCTGTCTTCTCTCTTTTCTTGCCCGACCACCGCGATGCATCATCCTTGAACGTCTCGCTCCAATCGCCAACTTGAAATGAGGTAGATGAAGAAGAAAAAGTTTGACTCGAGGCGGAGGAGGAGAACGACGAGCTCTTCTCTTCGCTGGAGTGGCTGCTACTCCACCTCTCCCCACTCGATACCGTGACGGACTCCTCAAAGGACTTCGGTCGATCTATGCAGGGCTCCATCGGATCCATTTGCAAGTGTTGAAGCTATGCCCTTCGAGGCTGGCAACGTACTATGTCGCACCCCTGCGCCCGGAAGGTCGAGCGCGACAGAGGTGCACCGGTCGTTGACAGCCTGAAGAAAGCGGGCACAAGGCTTCTGAGGCTACTCTCCTGCGCTGCCTCTGTCGGCATGCCCCTAAAGCCTGCCAGCCCCCCACACCCTCTACTTGCGGCAATGCTCGTCAAGCAAAGAGCACGACGCCATTGCGCTCGGAACTCGCACGCAGCAAGCGAGAATCGGTAAACGAACCGCACGACTAAGAACCTGCGAGAATTGCCATCCCTCACACGCACACCCCGTCCACCGTCTCTTTTATTGCTCGTCATCCCCCTCTCATAGTCCGCGCGGATCGACAGCTCCAACTGCCCTGGAGCACTACCATCTTCCCTCGAATACAACGCACCCTCATTTTGACGGTATCGGGCGGGAACGACAGTTGTATCCATCCACATCAGGGTGCCTTAGGGGGCAGAGGGTTGTCTGGCGGTGTCTCGTTCGCATGCAACTTCTTGCTGCATGCAGCGTACTACTACTACCCGTTTCATTGCTCGGTCGGCAAGCCTTAGGGTGTTCGTCCGCCGGAGTCCTTCCATCTTCCACTGGGTTCTTTGCTGAAATGTCCTCCAGGGAAAACCTTGGGCTTCATGTGACACATGGTGGACGACGGTTCGTGCGCCCTATTTGCGTTGGAAGCATACACGAACCGAAAGTTCACCGACCAACACTGGAAGGGTACAAGAAAGGACGATTCAGCAAGCATGGCGCTGCACGCCCAAAAATTCAAAGAATGATTTCCTGCAAAACGAGTATTGGTGCTCCACTTGAATCCACTCGTCTGTCTGACCGTTTTTACTTTCTTTTTCCGTGCGTGTGAGAGATCCGACCTTGGTTACCCACAAAATGGAAGAAATTGTTTGTTATTCCACTTGAATCCTCTCATCTGTGGCCTCGTCACAGAGACGTGGAAAAGCCGTTTCGTGAACGTGAAACAGCCAGCCAGCACTGTTCAGCAAGATTTGCGACACGAGTGAGGGATCTGACGGTGGTGGCACGACTTTCAACAGGCAAGCTCTGCATTTTGGCGTGTCAATACAATTTGCAAGTTGTCAGAGAACTGCGCAGGTCCAATCCAGATAAAATAAGGAAAGGGGTAACTTCGGCGCAGTCACCAAAACAGTTTGTAATTGCACTTCAGGCAATCCCGTGAATACAACACACCCCCACGCGACCCCACCCGACCCGAAACGTAGGTCATATACATTCAGCATTACCGGCCCTTTTGCCTCAAGTGCAATTACAAACTCAAACCCTGACTGCACTGTAGTTTTCTCACAAGGAAAAAGGAAGCCGCTGATGTTGCCTGATGTCTGAGGAAGAAGTCTCTTAGGTGGGCCGCAGGCCCGCACACCGCGGGTATCTGGATGGGCGGGCGGGACCTCTTCGCCAGACTCCCTCCTCAGATCCTTCTGACCGAACATGAACTTGGATGGCGTGCAGGTTCGCGCAGGCAATGTTTGCTGCAACCGGGCCACCTCAAGACGGGGCAACACGAGAATCCTTGCAGCCTGCCTCCAGCAGTCCGATGCCCGTCACTTATACTGTGGCTGGCAGTGGGAGCGGTACCGGAAGAACAAACGAAGTCCAGCTCCATCCCGGGTGAGTCCCAGGTCCCAAGTGTCTCAAGCCTCAGAAGTAGGCTAGTGAGTCCTCATCAGAATTAACCAAAAGAATGAGAATCCAGGATGCCGAGAATCCTCTGTCAGGAATAAAGCATTCGGAGAGACAAAGTCGCATTGGTCCCAACCAGTGCGTCCACATTAGAATCAACCAAGAGAATGAGAATCCGGGATGCCGAGAATCCTCGGCCAGGAATAAAGCATGCAGAGGAGAGACAAAAGTCACATCAGTCCCCATAAAACCGTAGGCCCAAAACAGATGAGCTGGTAGTCGTCGAAACTGAAACCAACCGGAAAGGCTGAAATGGGACAAATGCGCTACTGGACACCTCCTTTCGAAAGTGGTTGCATCCCCATTATGCTACTTCGATGCTGCCAACAGTCCTCCGCTCCGCTGTAGAGTTCGGGCCTCGCTCCACTACTCTCGGCACAGAGTTGGCAGCGTGAATTTTCCACTAGAACATGCAAAGATAAAGATACACCGCCATGATTTTTGTGTGTTGTGCATGCCAAAAGTAGTAGAGCGAGGCCCTTCTACTCAGAATTTGCTGACTGCACCTGAGGTTGGGACAGTCGAATGCTTGTCCTACCTTCAGGCACTTTTTTCGTATTGCATTCACAAGTTCGTGCAAGTCTACAGAGCTCTGCGGCGGGGATGTCAAAAATGGGTCTCACAGCTGTCGAAAATTTCCTGGTTTTGCATTGGTGTCACGAAGGGTGTCGTTTCACTATCCTACAAAAATCCAGGAATTTCAAGCATTTTTCTGCTCTTAGATTTCTGTGACCTCCTTTCTTGTTCCACGGTTTTAGACAAAAATCGTTTTGTAGGACGAGTCCTAGAGTTTCAAGCCAGTTACTTGCATCCAAGAAGCCAAAAGCGAAAAAGAATCCATTGCAAGAAGCCAAAAGCGAAAAAGAATCCAAGAAACCCAAAGCGAAAAAGAAGGTTGTGTTTTAGCCAATAGGATTCCTTTGAAGCAGATATGTCCTTGCCATTTGTGGGAGTCATTCTATAGTTTGTACGACCCTTGCCTAGCTTCCCACCACATTTTCGAGAAATGGCAGGCTATTGACAGTTTCCTGCAAATGTCTTCACATGAATCACATTAGTCCTCCATAATCGAGCAGATCATGATTAGGAAAGATACACGTTTCCTATATGAAAAGGAATCAATGGAATAATAGCAAACTAGCTAAGCGCCTGCGGCGCGGGCGGTGCGGGCCACGCCCGCAGAAATAGGAGTAACTGGCTACGAA
>BFEA01000297.1:282879-297509 GCA_003427395.1 Chara braunii
GGGTGTGTGTGTGTGTGTGTGTGTGAGCGGGTAGGCAGTTCACGGGCCTTCGATTTTTTCATTTTTCCATTTTCCCGCCCAAGGCCAAACCACATACCCACGCCCACGGGAAACAAAAATTCAAAAGAACGACTTCCATTTTCCCGCCCAAGGCCAAACCACATGCCCGCGCCCACGGGAAACAAAAAGCAAAAAAAAACGACAAAACGATACACCCACCGGGACCCATGGAAAACAAAAAGAAAAGAAAAAAACAACAATACACCCACCTGGAAACAAAAAGACAGAAACGACACACCCACCGGAAAACAAAAAGCAGGAAAAATTAAAAAAAAATGGAGGCCGACCACGAAACAAAATGAAAAGCAGGAAACGACAGGCCGAAAATGAAAATGCTTAAAAAAAAAAGGTCGGCCGCTTATCGACGGCAGCGGCTTCAAGATATTCCCTCACATCTACGTCCACCGTTGCCCGGCCCCGGGGGTGCGCTCACTCATTTAATGGCGCGTTGTGAACATTTCGGTATGCGCGCCCCTCTGCACACTCCCCCACCTTGGATCGCCTTTATCTGCCGGGCCTCCTCAAAACTTCGACCCCAAATCCGGCGTGCAGCGGACCATCGACCTCCCCCCGCGGCCAATGTTGCTTAAGGGTTAGGATTTCAATTTTCTCACCGAGGTAGAACAGCACGATGCAACGCAGCAGTTAGCCTGTTACAAACGACAGAACGTGCATGACCTCAAGATTCCTTTCGACTGCTTTTGCCTCTACCTTGCCAACGCCACAGAAAATTTTGTCAAGTGTTGGGTTAACAACGGCCTGTTAACCCTCACTGAGAACCTTCCCTTCATCGACACGCAGTCTGGTTTCTCTTGCCCTATGACCTTCTTCTTCCGGGGATTCTTCAAGCATCTCAAGAAGAGCGACTACTACCATCTTCGCCTCCACAACCTCCTCGCTTCAGGACCTGGCCCGTGGTTCAGGCTCCTCAGAGACAGTGCTTGTGGACAGGAGCGTCAATATCCTCCTGCACCAGATCAGCCTTCAGAACTGACCAGACTGACGCAGCCCCTTGTACCGCGCCTCATTCTCAAATTCAAGGACGAACGGCACGACTTCTCCTTCATCGACTCAATCGAGCAGGATGCCGCCATGGCCCGCCAAGGAAGAAGATTGACCCCTCATCATCTTCAAGAAGCCGTCACCGCAGGTCTATCGACCCGATGACGAGCCGAACTCTCCGAGCCGACCAATCCCAGTGCAGCAGCTGCTTATCGTACCTCGACCCACGCCTGCACCACCGTCACCTCCACCCCAGCTAATTCTGCCAAGGATTAGCAGACCAAGAAGGAAGCAAGGCACCTTTAGATCTTTAGACTTTCTCTTCCTCCTCTCTATCTGCATCTTTTTTCTCCTTATTCTCTTCCTCTACATCTTACTCTTCTTCAAATCCACCCCCTCTTCCATAACCTTCCTCCCCCCAATTACCTGATCAAAATTCTTGAATCAAACTATTCCCCCAAGCTGCTCGTGACCATTAGCTGAAGAATGGTCAATTTCTACTTATTTTAGCATTGATGAGGAGCAGGGAATGCTGTAGAAAGAAGGGGATATGATTGTTCTTGTGATTTCTGCCTGCTAACCATTCGGCATTCTAAGAAGTGAGGGTCATAACCTTCAACTGTTTGGTCAATTTTTGCAATCTGTATTTGGAGGTTACGATTGTTCTCCTGATTTATGCCTTCCTGTTTCAATGATTTGGGCATTTTAAGAAGGAAGGTCAAATGTTTGATCAATTTTTGAAATTCATTCAACGGATTTGTATTCTAATATGTGGAATAGTTTTGCGACGTGGACCCTGTAAATAATCTTCCCCTTATCCCAAGTTTTTTTTTTTTTTTTTTGCATCTCCTGAATAATACACTCGGTCTTTCTCCTTGCATCTGGAGCTAACTCCATTGACCGAACGTACTATTCGGATGGAGATCGTAGAAGATTCTCCTTTCCTCCCCTGAAGCTAACTCCTAGAAAGTGATTGGTTGACTAATAGCGGTTCTCCGTGTGATCCTAAGGGGTTGCACTAGCCTTCCCTTCTCCTCACTGCTGTCTTCACTCATGAGCTATAGTGTGTGTGATCTAAACTAAAATCCACATTGAATCCTACCTTAGCATGACACACAACCGCATATGATACACAACTACTTACGGTCGGCCTGAACAGAAACAGTTAGGTGATGTAGTTGCAACTAATGTCAAATCCTACAAGATATATTAAATCTATTTTTAGATTACTCTAATACAGATAGCATTGCAACAACTGAGCAAAGACCTAGTCTGTCTATAGTTGTCTATCAGTTGTTAGTCAAGTCTGTAACAACTAAATAATCAATACAGAAATAACATCTCCTGTTGGAGATGTACACTGGATGGCAGATTGTCTAATTATAGCCACTGTGAACTGTTACCAGAATCCCCCCTCCTCCTGTGTCCTACTTGATTGGTCGCTTTGTGTCAACGTCCTGAGCATCTGGTTGAGAAGCATGTCTGAAGGTGTGCAATCTGGCCCACCCCTGTGCCCCAAGTCAACGCCGAACCTGCCAGCCCCTGCACTTTATTTATCCTCGCATGCAACGAGCCTTCCACCCGGTTTGATCTGGCTGATCAGGAGGGATTTAAGGAGAGCCCCCATCTCCTCATGAATTAGTTAACGTCGCAAACAAGACGACGATCACAACCAGGTTCAACACCAAGTCCCCAACCAGAAATATTTAAAGACGGTCTGGTAAGCGTCTATCCCAAAGGGCTGGCATGCCCTGCACGACCTCTATTGTGCAAGCAGCGGAACCAAGGACTTGCTGCCAAGCATGCGTGTACTAGTCCCAGCAGGTTGGCATGGTGACCGTGACCCGAGTGCTTCGTCCAGGGCCCTTCAGAGGCTACGCCCGTCTCCCACCAGCTTGCTGCCCAAGAAGAATGTCGACTCTCAAGGTTAAGTGCTCGGGACACCTCACATCGAGAGGACTCTCAAGACAAGACTCACTTCCTCACGGTAAGAAGCAATGAAGAGGGTAGATAAGGAAGAGAGCAACGTACCTCATAAATGCTGCCCCCAACCACAGATTTCTCACCGACAACCTGATGTGCAATTATGATGACCGGTCTTTTCCTCAGCACAACCCACAACAGAATGCGGTTCCACCTCCGCTTAATATGCCACATCAGCAAGCTCTCATCATCTGGCATACACCCCGTATGTCACCACATAGCTCCCTGGCGCGCCCACTCTACCCTGGGCCGCCTAATGTTCAACGCCAATGCCTTATCTATTGCGAAGAACCGATGAAGCACAATATGAACCAGCTCTGATACCAAATTGCAAGGAAAATAAGCAACAGCGAGATGACAATTCTAGATTACACCATCACATTGAAAGCCAGATAGTCACACCGTGTCCAGAGACACCAATAATACACCAATGGAGGTTCGTAGTACTGAAAATCAATGTTATGGAGAGCGTACTATCTCCTCATCAACACAAGAGTCCAGTCCCTTCACTCTCCTACTTAGCGCTCAATGCCCAGCCTACTCCTAACACAACTACTACAGCCTGCTTATTGACAATGCAACTGTTGACATTAGCAGCAACCCGAACTACTTGAAGATGTCGACCATGCAGACCATTGTCAATACAAGGAAGGTGCCCTCACATCATCATCATCATCATCATCCTTCACCTATCCCCTGTCTCTACTCCCACGTCTGTCCTCTCTTACACCCGAAGACCACCCTTGCGCCTGACTGTAGACCAAGCCCACCAGCTATGGTGGCTGGGCTATGACGCTGCCCTCAGCAGCGTCCTTCTTCCCTGCATGACCTCACGTGCTGCACCTCGCCTCTCGGCGCCAGCCAGTAGCCGCAAGCTCTTGCTCCAGCAGCGCTGCCGCTAGCATCCGAGTGCCAGAATGCCCCTACCAGGGGAGAGCCCTTTCCTTTATGGAAAGAGCTGGCCTGCTTCACGCATCCTGGCTGCACTGGCGTGGACCATGAAGCTTCCGGAAGGCCCTAGGAGGCTCCCTGTGTACAGCAGCTACTGGGTTGCTGGGCCTCGTTCGGTTGGGCCCCCAACTGTCTCTGTATGAGGCTGCGTATCACGCCCAGGGCCTGCATTCTTTGGAAAAGCCCGGAGGGCCGTGGAAATGTTTTTGTTGCCCGGCCTGATTTTCTGTTGCATAATGTAAAGGTGCAAACAAGAACAAGAACCGACCTCTCTAACAAAGTACAAGATAATGCAGCGGAAAACTTAGATACCAATGATCCGAACAATCAATATTGCAGTGCAGCCCAGAACATACATCATCATCATCATGGTGTGAAGGGGTCTGGCGCTCACACAAGAAGAATGCGCCAGCCCCAACCATTCACAGACGAAGAAGAGGGGGGTTAGACGAAGAAGAGGGAAAGATGGGAATGTCGTCAACACCAAGTCTTCGGCACAGGCCCAAATAGTCCCTCGTCGCAATGTCCGAATCCCAATGTCGTGTCTGGATCCAATGTCGTCAAGTTTCAAGTCACAACTCTCTTTCTCTGTAGTAGTCCGCTGATACTGAGAAGTCACGTGGTGAGAGGGGAAGAAGAGATGGTGGACTTAGAAGAGGAAGAAGAAGAACTCTCTCTCTCTCTCTCTCTCTGTCCAGTACTAACCTGTAAAGATGGCGCCTTCATTCAGGTACCTCGAAGATGGAGCTGGAGCTATGGCGCCACAGGTAAATACCGCTGGCCTCCGCCAGCCATCTCTCTCCAACGCTACTACTACCAGCTACTAGCGCCCTTCGCTGAAGACTATTCCTGCAGCTATTAGCGCCCAGCGCTGAAGACTACTGTTAGCGCTAACTACTATTGCAGTGCTCCTCCTGAGTACTGCGGCCGAATCCTTAAGACTACTCGTGCCTACTGTCCAACTACCTACCCGTGTAGTGCATGGGACCTTCCTATGTACTACTCGTCCTGTCTCCTGACTGCAGGGCGAGGCAGTCCAGAAGGCTGCTCTTGCCAATGCCGAAGGGAGTCAGGGGCTGCCGCTGCAGCTCCTGCTTGAGACTGTCATGGGAATAGGCTAGAGATAGCCTGTTCCCGAAACCCTGGTTTTGTGCCTGAGTATTAGGGTAGGTCGATCTTATGAGGGCCCGGAAGTGGCCCTCCGTTTCAGGCTGAAAATCCTCAGGGCTGAAAAACCCTGTTATAGGTTGAAAACGAAATAGGGCCTGCAGGCCCTCGTTTTAAGTTTCAGGCTGAAATGACATGGGGCCTGTAAGCCCTTATTTCTAGGCTTTTAGGCTGAGAATGCGGGACGGGCCCTGCAGGCCCGTGTGGCTATGCAGAATGCCACACCCCCCCCTCCTTGAAAGACCGAGCTTACCTGCGAGGGCGAAACTGTCTGTCTGAGGGAGGGACCACAGTCCGGGTGGGAGGGGCAGGTCATGAAGGTCCCGGAGCTAACCTCTGTTGCTCGTAGTGAGCGTAGATCAGCAGTGCGGATGCTTTCAAATCTGTTCGTGAAATCCACCGAGTGTCGTCGGGATCGCATGCTCTGAATGTAACTTTGTACTGTCGAGGCTTGCTGACGTACTTGGGATCCGTGATGACGTGGTCAACTTCCTGATGACCATCCATAGATGGAGGGTCTTGCGATCGTCGGCCCGAGAAGTCGTCGCTCTTAGCTGGTGTATATGTTGCCTGCTTCGAGGCGTGAAAGACCGGATGGACCGTCAGATGCGCGGGGATGTTGATCACAAATGAAGGGCCATCGCGCTCATCGCCCGCGGCTGATGTTACGGGCCATGGTCCAAACCACTTGGGAAGCAGTTTGCGTAAAACATCCTGTTCCAGTGCAAACTCTTCCGCGGAGACCCAAACCAGATCACCGGCGTGGATGGGACAGGGCACGCGACGCCTGTGGGCTTGCTGCTGCATGCGGACTTGAGCCTTTTGCATGCTCGAGCGGGCTTGAGCCAGCAATTCCCTGTACTTCCGGACGGAAGCGGGAGAGCAAGCAGCGTCGATGTCGGCTGGTCGTGGGAGGAGAAGGTCGGCGAAGATACGACCTTTCCGTCTACCGTGGTGCAACTCAAATGGAGTCACGCCGATCGCCGGGTGCACCGGTGTTGTAGGCGAGCTCGATGTCGGGGAGGCGGTCAACCCAATCTTTCTGGTCCGGACGGATGAGCGTACGAAACATCATTTGAGCGGTTTGATGTGCCCGCTCTGTTTGCCCGTCCATCTATGGATGTCGAGCCGAACTTGGTTTCATCTTCGTGACGGACTCCTGCATGAGAGCAGTCCAAAATGTCGACATGAAGCGAGTGTCGCGGTCGCTGACTATGTCTTCCGGTACACCGTGGCCACAAATCCAGCCGGTGTGCAAGAGGCGTGCCAGATCGGGACCCGTGGAGTAGTACTTGCAAGGGAGAAAACGCGCATACTTACTCAAACGGTCCACAACTGTGAGGATGCCTTCGTGCCCGAAGCGATCGCGGGGAAATGGTCCGGTGACATCCATGGCAATGGAGAGGCCGGGTTCCCATGGGATAAGCATGGGATAGGCATCGGGTGCAACTCGCCGTAGGGGTTGCGATTGCGAGGTTTGCTTCGTCGGCAAACTTCACAAGAGTCGCAATACCGAGCGACATTGGTAATGAGGTCGGGCCATCGGAATCGTTGTCGAAGCGGTGCAATAATGCGGTTGACTTTGAAATCGCCGGCGCGTCGCGAGTCATGGTACTCCCCGAGAAGGCGAGTCCGAAGACGACGGGATCGTGGGACACACAATAAGTCCTTCCCTCTCAAGTGGAGGAGCAAGTACTCGTCGTCAATGCGATAGTGCCTGGCCGGCGGGTGATCCGAAGATAGCTGCGCATACAACGTGGCGAAGTCCGGATCAGACTCGTAGCCCCGGATGAAGTGTCGCTGGAGTTCCTCGTTGAATGCGAAGGCATGATGTGTCATAGCACAAAGATCATGTGTTCGCGAGAGTGCATCAGCTGCACGATTGGAGAGGCCGGGGAGATGTTTCGGTGTGAAGTCAAATTGGTCGATGAAGTACATCCATCGTCCAATCGTGCTGCTCACCGTATCCTGCGTCTTGTAGTAGGTCAATGGATTGTTGTCYRTRACCCATGTGAACCTACGACGCCCAAGGAGSAAGTGYCGCCATCGCTTGAGAGYCATSASGAAYGCGAGCAKCTCCTTCTTCCTTGCATCATCAAGCGAGTTGATGGGAGGCRCTTYGTGGCTGAAATACTCCRCAGGGTGYCARTCRTCRCCGTCGTGTTGTTCCAAGACTGCCCCAATGCCATAGTCGGAAGCGTCAGTTGTCACTCTCGTAGGCAGGGTGGGGTCATAGATGCTAAGGACAGGTGCCATGAGCATGGCCGTCTTGAGTGCTTGGAATGACCGGCGTGCATCGTCGTCGAATACGAATGGCACCTTTGGCAATTGTAATCTCGTCATAGGTGCAGCAATCCTTGAGATCCGGTGATGAATCGCTGATAGTTGCCCGCCAATCCCATGAATGAACGAACATTCGTGGTGTTGGTGGGCTCGGGCCATAAGCGAAGGGCCTCGATCTTGTTCGCAAGCGGACGGATGCCTTGCGGCGTCACATAATGTCCCAAGTACTCCAGCTCCTGCCGTGCGAATTCGCACTTGTCGCGGTTGGGTTTGTACTTGGCTTGTCGTAGCCGCTCCAAAACGGTGCGCAGGTGTTCCACATGCTTGTCCAAACTCCGGCTGTACACCATGATGTCGTCGAGGTAGATAAGTACATATCGATCCAGCATGTGTCGGAACTCCGTTGTCATAGCCGCTTGGAAAGTGGCCGGGGCATTCGTAAGGCCAAATGGCATAACCAACCATTCGAAATGCCCATATCGAGTCTTAAACGCGGTATTGTAGCGGTCCTCCTACCAGATCTCGAGTTGGTGATATCGGGATCATATCCCGACTTGAGGTCTAGCTTGGAGAAGAACTTGGCGCCGCCCAACCGTTCGAGAAGGTCATCGATGTGTGGAAGAGGGCCGACATTTCTGATCGTTTGCGCGTTGAGCTTGCGATAATCGATGCACAACCGCAAATCCCTGTTCTTCTTCCGGATGAAGAGAACAGGAGCACCATATGGCGATGAGCTAGGCCGAATCCAGCCTTTCTCAAAAAGGTCGTCGAGTTGTGCCCGTAGCACACTTAACTCTTCCTCGCTCACTCTGTAGATGCAACCACGCAGAGGTACAACCCCGTCCTTGAGGATGATCTCGCGGCGGATGGGCCGATCCGGTACTACTCCGTGTGGGCCTTCGAACACGTCGCCGTAGGCGTCGAGAAACTCGGTGATGCGTGGGTCCAAAGATAAGTCCGTCGATGAAGCGTCATGGGGCGGGAGGGCATGGAAAAAACACATCCCCATCTCCTCGATATCGTCTCTGATGATGGAAGCTCGCATGCTTGCGGCGGACACCACGTGGCAGCTGATGGAAGGATGAGGAAGAGGCACCGTGCGTGGGACTAGTACTCCGTTCTGATCACGAATGTGAATGGTGCGGTGGTAGAAGTTCATCGGGTGATCCTCGCTTCGCAGCCACGACATGCCCAAGATCATGTCGAATTTGGTGTCCAATATATCAAAGGACACCGCCTCGCTTGCATGCAGGGCAAAGTACACGGGGACAACATCAATGCACCGGTTGATTGACTTGTACGTGTGACCGTCTGCCAATGTGACTTGCGTAGTCTGGGACTTCCTCCGGACGCGTGGGCCAAAGCCGGCGCGTACCATAAAGTCCTGACTCATGTAGTTGCGAGATGCTCCGCAATCAATCAAAGTGCTGCAGGTCGCCTCTCCGATCTGAATGCGTACATATAACAATGGTGCGTCGATGTCGTCATACTGTTGTGTCTTGAACTCGCGGTCGATCTTCACAATGAAGGCGTGAAGGTCGACAACCTCTACTCCGGCGTCGAGTTGGTACTGCAGTGTGCAAGTAATCCCGCAATTGTGCCATGAGCACGTTGGAATGCGGTTTCGACAATCGACCGAACCGGGGAAGGGGCAGTCATTGGAAGTCCGCAAATGTCAACGTGTCGAGCTTTTCAAGTCTTGACCATGACATTGAATCCCCGGCGATAGATGGCGGCGAAGCTGCCGAATCGGTTGCCGATGGTGATGAAACCGTGCATGCGGTAGATTGTTGCATGTGGAGCGGTTGGTCGACCGGTGGGACCAAGTGGACAGCATAGTCCTCGTATGCATACCGAAAACTCACGACATTCGCATCCTCCCCAGATGTGTTGGAGGCCGCTAGCAAGGCGGCCGAATCTGGCAGAGTGAGAGGTGGAGTCGTCTCACCTCCCGCGCAACTCAGTTTTCCGAGTTGATGCGAGGCCGAACATCCTCCTTGCCTTGATCCGGGCATTGGGAGGTCTTGTGTTTGGTGCTGTTGCACCAATAGCAGCAGCCGTAGCGGCCGCGGCACTTGTATTCCGCCTTGGTCAAGTGAAACTTGACCCATGGTGTTGGTTGTCCGTTTTCGGCCGGCGATGCGGTTTTCGCCTTCCCGTTTCTTCGGGACTTGTTGTTGCTTCGCGGCTGGACAACAGCCACCTGATCTCCCTCACGTGACGCTTGGGTGGCTGCCGGGTCTTCCACAATGTTGTCCAATTGGATTGCAGCGACATGCTGCGGTCGCGGACCAGTTTTCACCTTCTCCACACAGGTTGGCTGCCAAGCTGATTTCTCATGTGCAGCTGCCCTGTTTGTCTTGATGATCTCCCTCGCCTTGTTGATGATTTCGGCGAAGGTGTTGTACTGCTCGCGATCACCAAGTGGGAGGCTCAAAGCGACGCATGACCGGTTGTAGAACTCCCGGCGCAGATGCGGGAATGGTAAGTCCAGATCGGGTGTCGCCATGATCTTCTGCCAATCCGTGAGCCAATCACGTGTCGCTGTGTTTCCTTGAGCCATCGTGAAGATGCGGTTGATGGCGAGCGTCGGGGCGTCGTCAACGATGAACCGCTTCTTCCATTCTTTTGTCACATCTTCCCAGGAGACCTTGTGAAGGTCGAAGACCTGGACGCCGTGGACGATTGCCATATGGCTGAGCCAGATCTCGCATCCTCCCTTGGCGTTAAGGAACAACGCGTCGATGAACAGATGTTCGGGGACCTCATGAATCCCCAACTCCGTTGTGAATCCTTGCCACCAAACGACCGGGTCTTGATGTGTGTAATCATCATACTTCTTGATCCGGAACGTCGGCATCTTGTAATGCTTCGCCGTGTTGGTGCTGCGATCGGGGTCAGACGACTGTTGTCGTTGCCTGATGTCGGTCTTCAGTGTGTCCAACTGCTGGCTAATGGTGGCTGGCGCTGCGAAGGTGCTGATATCACCTAGCATTGCCACTACATGATCAACGCGTTTCTCCAGTTGGCGGGCAGAGGGTGCACTGCTGGACTCGCCAGCCTCCGGTCTTGGTGCAGTTTGCTCCAAGTCCTGTACACGGGAATCAAGTGTCCGTGCTGATCCTTGTGGTTCCGTACAGCCCACTGGAGGTTCGCCAGCTCGGACTGCAGGTGGTTACAAGTGTAGACCAACCGGGTCACGAGCTTGGCCATGAATTCCTTGTGCTATTCTTCCGGTGTCGCATCGTCGTGCCCTTCGGATGGTTCAAAGTGCCAGAACTTGAGCTTTTCGATGCTAGTAGCTTCATGCCGCTGTAGCAGATCCTGGGCTTCCTTGCGGAGTGCCTGGGTATCTGCGTCTGCTTCGGCCTGAAGCCCCTACTTCTCAGTTGTTGCCGCTTCTTCAGCCTATAGGCAGGCAGACTCGGCTGCCAGCTGGCGCTTTTCCTCAGCCTCGATCAGGGCGAGCTGAGTCTGGAACTGCTGTTTGTAGTCGGCAAGAGACTTGTTGGCCAGTTGGCCTGGCATGCCTAGAGCTGCGCCCGTCATGGTGGCGGGGCACTGTTGACATGGCCCTGCTGACGTGGCACTATTTACGTGGCACTGTTGATGTGACACTGTTGCTGACATGGCACTGCTGACGTGGCACTGTTGCTGACGTGGCACTGCTGACGTGGCACTGTTGTTGACGTGGTACTGCTGACGTGGCATTGCTGACATGGCACTGTTGCTGACGTGGCACTGCTGACGTGGCACTGTTGCTGACGTGGCACTGCTGACGTGGCACTGTACCAACCCGGAAATGCATGCAAAGGGGTGGGTGGGAGGGAAAACGTAGGTAGGGAACCAACCCAACAATACTTTCCTCCCGCCCTAATCAACAAATAAAAAATAAAAAAATAAAAGAGGAATACTTTTTTTTTTTTTTTTTTTTTATCTGTCGACCTGTGATGAGTGAGACATTTCAAAAGAGTACTATGAGCGAGATCTAGGCTAGGTTCCGCAAAGTTTCGACTTTTACAAAAATGCAGTCTTGAAGAAAAAAAAAATTTACGAAATAGAGTAGAGATGCGATTTTCAAAAAAGAACTAAATCCAGTTTCTGAGAATATGGCAACCTCCGAATATGCCTAACGAAATCTTGGTAGGCTTTGCAAGATCTCGGTTTTCAAAATAAAATTTGCGAGATAGAATGGAAATTCGATTTTCAGAAAAGAATAATTCGGGTTTCTGAGAATATGACCACTTCTATCGTTATCCTAATATGCCTAGAAAACGAAATACTAACATCAGAAATTTTCAGCTATGTATGCGAATATCAGAGAAACGAAATGCTACTATCATGAATTTTCAGATAGAACGAAATGCGATTATTAGAAATTTTCAGATATTTGTTGCGTGAAAACGAAATACCAATATCAAAAATTTTCAGGTAAAACAAAATGCGATTATCAGCAACTTGACAAGTCCTACTTGATTTACTAATGAGTAATCAATAGATCAAGCAAGCTGGCTACTTGATTGAGCGGGTCCTCTGAATGAGAGGTCCACTCCGATACCAAACTGTTGCATACTGTAAAGGTGCAGACCAAAAGAAGAACCGACCTCTCTAACAAAGTACAAGATAGCGCAGCGGAAAACTTAGATACCAATGATTCGAACAATCAATATTGCAATGCAGCCCAAAACATACATCATCATCATCATGGTGTGAAGGGGTCTGGCGCTCACACAGGAAGAATGCGCCAGCCCCAACCATACACTGACGAAGAAGAGGGGGCTTAGACGAAGAAGAGGGAAAGATGGGAATGTCGTCAACATCAAGTCTTCGACACAGGCCCAAATAGTCCCTCGTCACAATGTCCGAATCCCAATGTCGTGTCTGGATCCAATGTCGTCAAGTTTCAAGTCACAACTCCCTCTCTCTGTAGTAGTCCGCTGATACTGAGAAGTCAGGTGGTGAGAGGGGAAGAAGAGATGGTGGACTTAGAAGAGGAAGACAAAGAACTCTCTCTTTCTCTCTCTGTGTCCACTACTAACCTGTGAAGATGGCGCCTTGATTCAGGTACCTCGAAGATGGAGCTGGAGCTATGGCGCCACAGGTAAGTACCGCTGGCCTCCGTCAGCCATATTTCTCCAACGCTACTACTACCAGCTACTAGCGCCCTGCGCTGAAGACTACTCCTGCAGCTATTAGCGCCCAGCGCTGAAGACTACTGCTAGCGCTAACTACTATTGCAGTGCTCCTCCTGAGTGCTGCAGCCGAATCCTTAAGACTACTCGTGCCTACTGTCCAACTACCTACCCGTGTAGTGTATGGGAACTTCCTATGTACTACTCGGCCTGCCTCCTGACTGCAGGGCGAGGCAGTCCAGGAGGCTGCTCTTGCCAATGCCGAAGGGAGTCAGGGGCTGCCGCTGCAGCTCCTGCTTGAGGTTGTCGTGGGAACAGGCTTTAGATAGCCTGTTCCCGAAACCCTGGTTTTGTGCCTAAGTATTAGCGTAGGTCGATCTTATGAGGGCCCGAAAGTGGCCCTCCGTTTTAGGCTGAAAAGCCTCAGGGCTGAAAAACCCTGTGATAGGCTGAAAACGAAATAGGGCCTGCAGGCCCTCGTTTTCAGTTTCAGGCTGAAACGACATGGGGCCTGTAAGCCCTTATTTCTAGGCTTTTAGGCTGAGAATGCGGGACGGGCCCTGCAGTATGCGACAATTTCTCTCAACCAACTGGCGCGTCGCAACTGCCTGGACCCCAAATATGAAATTGACAGTCGAGGGCCTCTTGCGATATGTTAGGCCCGGCTTCACTTAGGGCGGGCAATGCTGCACACAGGGCCCCTTAGGCCTACCGAGAACCCTCATCCTCGCACAACGTGGCCAAGATGGCAAATACAACAACTCGGAAGTGGCACGCGGTTAATGGAAGGCCCAAAATTCGGGGTTCTTTGCCGCATCAGTACAAGCAATGTCGTCGAAACTTTTGCAAACAAACTATGGAGGCTCATAATACAAACATCAAAAAAAAAAACAGGCAAAAAATAACGAAAAAAAATAAATGAACAGCACTATAAAACCCTTTTCAAAGTAGCTTTCGAATTTCGCCAAAACGTTTTCCGAATTCGGTGTTTTTGCCAACTTTTTTTGTTACTCGTCCACATACGCCGAAGCTGAAAACAAATACCCTAGAGCTTATACATATCAGACAAGAAAACAAAACAAAAAAGAAGCAAAAATTCAGGGAAACATGGCAGTTTCGGTTAAAATTTCACTGAAATTGACACCACCTATTGACCACGAGCGCCGGAAGCAGGTGGGGCCCATGCGGCCAAAGAGGAGGAACGACGCACGTTGAAACTACTTGTGAACAGTGGAAAAAATCAGGACTCCGGGAGCGCCAAGCCACCGATGCAAGTAGTTGCTGCGGCAGATCCGTATAAAAGATCATGGCACAAAATACTGGCGCACTCAGCAGGAGCCGGCAGCACTGAGTCCACACGAAGGGCCGACGGACGCTGTTCCTCAGAGAGGGAGTATTCTGGTGACAGGGCGCCATTTATTACAGAAACTCGGATCGTCACACCGGTATTCCAAAGCATTCCATAAACTAAGTCGGTGGGACCAGGAGAGGAACCAATGCCCAGGGTGCGGGGCCGGCCTCATATGACAACGTTTCTCAGAGGGTGGAGCAAGGGACTCCTCCGTTTCACAAGGGTCTTTGTCGGGTAGCATCCACTCGTTCCGTGCTATACCGGGAATTTTTTTTTTTTGGGGTCCAGACGGGACTCAGGGGGGGGGAGGAGGAAATTCCGGCAAAAAAGGGGCAACGACAGCACCTTGGCCAAATATCATACACACCAAATAGGAGGGTAATTTGCATGATTCGGGGGGGACCAAAATTCCTTCGCACTAATATCGGAAATATATATATATATACATATATATATATATATGTATCCTGTATCCTACCCCTTAAGCAGCATTGGCCGCGGGGGGAGGTCGATGGTCCGCTCCGCGCCGGACTTTGGGGTGAAGTTTTGGTGCGGGCTGCATATGGAGGCGATTGAGGGCGGGGGGCCGGGCAGAGTGGCGCGCGTACTGAAATGTTCACAGCGCGCCAAAAAACGAGAGAGAGCGCCCAAGGGGCGGAGCGGCAGCGGGCGTCGATGCGAGGGAATATCTCGAAGCGCCC
>BFEA01000297.1:318212-333488 GCA_003427395.1 Chara braunii
CTCTCTCTCTCTCTCTCTCTCTCTCTCGCTCGCTCGCTCGTAGTCTGCTGATGCAGTGAAGTCAGATAGTGAGAGGGTGAGAAGGTGATGGTGGGCTGAGAAGACGAAGAAGAAGAACTCTCTCTCTCTCTCATATGCCAGGTACTAACCTGTGAAGATGGCGCTGTGCTGCAGGTACCTCGAAGACGAAGCTGGAGCAACGGCGCTGCAGGTAAGTCCCTCTGGCCTCCGCCCAATCTCTAGTACTACTCAAGCTGCTATGGCGCCCAGCGCTGAAGACTACAGCTAACGCTACTAGCGCCCAGCGTTGAAGACTACTGCTAACGCTGCTACTACTCCTGCAGCGCTCCTCCACAGTGCTGCTGCTGAATCCTGAAGACTACCTCCTGCCTCCTGAACTGCACGTGAAGTGCCTGGGAAGTACCTAGGAACTACCTGCCTGCCTGCAGGGCGGGCCAGTCCTATATAGTGCTGGCCCGTCCAGGAGGCTGCTCTTGCCAATGCCGAAACGTGCCAGACCCTGGCGTTGAAGCTCAACCAGGGGTTGTCTTGAAAACAGGCCCGAAATAGCCTGTGCTAAAACCCTGGTTTGTTGCCCGAGTTTCAGGGCAGGTCGAACCGATGAGGGCCCAAAAATGGCCCTCACTTTCAGGCTGAAAACACTCAGGGCCGGAAAGACCCTGATTTAGCCTGAAAGGACACAGGGCCTGTAGGCCCTTGTTTTCAGGCTTTCAGGCTGAAACGACACAGGGCCTGTAGGCCCTTGTTTTCAGGCTTTTGGCCTGAAAACGTAACGGGCCTGGAGAATTGTGGAAATGGCCCGTGCAGCCTGTTGCAGGCGCAGCATGTAACACCCCCCCCTCCTTATGAAGTCAAGCCGACCTGGATGTGGGTGCGACGTGGAGCCGAAGATACCGGATTGCCTTGCACTTCTCGTTCGTAGCCTACGAGACCATCCGGAGCTGTTGCTTGGAGTTCCGCACGGGTCAACAATGGTCATCTTTCTGAGTGCAGTACGCAAAATGTACAAAGTACTCGGTTGGCCTGTTGCCGTAGTGTCGCTGGGAGATGATGTCGCCGACCTCCTGAAAACCTTTCATAGAGGGTCAGTCTTGCGAACGTCGCCCAGGAAAATCATCATGTTCCGCTGGCGTGTAAAGAGCCTACTTGGAGCAATGAAAGACTAGGCAGACGGGCAAGTGGGCGGGCACCTGAATAGTGAAGGAAGGTCCCTCGGGTGCATCCCCAGCGGGTGCCATGATCGGCCAGGGGCCCATCCATTTCGGGAGGAGCTTGCGAGAGATATCTTGTTCGAGGCTGAATCTGCGGCGGAAACCCAAACGAGATTGCCGGCACGGAATGGGCAAGGAAGACGCTGGTGATTGGCCTGTTGGCTCATGCATTGCTGCATCTTGGCTATCTGGTCGCGTGCCTTGACAAGTAGTTCTTGCATCCGACACAAGAAAATAAGATGGTTGTCGCTCTCGGCCGTTCGTGGAATGATTGTGTCCAGCGGCGAAGTGACCGGCGAGCCGTGCTCGAACTTGAAGGGCGACATCCCGATAGCCGGGTGGATGGACGAGTTGTAGGCCAACTCGACATCCGGCAGCCGCTCAACCCAATCCTTCTGGTCGGGGCGGAAATAGTGCGAAGGAGAACATGTGCGGTCTGATGCACCCTCTCTGTTTGGCCATCGGTTTGGGGATGGCGAGCCGAACTTGGCTTGAGAGATGAGTCCCATCGTTTGATGAGCGCCAACCAAAAATCGGACATGATCCGAGTGTCGCGGTCGCAGACGATTTCCTTGGGGTAACCCTTGGTTTGAATGTAACCGGCGTAAAGAACTTATGCCAACTCCGGTGCCTTGCCATGATAGCGGCAAGGCAAAAACATTGCGAACTTGGTGAGTCGGTCGACCACCGTGAGGATCGCATCCACGACGGTCTTATGCTTGGGGAACGGGTCGGTAATGTCCATGGCAATCGCTTCCCTTTGCCGCAAGGTGACCAGTAATGGTTGCAACTCGCCGTATGGATGATGGTTGCGAGATTTGTAGCGTCGACAAACCTCGCATGACTCACAATAGCGTGTGACGTCGCCGAGAAGGCCGGACCACCAAAATCGCTCGCGAAGTTGGCCAGTCGTGCGATTGAGTCCAAAGTGTCCGGTGGCGGGAGCATCGTGGAACTCGCCAAGAAGCCATGTATGCACGTGAAGGTCACTCGGTACGCAAAGAAGGTTCTTCCCCCGTGTGTGGACAAGCAAGTACCCCTCATGGATCCGGGAGTGAGAAGGCGCTGGATTACGAGAGGAGCAATTCGCGTACTTGTAAACTCGGGGTCGGCTTGGTAGTCGCGGATGAAGCTGTCCCGCTGATCGTTGTCGATCTCAAAGGTTGAATAGACCGCGGTACAATGATCTGGATGTCGTGAAAGAGCATCCGCAAAACGGTCCGACTTCCCCGGATTGTGATAGGGAAAGAAGTCAAACTGGTCGATGAAAGCCATTCATCGAGCGATAGTGTTGTTGACGGTGTCTTGGGTTTTGTAAAAGACCAACGGATTGTTGTCCGTTACCCATCGGAATTGGCTTCAACCAAGGCGGAAGTGTTGCCACCGCGTGAGCTCACGGACAAAGACAAGGAACTCCTTTTTTTGCGTGCATCGTCAATGAAGTGCACGACGGACACTTTCTTGCTGAAATACTTGACCGGGTGCCAGTCCACACCATCGTGTCGCTCAAGGACGACACCAATGCCATAGCCAGACGCATCTGTAGTGATGCGCGTAGGCAAAAGCGGGTTGTATGTGCGCAAGACCTCCACATATAATAGCACGCGTCTGAGACTCAAAAATGATTCCCGCGCATCCTCTTCGAAGTTAAACGGTCGATCCTCGCATTGAAGCTTGGTCAAGTGGACCGAGATCTTCGAGTAGCCCTTGATGAAACGCTGGTAGTAGATGGCGAGGCCAAGGAATGAACGAACATCCGTGACTACCTGATAATCATTGGCAGTCGGAAGTTCAGAATTTTTTTTTTTTCCTTATTGATACTTTCGCACTTCAAAGGAGGTTGGGAGACCTACAGAACTTGCAAAACTCGAGATTTTTATTTTCTCGAATTTTTTTTACAAAGTTCAAACTTTTTTTTATTTTTTATTAGTGGCTCCTTATCTGGGCGAGTTATCCCCACCCACCCTTCCCCACCTATGTTGTTGCCACCTCTGGTCTTACCTTCTCTATCCGTCTCCGAGTACCCCCTGCGGTGACATTGGTGAGTTGCCACGTCAGCAGGCCACGTCAGCAGACCACGCCAGCAGGCCACGTCAACAGGACATGTCAGCAGCCACGTCAGCACCAGGGAGTGCCACGTCAGCAGGCCCCAGCCTGATCTATGCTTACGTGCTGGAAAACAACCGTCATGGACCAGATGTCCGGGGAAACGGACGAGGCCTATCAGGCCCAGATGCTGCTTCTAATTACCGAAGCTAAGCAACGGTTGGATGCAGTAGCAGCCGCAACAAAGAAGAAGGCAGAGGACGTTGAGAAGGCACGTCTGTTGGCAATTGAACAGCAGCGCCAGCAAGACGAGGCAGCAGCAAAGGCTGCCGATGAAGAACGACTTCAACGCTGCGAGAAGATATTCAGCGGAGAGCGAGTTTTTCTCATTTTCTTATTTATTCCATTTATTTTTCTATTTATTCTTAAAATTCGAATTTCTTTGCGGCAACCTTAATCTGATTAGGTGTTAGTCTTTCTTGCTGTGGGGGTAACGAAGTGCTGCCAAAATTTTCTGTTTTTTCTTTTACTTAGTCTTTTTCGGCACACTTCAACTCCTTGGGGGTAACAGAATGTTGCCGAAAATTTTGAAAAATCAGATACTTCATTTTTCTCCACCTCCTCATCCACTTATTTACTTATTTATTATTTATTTATTTTTTTATTTTCTGAAATTTTTGATTTGCGGCATTTTGAAACCTAGTGTGCTTATCTTGGTCTCTCCTTTCCCCTTGGCACATTCTTGACCCCATGGGGGGTAGGGAAATGCTACCGAAAATTCTAAAAAATTAAATATTATTTCTCTCTTCATATTTTCTTTTCTTATTTCTTTAATTATTTTTATTATTTATTATTATTATTATTATTTTATTTTTTTCTCGAAATCTCGCTGTTTTTTTTTTCTTTTTCTCCCGCCTCCCCCCGCTATGCTTGCTATTTTATTTTCTTGATTAGGTCACCGGTACCCTACCCTAACCACTCAAACTTCGGTTAGGGTTTTCTTAGGGTTTTTATAGGGTTTAGGGTTCTTCAAACCCCCTCTACTTCCCCTTCCTATTCGGCCACCTTGGACTCGAACCACCCCTCCCCCTTTGACAACGCCCGCGCCAGCTTTGCTAGTGTCGTCCGCCGCTCTCTACCGCGGACCCCACCTACGCCCTCCGCTCACGTGGGCCTCCTCTGGCCCCCTCCAGTCTGGCCCGTCACCTCCCCATGGCCAACGGTGTGTCACACGCCGCCGATGAGGCGACAACCACGGCATCGGGCTCCACACCCGTGCCGGCGGACCAGGGCGATCAGACCCAGTGGGATCTGCACACCCTTCTCGCCTCCCTCCTCGCGCCCATTTAGGCACAATTCGCGATCCTCGTGCCCTTACAAGTGCAGGTGGCGACCCTTGCCGCCGGCATGCAGCAACTCCAGGACACTGCCTGCCCTTCATCTCCTGACTCTCACTCTTCTCCTGGCTCCCAGGCCGGGTCCCCAGTTCTCCGACAGGGTGACCACGGTGGAGCTTCCTCCTCTGCCGCCCCCGACCTGGCCATCTTGGTGACCGTCCACGCCCCTAGCTCAACGATCGCCACGAGGCAGGCCCTCCCTAAGTCTACGGGCGCACCCGCCCAGATTCCGGTCACTCCGGCCACGGGACCACAACCCGCTACCATGGTCTCAACTTTTCTGGGTGCCCCGCTTCTCCCTTCCCTTCGCACGACCGCAGCACCACCTGGCTCTCCCCCCTCTGGGATGCCCCGCGCCGCTCGTGTGTCCACTTCCTCCACTCTACCTCCTGCCACTCCTCGCTCGATGTACGTCCAACGTCTCAAGGACAAGCTAGCCCAGATTCGGGCCGACCTCGCCCTCTTACGCCTTCAGCCACCCCCACCCTCACAGGTGGCTGCGCCTTCGGGCGCACCCCCTCCTTCCTCTACTTTTCCTTCCATGCAGGCTCGCTTTCCTCGCCCTGCACCCTATCAAGCCCTATCCTACCTTCTCCCTACTCCTGCGGTTGCTACGACCTCTTCTACCGCAGCTCCCTCGCAGCCTCCCGCTGTTGCCCCCGCCGCTCCCCCACGCGGCCCGGGCGCGTAGTCAACTGCACCCCTTTCTCCAGGACCTGCGCCGACTTACTCAGCCGTGGCACAGGCCTCTGCCCCTCGATCCCCTCGCCGCCAAAACGGTGGCGCACCACTCGTCCGCTTGACGGACATTGCCTTGTATGACGGTACAGGTCTACGCGTGTCTCAGTGGCTACAGTCTGCCACCCACACCCTCCAGCTCATGGGCACCCCACCTGATACGTGGGTGGGTCACCTCTCCACGTGCCTGCGTGACGGTCCTTTTGATGCCTGGGAAGATTCTACGCTTACTCCTTTCATGCGGGTCGAACTCCGACCTTCATGGATTTCCATGCGTTCCTCGAGGATCGCTTCAGAGCTCGGCATGACGTGACTGACGCCTTCGAGCGTGTTGTCGCTACACGCTGGTCCGACTCTGGTGGCGCTGCCGGCGGATCGCTACATCCAGGTCTTCCAGGACGCCCGCCTCATTTGTGACGTGGCGTTCCTCCCCAAGGTTGCCCTTATCGATTGTTTCTTGGCCAGACTTCCGCTCGAGTACCGCTCTTAGTTATGGCGGTACGAGTTCACATCGGTCCCGCAGGCTTACGAGGCCGCTAGGGACCATCAGTGGATGCGGGCCCGTCTTCACCCCTCCTCCTCCTCCCAGCCTCAGCGCACGGGCTACGCATCCTCCTCCTCTCACGACACTTCCCAGCGTCGTTCCCCTTTCCACGGTCGCCCCCGTCGTTCCGCGCAGCAGGGCCGCCACTTCTCGTGCCGCTTGATCACGCTCGAGTATGGTAAGCAGGATGCTCGTGCCCCGCTGTCAACAGAGGGTGACCATAGTGACGACCTCGACCTCGGCGAGGCCGTCCACAACCACCTGGAGGACTTTACTCTCCCTATGGCCAAGCGCCTCCAGCTTGTCCTCTCCGCCCTCTCCCGGGCACACAGCCGCCCTGGTCACGCTGACGCGTCGCCCCCCGAGGTCCCTCAGCAGGACCTCCCTCAGGGCTTTCTCCCTCCTCGCGGTGTACTTTCCGTTGAGGAGCGCGCGGCTATTTTGGGTCGGCGTGGGTACTTTTGGTGCCGCCAGGACGGTCATACCTCCTCGCGGTGCCCTTATACCACCGCCTTCAACCACCACTACGCTGACCTTTCCCCCCAACAGTGTGCTCAGCCCCCCCTGGCGCCTCTCATCCCCGCGGCGCCTCCTAGCCACGGTGCAGTGTACACTTGCGCCCTCCTCAGTAGCTGGCTTCCCGACATCCCCGTCGCGGGTTGCCCCTCTCGCTACTGGAGTTCAGGTCTCGCAGGACCCGATAGAGTGTACTCAACCCTCTGTCGCAGTACCGTCTGCGCCTCCGCAGAACATCGTCTCCCCTTCTACCCCTTCGCGACTACCGACGCGTCGAGCCATTCGCTCAGCCCGTTGCAGCGAGCAGCTCGCTACTCGCAAGGACGTTATGTCCACTCTTCTGGACTTGAGCATGCTCTAGGCTCATCAGCAGCGACTCACCCTCCATGTCGCTGCACTGAGTTGCCTTCTCACCATCCTCTTTGACCTGATCGCACCCTCCTGATCATTCCAGTATGATTGGGGACCTCCACGAGGGTGTACTCAGCGCTGTGGGATTCCGGTTCTCAGGGCGACTTCATTCACCCACGTGTGGTGAAAGAAGCCCACTTACCCACGACAGGGTCTCCGACTCCCATCTCCGTCACCTTAGGGGATGACAAGACCCAATGTTTCTTCGATCAAACAGTCACCGACCTCCCTTTCTTCCTCACTCTCGAGCCGACTGATCGTACCCCGGTGTCTCGTTGCCACCACTCCTCCGCACATTTCGATGTGATGGAGACGGGGTATGACTTCGTTCTCGGTACTCCGTGGTCTCGTAGGTTCCGCAGCACCGAGGCCGATTCTGCGACCAACACTCTCGTTCTAAAAACGAAGTGAGGACAGACGTATCGCGTACCTTTCATAGGTACCACTGCGACACCACACCCCGATCCTCCTCCCCCGGAGCCTTCCGCGCCCCCTTCTATCACTGTCACCTCGCCTCGGCAGTTTGCTCACTTCATCCGACAGGAGGACGTCACCTTCTTTATGGTGAACGTGACGGATCTCTCACACTATGATCCACCATGTCCCGACGCCGAGCTCATCCCTCTGGAGCCAGATCCTCCTTCTATCTCCATGGCTCCCATCTCTACTTCTGTCCCTCCTCCGTCCGTCGAGTCCACCCCGCTGTCGCGCGCTGACGCTGACGCTGATGAACTCGCACGATATATGGCTGACTCGGAGCCCGCAGTTCGTGACCTCATTCGAGAGTACCACGACGTTTTCCCATCGTCGTTCTCGTTTGCTTGCATCCCACCGATGCGCGACGTCAAGCACTCGATCCAGCTTGTGCCTGACTATCATGTTCACCACCAGGCACCCTACAGACTCCCGATCCCCGAGGCCACCGAACTCAAGCGTCAGCTTGAGGAGCTCCTGAGACTGGGTTTCATTAAACCCAGCAACTCCCCGTGGGGTGCACCCGTCCTCTTTGCTCGCAAAGCGGATGAAACTCTCCATCTCTGCACTGACTATCGCGGTCTCAACCACTACACGGTTAAGAACAACTACCCCATGCCTCGTTCCGATGAGCTGTTCGACCGCCTAGCAGGCAACTGCTTCTTTACGAAGATTGATCTTCGTAGCGGTTACCATCAGATCCGCGTCACCGCAGCGGACCAGCCGAAAACGGCGTTCCGATCGTGCTTCGGCAACTAGAAGTTTACGGTGATGTCATTCGGCCTCACAAACGCACCCGCTACATTCCAGAGGGTGATAAACGACATCTTCAGGGACATCCTGGAGCAGTACGTTCTTGTCTACCTCAACGATATCCTGGTCTACAGTCGTACCCTTGAGGAGCACCTCAGACACCTCCGCGACGTCCTTGACTGCTTGCGCAGACATTACTTCTATGCCAAGCTGAGCAAGTGTCTCTTTGTTCAGCACAAAGTGGATTTCTTTGGACACTACGTGTCTGACCAGGGTCTCCACATGGACGACACGAATATCACTGCTATTGTGGAGTGGCCCGTCCCCACATTCGCCAAGCAGCTTCGCAGCTTCCTAGGCCTTACCAGCTACTATAGTAATTTCATCCAGGGATATGCTAAGTATTCCTACGTCCTTACCTCCACCCTCCTTCGGAAGAACCCACCCTGGGTTTGGAGACCCCTTTACGAGGACGCCTTCCGCGCCCTCAAAAAGGCGGTGGTATGTGCACCGGTTCTTCACCTACCCGATTTTGATCGCCCTTTTATCCTTATCACCGGTGCGTCAGACTTTGTTGTAGGAGCAGTGCTTTCTCAGATCTTCCCCTCCTCTCTTGATTCCTCTTATCCTCGTATCCCACGTTTTCCACCACCTACCCCTACCACTGCTTCCCGACTGACGCCTACTCGTCCTGCTACTGAGGAGCCTTCTCTTGACTATTCTCGTACCATCGCCGAGGACGGCACTGTCGAGTCTCGCTCAGGTGATTGTCTGACAGTCTTCTACTCTCGTCAGCTCCTTCCCGCAAAGATAAACTACACTGCTGATGAACTTAAGGTTCTCGCAATAGTTTATGCCGCTCGACACCGGCATCACTACCTGCACCGGGCACCATTCATGGTGCGAATGGACAACTCCGTCATCCAGACTTTTCTAACAAAACCAAAGCTCACTCCTCGACAGGCTTGCTGGTGGCACGACCTATCCGAGTTTAGTTTCACCACTGAGCACATCAAGGGTTAGACAAATCGGGTCGCAGATGCCTTATCCCAACGCCCTGACCACGATCAGGAGCAGATCCAGCTCTCTTCCATCTCGGTCACCACCGTCTACCACTCGGTGATCGACGAGTTTCGCACTCAGAACCGCCACTGCCCCGACTGTCGCGACATCCACGCGACCCTTTGGAGTGACAAGACTTTCCCGAACTACTCTGTCGCGGACAACGGTCTTGTGTACTGGCACGGTTCACATGGCACCAGAGAGCCCCATATTTGCATTCCCTTCACTGGACAACTACATGTCCAGGCAGTACCAAAGTTCCAAGACCAGGCAGCCGCCGGTCATATGAGCTTCCACAAGACGTTGGCTCTTGTGAGCCACCTGTACGTCTGGCCGAAGCGCAAGGAGTTTGTGAAGGACTACATCGCAGAGTGTCCCACCTGTCAGGAGGTGAACAGTGCGAACCACCTTCCTTATGGTTTTCTTCAGCCTCTTCCTATTCTTGAGGGTCGTTGACAGTCCATCTCGATGGACTTTATCGGTCCTCTTCGACCTCCGACCCCCCACGGTCATGATGCTACCCTGGTCGTCGTCGACCGCTTCACGAAGCGTGCACGCTTTGTTCCGTGCCGCTATGCCATCAGTGCACGTGAGGTCGCCGACATCGTGTTTGACCGAGTCGTGCGTGACCACGACTTACCTCTGAGCATCATATCTGATTGTGACCCGCGCTTCACCAGCCTATTCTGGCGACGGCTCCATGAGGTGTACGGCACCCAACTCCGCTTCTCCTCGTCTTACCATCCTCAGACTGATGGTCAGACCGAGGTCACGAACAAGACTCTCGGAGATATTCTCCGAAAGATTGTTTGTGACGACCAGCAGTGGGATCTCCATCTTGCCTACGCGGAGATAGCCTACAACCACGCCGTCTCGCCAGCCACGGGGATGTTGCCTTACTATTGCGACCTCGGCTATCACCCTCGTGCTCCCGCGGACTTCCTTCGACCGTCACAGATGCACCCCGACACGAGTTGTCCCGCGCTGGATGATTAGGTTGCACACATGACGTCGATCATGAAGACCGCACATGAGCATATAGCCGCTTCCCAGACTCGCATGGCAGCACGTGCGAACGGATCGAGGATGAATTTCATTCAAAGTCGGTGATGATGTGCTTATCAATGCCCACCACTTTGGTCCATGCTGCATTCTCCTGGCCGTCGGTTCGGATACAGCATCTAGCCCGGTCAACTTCCGTGTGAAGTTGCCCGACTAACTACGCCAGACTCGTGTGCACGATGTCTACCACGTCTCGTTACTGTGTCCTTACCGCAGACCGTCTGAGTGTTTCGCTGGATGACCATACGAGCGCCCTCCACCCATCATGGTGGACGGCCACGAGGAGTTCCTCGTTTCAGACATCATTGGTCACCGAGTCACCGACGACAACCCTCCCCATGTCGAGTATCTCGTATGTTGGAATGGTTACCCTGATGAGGAGGGTACCTGGGAGCCCCTCGAGCACTTGCAGCACACTCGCATGTTGGTGCGTGCCTATGACCGTGCTCGTCGTGCTGGGCCGACTGCTCCCCCTCAGCCCACCAACCCTCCTCCTTCTCCCTCGGCTGAGGAGACCGCTGAAGTCGAGCCTGCCCCTTCTAAGGCAGACCTTCAGCAGCAGCCAGATGCTTCTCAGCGTCCACAACGCACTCGTCGTCGTCCTGCTCGATACGACGATTGACTCTGACTTACCTTCCCACGTCTTTGACTTTTCAGTACTCCATCCACTTCAGTTTTGATACTTCAGCTCGTCGACGTTGCGGCTCTTCCTCGACGGCATTCCAGACTTATCATCATGGACGTCATCGGTAGCTTCATGGACTTCGTCACGATCAGCTCTGCCTACTTCAGACGTCATCACTCTCTTACCACTTTACCCTGTACAGTACCCTTGTTGTGTCGCATGATGGTCTCCCTTTCACCAGGTTCCTCTTAGTTGGGCTCTCCCTTGGTATACGCATAGGCATCGGGACCGTTCAGGAGGACCTCGACCTTTTTTTGTTTTCCAGGCGGGCCGGCGACGGGACTTGACATTTCGTGCGTGCACCTTCAGCTTTTTTAGGCGGGTGGACATTTCGTGCAGTGATTTGGGGGGGTGGGGGTGGGGGGGGGTTCCTCATGGGTTGTCCTGGGTCTATGGATCGGGTGACCCAGGCCTAGTACTCACCCACCTGTCACCCACCCACTCGGGTGACCCATACCTAATGTTGACCCACCTGTCACCCACCCAGGCTGCCTGGCCTTGACCCGCCCTCATCCCACACATGTCACCTTATCAAGACCTGACCCAATGTCCTCGTGGGTGGGGTGGGTGCAGGTGGATGCGGGTCTGGGTACCCGGTGCTCATCTCTGGCCTGCACCCGAAAACGACACCCTACGCCCCCCCCCCCCCCCCCCAACCCACGAATATCGAACCCCAAACCATTTGTCATCGCTATCGCCCCTTAAAGTGATGACGAAGCCCCCCCAAAAACCCCCCCCCCCCCCCCCCCCCCCCTCCCCAACGGGCCCCAACAACCCGCCAATCTCTCACCCCACACCATTTGCCACCCCAACACGCGACAAAACCCCTAAAAATATAAACCCCTCCCCACCTCCCCGACCTTCGCGGACACGTACCTCACGACGTGTCATGCACCCCCACTTCAACAAATTTTCGAAACGGGCAGGGGGGTTTTTGTTTTTCACTCTCACAGCGGACCGAAATTGACCCCCCCGAGAAAATTAATATTTTTCGGTTTTTTCGGTTCGTGGGCGCACCCCTTCACGTTCGTGCGAACGTGTTCGCGCGTTCGTGCGAACAACTTGCGAACATTTTCGGGCGAACATTTTTTTTTTTCGTTAAAAAAAAAAAAAAAAATCAGTTTTTATTTTTAACTCATGATTCGCTCTGAATTGGAACATGACTCCGAGGCAAAAGTTGCTTGTATTGTTAGTTTACAACTTTACATAACATATATGTTTTTCAGTTTTTTTTTTTTTTTTAATTTTTTTTTTTTTTTTTTTTTTTTTTTTTTTTTTTTTTTATGGTTCGCGTTCGGAGGTTTTGGGGCGCTTGTTCGCGTTCGGGCGAACATGTTCGCGTTCACCTCCGAACGCGAACACGGTGCTACGTAGACAAAAAATAAATCAACCAAGCAGTCAGTAGATCGAATTGTCTGCGTATTTGCATGTGTGTCTGCCTGCGTGTCTACTTCTGTGTGTGCCTATCTGCCTGTCTATCTTTGTGTCTCCCCGCCTGTCTGTCTGCCTGTCTGCCTCCATACATGTCTGTCTGCCTGCCTATCTCGCTGCCTGTCTGCCTAGGCATCTGCATGTCTGTCTGCCTATGTGTCTGCGTGTTTGTCTGTCTGCCTGTCTGCTGCATGCCTGCCTGTCGGGGCGTCTGTAGGCTAGGGCCAGGTCAACGTCTTCCTGTCTGCCTCTCTGCCTGCCGAACACCCACGGTGCAGGCCCAATCTGGGCCTATGCACAGTCAGGGTTTTCAAAGGGGGAAAAAAAAAAAAAAACGCTCCCAGCCTGCACCTAGGCCTGGTCAGCTGGCCAGCCCTGGGCGTGGATCCAGGATTCAGGCCCAGTCTGGGCCTATCCACAGGTCCAGAGCTGGGCTTTCAGAACAGGCAGACGGAGAGACGCATAGACAGATATACACCAAGGCCACGTGTGTCAGTCTGTCTGTCTGAACCTTGGGATGCGTCTGGGGCTAATTCTCGTTGTTCCAGAAAAAAAAAAAAAAAAAAAAAAAAAGGTCATTTCACAGTTGCACTGCCAAGCATGCGCCAGGTCCAGGTCAACAGTCTGGGTATGGGTCTTTAAGGGCCTGTTTCTCACCGAGGTCAATGTGAGTCCAACCTATAAAGACAAGTACAGGTTTGGGCCCATACCCCACTCAAAGGGGCACAAGCCCAGACCTGGTACCTGGCCTCTACATGCATGTTTGTCTGCCTCCCTACCTATCTCACTGCCTGTTTGTGTGCCTGCCTATCTCGCTGCAGGACTTCCACCTGGCCTCTGGCCCAGGGCCCAATATAGCACCTAGGCCCGGGCCCAATATGGCACCGGGCAGGACTTGCACCTGGCCTCTGCATGCATGTTTGTCTGTCTGCCTATCTCGCTGCCTGTCTGCCTATGTGTCTGTCTGTCTGTCTGCCTGTCTGTCTGCTGCATGCCTGCCTGCTGGGGCGTCTGTGGGCTAGGGTCGGGTGAACGTCTTCATGTCTGCCTCTCTGCCTGTCTGTTTGCCTGTCTGTCTGCCTTGGGCCCAAACACCCGCTTACGCCTAGACCAAACACCCCACATTCAGGCCCAGTCTGGGCCTATGTACGGATCCAGGTCTGGGCTTTGAATTTAGGGGGGGGGGGGAACAGCAAAAAAAAGATTGTTTGCCTGTCTTCCTATATGTCTCCCTGTGCGCCCCCTGGTCTGGGCCTGGACCAAACACCCAGGGTATAGGCCTAGTCTGGGCCCAGTATAGGCCGAATCTGGGCCTATGCACGGCCCGGGCTTTCAAAGGCATAGGCCCAGTTTGGTCCTGTACCTGCCATGCCTGCCTGCCTGTCTGCATGTCTGCCTATCTGCCTACCTGTCTGTTTGTCTGTTTGTTTGCCTGCCTCCCAAGATCCAGGTCAACGATGCACAACCCCAGTCAAGATCGACACGCGCCCAGGCCCAGGTCCATGTCGTTTCAACTGCAGGTCAACTATTGGCACAGACCCAGCCAATGTCGGAACAGACCCGCGCCCAGGTCCAGGTCAACGTCAACTGTTTATTTACGTATAAATAAAGAGCAGCTGCATGGCACCACACCATCAATGATGTGGTGAGATGCATGGCATCATCTCATCGATAGTCTGAATGACGGATTCCTTCATCTATTTCTTCTACTCCGTAGTTAACTGTTTCTCTCTCTCTCTCTCTCTCTCTCTCTCTCTCTCTTTTTCTCTCTCTCTCTCTCTCTCTCTCTCTCTCTCTCTCTCTCTCTCTGTGTCTCTCTCTCTCTGTGTGCGTGGCTTAATTCGGTACATCGACATGGGCCATGGGGATAGCTCGACCTCACAGACGAAAAGAAGGGTTGGGCAGGGCCAGGGCATTTGCCCTTTTAGTATAAGGTGCCCCGACGGGAGCCTTTTCAATCATTGTACGGATATTATCGATGGCGCGAAATGCACAGGTGGCAGGTACCCGCGGCAGTTGAAGTATGCCTGGGAGATCCAGGCGGCTATAGAGGAAGAAGAGAGACAAAGAATTACAGAGGAAAAGGATAGAGAACAGGATATGGAGGCAAAGAAGCAGTGTCGGACCTGTGAACGTGACTGGCCGTTCATTTCATGATTTTTTTGTAAATGGCCGTTCACGGTGAACGGGCCCGCCCGCTTAAACGTGGTGGTCTTTTTTTTTTTTTTTTTTTTTGAGGATCACCCAGGTACATTCGCCTTAAGCCCCAGCAACGTGACAACATTGGGAAAAAAATAAATCGAAATGACCTACAAAATAGCAAACGAAAATGCTTATTTTGGCTGGTTGATTTTTCTTTTTCGTTTTTAATTTAAGAAAATATTATTCTTAAAAAAAAAAAATTGAAAAAATTATAGGGAGTTACCCTCGGATGTCCCCCACCCTCCTATGAAAAAAAAACTACCCCCCCCAGCCAAAAAAAAAAAAAAAAACACCGATCCCGCTCACCGCGAACTCCTTGATCGGAGGCCTTTCACGATTGTTGTGAAAGGTGACCGGCCTTCGTTCATGGACCCCGTGAACGGTGACTGGTGGTACGACACTGCGGAGAAGTACTTGCAAAGGGAGAGAGAGAATCCAAGGGAGCTTGAAGAAGAGGCGGTAAGGGAAAGATAAATGGCGCGAAGCCTTTCTCCTTCCGAAGTGGAGCAAGCCTCTTGGTTAGCTCTCGACATGAGCACGCGGATCGAGAAGAAACGGGTCTTTACCAAGCACAACGACGGAAGCCCTTCAAAAGAGACACACAAAGAGGGACACAAAGAGAGCAAGATACATACATGCGCGCGCGCGCATGCGCGCGCGCGCGCGAGAGAGAGAGAGAGAGAGGGAGAGAGAGAGAGAGAGAGAGAGAGAGAGAGAGAGAGA
>BFEA01000297.1:338301-348370 GCA_003427395.1 Chara braunii
GGGAGGGCACAGTAGCACAAAGAGTCATGAACATGTAGACTTAGAAAACAAAGTCAAGCTTTGAACAAACCCGTCGAAACGAGCTCAACCTTCAAGAAACATCAACAAAGTTCCACTTCCTACATGCCACGAAACCTTCACCACCATAGCCAAAATCACCAGCATAAACTCGACAACGCGGTCCTTCTACCGGTTTCATCCGTCCGCAACGGAATCATCAGGAAGGTACGCCCTTCACGAGCGCTTCAGTCGAAAAGAGAGACCCGTGCCTTGTCCCTCGCGCTTTTTATCGTTACCCTTCATAAAATAAAATAAAATAAATAAAATACAATAAACACCTAGTGTTTCGTACTAAGATCAAAACCCGACTTTCGTAGGAACCTCGTGTCCCCATGCGTCAGTCGCGGAAGTTCCTTTCCTCAAAAGATAAAAGCACACTTCMACTTAGTGTTCCGTRCCAAAATCAAAATTTCGWCTCTCGCAGGAATCTCGTGTCCCCAAGTATCGGTCGCGGAAGTTCCTTGCCCYAAAATATAAAGGCGCACTTCTAAAAATGTGTGTCTGATCCTGAAAATAAAATCACAGCAAAACCTAAAAGCTAAAACCGTAACTGTATCCRGGGCTACTGGTCAAAACATTGAGTTAAAAGACAGTGAACCARAAAAACGAAACTACCTAGGTGCTACGTCCGTCWRGATTCATCTACCAGTTCCTGCCTTCGGCAGTTACAGCCTGAGCCGCGGGGAATTSATCATTGCTTCCGTACGTTCGTTCGAACGSCGCTCGTGGTCCTCGTCCCTTCGTAAGRACRAAATGAAAAAGTTCCCAAAAGGCCCGAACCAGATGGTTTCCCAACTTTYCCGTAACTTTGGCCAATTTGTGCAAAGCCCARAGACACTCCTCCGGGGGTAGCCCCGGAGGTTACTTTCGACTAGTGCATATGCAAGTGAGCTGACACATACTACTGAAGAAGTCGACGAGTACCACAACCTCTTCAGGGTAGCTGAGAGAACCCCCTTCTTCGACTTCTTGTCAGAGTAGCTTGAAAAATCTTGCACTGATTGGTACTTCGAAGATCCCGATGTTCTAAGCRCTTCTRTGTTCTTTGTATCTTGWACAAAATRAACTTGTACYGGATTGTTGTTAACAAACATCTGTCCGCCGATGAAACTCCAGAGGTTCGAACCGTCGTCCTTTCRGACCATTTTCAGGTTAGAATCGTACGATACCTCAAATAGATCTACGATCCGTTGCGCATTCGTCCATGACTCGGCCTCGTGCGAGCATCCTACCACAATGGAAAYGTCATCTACCATACGCCAACCGTATACTAGCTTTCTGTCTGTTCCTAGTGACCGAAGARATCTTGCTTCTGCCATTGAGCAAGTTACCGTGGCTAGGACCGAGCTCATGATCTTACCCATTGGTACTCCTACAACTTGTCTCCTAATCAGATCTCCACATAGCATATATGCATGTGAGAGATCATATTCGACCATCTTATAAATCAATTCCRACTTTACCTTCACGTACCCTGCTTCTCCTCTGTTTGTCTTCGAGAGTACGCACAGTTTCCCTCYCGTCGCTACCCTTACCTTCCTCCAACCATGGTCCTTGTAATATCTTATTAGTTCAAAAACTGTGTCTTTGATGGCGGCATGCGGTTTCGAGGAAAACATTTATATCGTAGCATCTGCCAATAGCCATGTTGCAGCCTATTCTCTTCCTGAGGACCCAACTTTGTTCAGTTGTTGACTCATAGACTTAGCAGAGTTCAAATGGAAATGTAGATCCTTAGGGAACCTTGTGATAAGACAGTACAGTGCCCTAGCACACCCCTCTGTCCCATGGTGACCGGGTCACCACAAGCTGGGGCAATCGGGCGCCATCACTGAAGGTCTTTATCTTTAGGAATGATATATGTTTTGCCCAACTTTCCATCCGTTTTCCAGTCTTCAAGCACGGTCAGTCCAGTCTTTTCGTAATCGATCTTACCCGCTGATAAAACCTCCTTCTTCTCCTGGTCTACCTTTTCGTAGTCTGGATTCCAAGAGAACATTCGACCAAAGGCATGCCTATACAATACAGGAAGTACCAGAACTGTGTCACCTATGTTCCTGTCTACCGGGACCAGTACCAGGCCATCGAAACGTGTAGCCCACTTCCGAACCTCGAAATCTGTCCATGTTGCAGTGTTTCCTGTAGTTATTGCGAAACACTTGTCCACGTTGATTTCCTGTCTCTCCCTACCTTTTAAATGCTATGTTGCTGCGAGTATCCCCTTCACAAGTTCTCGCTTGTGATCCAAAGTCGCACCCTTAGTGGCATTCCTAGAATTCCGAAAAAAATCCGGTACACAGTCTATCTTAGAAAACTGTGTGAGGACATGTCCTTCGTGTCTGTCCAGATTGTGTCGGGAACAGGAACATTCCTACGGCCGTGTATGTGCATATCTCCTCTGATTGTGGATAATCTCAGCAACTGCCTTGTTTCTAGTGTTCACATTCCTCACGTTCCGTTTGACAAAATGAGCAACAAAAGTGTCTGTTACCCTTGCATCGATAAGTTTCTCCACAACCCATCTCACTTCCGTCTTCCGTATTGAACTATCGTACGGATACTTCACCGTAGTCTTCCTTCTAATACTAACACTTGTCTTTCGTCTCACAACACGGTCCAACTTCACCTTCAATTTGTTCCTGTTTTTTTTTCCGCAAAAAGTCGTGCCGTCCTATAGAGTCCGACCAGCTTCTGAGTAGAGTACCTCCCGAGTGACGTCGCCATCCTTGGTTGGTTCAAGAGTCGTTGCAGCGACTGTCTGTTCCGTTCCGTATTCGTCGCATTCTTGATAACTTTCACTACTTCAAACTCTCCCCCATTCTGGCACAGGGTCCTTCCCTCCTTTAGCCTCATCGTCTTACCTTCTAAACAAATGATCGTGTTACCATACTTAGCACGTATCTTTTTCCAACCATCCGACCACTCCTGTCCGGCTACGAATCTAATCTCTACGGGGCCATCACCCGCAGTATGTCTCTCATCTAACCAATTCATTAAAGACGTACATTCCTCGTTCTTGGTGATAAAACTGACGATTGTCTGTCCTACTGTAGCAGGTGCTCGTTTCTTCCTTTCTCGCCTGCCTTTGCGTCGTCGTGATCTGAAGCCCGCTCGTCCACCGGTTCCGAGCGTATTGAGGCTCGGTGACAGATCCTGAATGAAATTTTTCTCGAAGTTGAAATCATCCTTYTGTATCGTGTGTCTGATAGGAATAATCACAAACTTCTGTATAAGGAATGTTCTCATCCATCTTTATAACGGTGGTGTCTTACCCAAAGTTTTCGAATTCGCTGTCAGCAGATGTTGCCTCCATAGTTGCAGAATGGGTCGTGCAGTACATCCTACATACACCCGTTCGGACCACGGACTAGTGATCAGATACGTTCCACCAGTCTTGAGGTCCACCATGTCGTCCGAGAACTCCATCTTGTCCAAAAACTTTCCAATCCATTTTACCTCACCTTTGAGTTCGAGTAGAATCATGGTAGTGGCAATGCGTCTCTCGACTTGTGCTACTTGCTCACCTATAACACCACGCCCTTGGAGGTCTTCTCTCTCGGTCATGCACGTGCCCATGGTTATCCAGAGTTCATCAGTCGTCGAGGAAATTGATTGTCAATCGGACGTTTGCTCTTGTTCTTCTGGCGGTGCCGATCTTAGTGTCACTCTCGGTGTCCCTGGGATCTTTACCTTCCCTCTCGTAGTGACTGTAGTCTTAACCGGTTCAGTTGGTGTCTCGTCGGCCTGCTCCATGTCTTCATCGATCTTCAGAGGTCTTGTCTTCTTCATCAGTTGTGTCGAGAAGAAGCCGTCATAGGCTAACTCTGTCTGTCGCTTCACCAGTTCCATCACCATATCCTCCTTTCTTGCTGGTTTAATGGCATGTTTCTCACAGATCTCCTTGAGCTGTGAGACTTTCTTCCCCGAATACTGGTTCATGACTGATAACGTGTAGTCGATGAACCCTTCCTTAGAGCAGCTGGCTAAGATCCCTTTGTACCCCTTTGTAAGTGGTGTCTCAGGCTCCAGTCCTCTGTTCTTCGTAGGAGGTGTGGGAGTATCCGACTTCTTTGAACATTCGCCCCTCTCGTAAGTGCCCGTCGAGTTCTTCTTACTAGTCTTCTTTCATATCTGCCTCTTCTTCATATTGTCTTGCGCTTCTCTTCACGGAGTAGTCTCACTAGTCGTAGTGCCTCTTCTTCTGTATCCGATGAATCTTCTGTAGTGGACGTAGTCTCCTCAGTATCAGATAAGGATGAAGAAGATTCCACGACCCTTGCCATCATCTTCTTCTTCTTCGAAGATCTCTTCGTCTTCTCCTTTGCATTTGTAACCGCCTTGCTCTTTGGTGAAATCTTAGGACTCGTAGCTTTGTCTTCCGCCTGGTTGGCCACCTTTGCCTTCTCCATCATCTGTTCTTGTTATTTCTTCCATTTGTCGGCAATTTCTGCTTGAAGTTGCAGGCGCATCTCCTCCGTTCTCCTGGCCATGTCGAGTTCCCATCTCTTCTCTTTTTCCTCCTTTGCACGTCGTTTTTCTTCCTCTTCGTCACGCTTCCGTTTTTCTTCTCGTTCTTTCATTAAATCTCGGAAAAAAATATGTATCTCATCTTCTTGTTGTGCTGGTCTACTCCTATTAGTCAAGTAGTCACGTGCGTCCAGGTTTGCCGCATTCGTAGCAAACTGGACCGCTCGATCGTCGTCCCCAACCTTCATTGTTACCGTTCTTGTTATTATTATTGTTCCCATTATTCCCCATATTGCTACCACCCCCATTGCTATTCATTATATCTCGTCTCCAAACTTAGGACAAAGAGTAAAAATCTCTATTCTAGGAAAAGCAGCAGTATTGCCCTTGCTATACGTGCGAGAATGTTCTGAAGTTGTCTGTATATTGCAATCCGTGTCCTAGCGTTCGAAATACGTCGTGTTGTTTCGAATACCAGGTATATAGTCCTATGTACGTAGTTATCCAGAAAATTTACCAATCTACGCCTGATAGTTGTCGTAGTGTTTCTATTACTACGAATTCCTCCACACCTTGCACATGTTCTCGTCATCGTAGTTCTAGAAAGCCAAACTAATGACAACGATACCGACACCAATACTTATCAAACCTAGTCCGCATAACACCATGCTGAAACTCCTAATTGTCCTCATACTCTCTTCAACTTCAAAATCAAAATCACAGCCACCGTTAAGCTTAGAAAACCCCGGTTACTGTGTTCCTAGGAGTGGCAGACAGCGGCAACAGCCTGTCCGGGAGGGCACAGTAGCACAAAGAGTCACTAACATGTAGACTTAGAAAACAGAGTCAAGCTTTGAACAAACCCGTCGAAACGCGCTCAACCTTCAAGAAACATCAACAAAGTTCTACTTCCTACATGCCACGAAACCTTTACCACCATAGCCAAAATCACCCGCTTAAAATCGACAACGCGGTCCTTCTACCGATTTCATCCGGCCTCAATGGAATCATCAGGAAGGTACGCCCTTCACGAGTGCTTTAGTCGAAAAAAGAGACTCGTGCCTTGTCCCTGACGCTTTTTATCGTTACCCTTTGTAAAATAAAATAAAATAAATACACTAAATTAAACACCTAGTGTTCCGTTCAAAGATCAAAACCCGACTTTCGTAGGAACCTCGTGTCCCCATGCGTCAGTCGCGGAAGTTCCTTTCCTCAAAAGATAAAAGCGCACTTCTACTTATTGTTCCGTACCAAAATCAAAATTCCGACTCTCGTAGGAATCTCGTGTCCCTATGTGTCGTTCGCGAAAGTTCCTTGCCCCAAAATATAAAGGCGCACTTCTAAAAATGTGCGTCTGATCCTCAAAATAAAATCACAGCAAATCCTAAAAGTAAAAACCGTAACTGTATCTGGGGCTACTGGCCAAAACATTGAGTTAAAAGACAGTGAACATAAAAAACCGAAAGTACGTAGGTGCTTCGTCCGTCTAGATTCATCTACCAGTTCCCACCTTCGGCAGTTATAGCCTGAGCCGCGGGGAACTGATCATTGCTTCCATACGTTCGTCCGAACACCGCTCGTGGTCTGCGTCCCTTCCTAAGGACAAAATGAAAAAGTTCCCAAAAGGCCCGAACCAGATGGTTTCCCGTAACTTTGGCCAATTTGGCCAAAGCCCCGAGAGAGACCTCCGGGGGGTAGCCCCGGAGGTTACTCTCGACTAGTGCATATGCAAGTGAGCTGACGCATAGTGTTGAAGAAGTCGACGAGTACCACAACCTCTTTAGGGTAGCTGAGAGAACCCCCTTCTTCGACTTCTTGTCAGAGTAGCTTGCAAAATCTTGCATTGATTGGTACTTCAAAGATCCCGATGTTCTAAGCGCTTCTGTGTTCTTGGTATCTTGAACAAAATGAACTTGTACAGGATTGTTGTCAACAAACATCTGTCCACCAATGAAACTCCAGAGGTTCGAACCGTCGTCATTTCGAACCAGTTTCAGGTTAGAATCGTAGGAAGCGTCAAATAGATCTACGATTCGTTGCGCATTCGTCCATGACTCGGCCCCGTGCGAGCATCCTACCACAATGGAAACGTCATCTACCATCCGCCAACTGTACACTAGCTTCCTGTCTGATCCTAATGACCGAAGAAATCTTACTTCTCCCATTGAGCAAATTACCGTGGCTAGGACCGGGCTCATGATCTTACCCATCGGTACTCCTACAACTTGTCTCCTAATCAGATCTCCACATAGCATATATGCATGTGAGAGATCATACTCGACCATCTTATAAATCAATTCCAACTTTACCTTCACGTACCCTGCTTCTCCTCTGTTTGTCTTCGAGAGTACGCACAGTTTCCCTCTCGGCGCTACCCTTACCTTCCTCCAACCATGGTCCTTGTAATATCTTATCAGTTCAAAAACTGTGTCTTTGATGGCGGCATGCGGTTTCAAGGAAAACATTTATATCGTAGCATCTGCCAAATACAATGTTGCAGCCTGTCCTCGTTACTGAGGACCCAACTTTGTTTAGTTGTTGACTCATAGACCTAGCAAAGTTCAAATGGAAATGTAGATCATTAGGGAACCTTGTGATAAGACAGTACAGTGCCCTAGCACACCTTCTCTGCCCCATGGTGGCCGGGTCCCCACAAGCTGGGGCAATCGGGCGCCATCGCTGAAGGTCTTTATCTTTAGGAATGATATATGTTTTGCCCAGCTTTCCATCCGTTTTTCTGTTTTCAAGCACGGTCAGTCCAGTCTTTTCGTAATCGATCTTACCCGCTGATAAAACCTCCTTCTCCTCCTGGTTTACCTTTTCGTAGTTTGGATTCCAAGAGAACACTCAACCAAAGGCGTGCCTATACAATACAAGACACACCAGAACTGTGTCACCTATGTTCCTGTCTACCGGGACCAGTACCAGGCCATCGAAACGTGTAGCCCACTTCCGGACCTCGAAATCTGTCCATGTTGCAGTGTTTCCTGTAGTTGTTGCGAAACACTGGTCCACGTTGATTTCCTGTCTCTCCCTACGTTTTAAATGCTCTGTTGCTGCGAGTAACCTCTTTACAAGTTCTCGCTTCTGATCCAAAGTCACACCCTTAGTGACATTTCTAGAATTCGGGATAAAATCTGGTACACAGTCCATCTTAAAAAACCGTGTGAGGATATGTCCTTCGTGTCTGTCCAGTTTGTGTCGGAGACAGGAACATCCCACCGGCCGTGTATGTGCATATCTCCTATGATTGTGGATAATCTCATTAACTGTCTTGTTTCTAGTGCTCACAATCCTCACCTTCCGTTTGACAAAATTAGCAACAGCAGTATCTGTTACCCTTGCATGGATAAGTTTCTCCACAACCCGTCTCACTTTCGTCTTCCGTATTGAACTATTGTACGAATACTTCACCGTAGTCTTCCTTCTAATACTAACACATGTCTTTCGTCTCACAACACGGTCCAACTTCACCTTCAATTTGTTCCTAGATTCTTTTTTCGCAAAAAGTCATGCCGTTCTAAAGAGTCCGACCAGCTTCTGAGTAGAGTACCTCCCGAGTGGCGTCGCCATCCGTGGTTGGTTCAAGAGTCGTTGCAGCAACTGTCTGTTCCGTTCGGTATTCGTCGCAGTCTTGATAACTTTCACTACTTCAAACTCTCCCCCATTCTGGCACGCTGTCCTTCCCTCCTTTAGCCTCATCGTCTTACCTTCTAAACGGATGATCGTGTCACCATACTTAGCACGTATCTTTTTCCAACCATCTGACCACTCCTGTCCGGCTACGAATCTAATCGCTACTGCGCCATCACCCGCCATATGTCTCTCATCTAACCAATTCATTAAAGATGTACGTTCCTCGTTCTTGGTGATAAAACTGACGATTGTTCGTCCTACTGTAGCAGGTGCTCGTTTCTTCCTTTCTCGCCTGCCTTTGCGTCGTCGTGATCTGAAGCCCGCTCGTCCACCGGTTCCGACCGTATTGAGGCTCGGTGACAGATCCTGAATGAGATGTTTCTCGAAGCTGAAATCATCCTTCTCTATCATGTGTCTGATAGGAATAATCACAAACTTCTGTATAAGGAATGTTCTCATCCATCTTTATAACTGTGGTGTCTTACCCAAAGTCTTCGAACTCGTTGTCGGCAGATGTTGCCTCCATCGTTGCATAATCGGTCGTGCAGTATATCCTACATACACCCGTTTGGACCACGGACTAGTGATTAGATACGTTCCACCAGTCTTGAGGTCCAGCGTGTCGTCCGAGAGCTCCATCTTGTCCAAAAACTTTCCAATCCATTTTTTCTCACCTTTGAGTCCGAGTAGAATCATGGTAGTGGCAATGCGTCTCTCGACTTGTGCTGCTTGCTCACCTGTAACACCATGCCCCTGGAGGTCTTCTCTCTCGGCCATGCACGTGCCCATGGTTATCCAGAGTTCATCGGCCGTCGGGGAAGTTGATTGTCAATCGGATGTTTGCTCTTGTTCTTCAGGCGGTGCCGATCTTAGTGTCACTCTCGGTGTCCCTGGGATCTTTGCCTTCCCTCTCTTAGTGACTGTAGTCTTAACCAGTTCGGTTGGTGTCTTGTCGGCCTGCTCCATGTCTTCATCGATCTTCAGAGATCTTGTCTTCTTCATCAGTGGTGTCGAGAAGAAGCTGTCATAGGTGAACTCTGTCTGTCGCTTCACCAGTTCCATCACCACATCCTCCTTTCTTGCTGGTTTAATGCCATGTTTCTCACAGATCTCCTTGAGCTGTGAGACTTTCTTCCCCGAATACTGCTTCATGACTGATAGCGTGTAATCGACGAGCCCTTCCTGAGAGCAGCTGGCTGAGATCCCTTTGTACCCCTTTGTGATAGGTGTTTCAGGCTCCAGTCCTCTGTTCTTCGTAGAAGGTGTGGGAGTATTGGACTTCTTTGAACATCCGCCCCTCTCGTAAGTGCCCGTTGAGTTCTTCTTACTCGTCTTCTTCCGTATCTGCCTTTTCTTCATCTTGGTCTTGCGCTTCTCTTCATGGAGTAGTCTCAATCTATGTGTCTGAAATCGGATTCAACGGGGTTTTTGAGTTGAACAGTTCAACTCCCATTCAACTCCCGTTGCAACTCCTCGTTAAACCGAGTTGAACGTGGTACAACTTGGCCCGCGGATTTTTTTTGTGCAGGCAAAACATAATTGAAAAACAAAATAAAAAAAATGGGGGGGTATATTTTTTTGCTCTCTACATTCCCATATTTTTGTTTTTATTTTTTTAGCATTAAAATTATTTAAAAAAAATAAAAAACAAAGCCAGACTCAAAACAGATAGATTTTTTTTTCTGTTTTTTTTTTGATTGATTGATTGATTGATTGATTGATGGGGGATGGGTCGCCCCTCCCACCCCCACCGAATCAGACACACACCCACACCCACACACACACTTACACACACACACAGACTCTGACTTGCGCGGGGTCTGAAGGCGGCCTTTTTTTTATTTTTTATTTTTTTTTATTGATTGATTGATTGATTGGTGGGGGATGGGTCGCCCCCCCAACCCCC
>BFEA01000297.1:420570-440915 GCA_003427395.1 Chara braunii
TCCAAGCACCTACCCACCCCGCCACTCCAAGCACCTACTGACCCTGCGACTCCATGCACCTACCGACCGAGCGACTCAAGCGTCTACCGACCGAGTCACTCCAAGCACCTACCCACTGAGCTACTCCAAGAGTCCAAGCACCTACCCACCCTGCCACTCCAAGCACGTACTGACCCTGCAACTCCAAGGACCTACCGACCGAGCGACTCAAGTGCCTACCGACCGAGTCACTCTAAGCAACTACTGACTGAACCATTCCAAGCACCTACCGACCGGGCCACTCCAAGCACCTACACCCCGAGCCACTCCGAGCACCTACACACTGAGTCACTCCAAGCAACTGCCCACGAAGCCACTCCAAGCACCTACCGACCGAGCCGCTCCAAACACCTACTGATCGATCCACTTCAAGCACATTCCTGCCAAGGCACTCCAATCTCATTCTTCTTTTCTTACTCCTCTGTCTCTCTATCTATGTCGCTCTATCTCTCTCCCTCCTCTCTCTCTCTCTCCCCCTCTCTTCCTCTCTCCCTTTCTCTGTCTCTATATGGATGTTCTGTTTCTTGAATTTGTTAATAGTGCTGAAATTTAGCAATTGGTTTAGACCTAGCTTTTTTTTTTTGTTTTTTTTTTTGGTTTTTTTTTTTTTTTTTTTTGCGGGCATTGTCCGCACCGCTTGCACCGAGGGCGCTTAGCTAGTTATTATTATTACTAGCCAAGCGCCCGCGATGCGGGCCACGCCCACAGAAATAAGAGTAACTGGCAACAAAGTCCAACTTTAATTCACGAATCAAAAAAATAATGAATAGAAAAAAAAAATGAAAGAGAAAGGCCGAGGAAAGACAGAGATAGACAAAAAAAAAAAGAAAAAAAAAGATAGAAATAGATAGATAGACAGAGAGAGAGAGAGAGAGAGAGAGAGAGAGAGAGAGAGAGAGAGAGAGAGAGAGAGAGACAGAGAGAGGAGCAACGAAAGAGCAAAGAAAAAAAACATGAACGCGAGTAAGAAAAGAAAAAAAGTTTGATAGAGTTTGATTTAAGTAATCAAGTGGCCGCAATATGATCAAGGCACAATTATTGCGCAGTGGCCGCAATATGATCAAGGCACAATTATTGCGCAGTGGAATCAATATTGACTTAAAAAAGCGAAATAATATTACGTCAAAATTCTCTCTCTCTCTCTCTCTCTCTCTCTCTCTCTCTCTCTCTCTCTCTACCTATCTATCTATCTATCTATCTATCTCTCTCTCTCTCTCTCTCTCTCTCTCTCTCTCTCTCTCTCCTTCCCCCCTTATTTATTTGTCTTTCCCTTCCCATCTTTCTTGTTGGGGCAATTACGTAATTGAAACCAAAGACAACCATCTAAGAATTTGTTATTAAGGCAACGCCCGGACAACCGCCCAATCAACATTTTTGTCTCCCTATCTCTCTTATAAGACCAACCAACTTCCTTCATTCGAACGACAGTCTTGCACCACCTCACAAACAGAAACTCGTTGCAACACTTTGTGACGATACTCCTCGAAAGTTCCGAATCGAGTTTGTCTTTTCTGATTGTAATCGAGAAGTATCGGAGCATCCACACATCTCCAAGTGTTCATACTCGTATTCAATTCCGCTGCTGCTTCCACAATATCTTGCACCTTATGAGAACTGTCAATATAGGAGATGTGTGCAAGTGTCTTTTTCGGACCAATAGATTCAATAGAGTCGTACACGGTAATGTTAAAATTAGAATAACTTGGTTGTTCCAATGGTCTTGTATGGACATGCAGGTAGTCTCTTGAGGGCGTATGAGCGGGCACAACACAACTGACAGGAAACGGAGTAGCCGTAGCGGCTGGCAAAGCAGAAACAACAACAGAAGTAGTGACAATCGACGTTGACATATTGGAGGGTGAAACATAATCAGCAAGACGTTGAAAATTTGAAGGAGATGCTGCTTGAAGGGGGAGTCTGCGGACCGGAGCGGAATGAGGAGTGGAAGAAGCAACCACAGGAGGAATCCTTTTGAGAAGCTGTTGTGTCCGTGCATATTTGTGAATGGCTTGGGGAATGGTCCCTTCTGTCGGACAATGCGGCAAATCAAATGTCATCCTAGTAATCTCCTCATTAGACAGAGCGATGAACTCATCGTTCAAAAGTGATTGCAACATGGAAGAAGCCTCTAAATCCGAAACATTCAACGGGTCTGAAGGAAGAGGAAATCGCCGTTCCAACCGCATATTAGTTAGTTTTTTTCTTTTCCACTCCAGAAAGTTTTCCCATATTCGTGCATCTTTCACGACTGTGGCACTTTTGACAAACATTTCAAAAAACACCTCAGTTAAGACATTTTGGACGCCAACCTTCTTCGCATCGTCAAACCATCTAGCAAGGTAAGCGCACGGATTCGGAGTGCGAATTGTGGGTGCATCGTTATCATCGGGCACCACAATAACCCCCAGGGGATTTTGTGGTTGCGATGTGGCGAAAACATCTCTTTCGCGTCCACTGCGTTGAGATTGCGAACTTGAATCATGAACATATGCACGCCCAACAAGCGGTGGACAAAACGGAAGAGACAAAAAAATGCATCATCAGGCAGCGCATTCAAAGCTCTTAGAATCTTAGTTCCCGTTTCGTGAACAACAGGTTGTCGTCCCACCCGATTACCAGCCAAGGTAGGCTCCGCCACTTCGGGGGAATCCAAAATATTTGTTTTCACACCATGACTTTTTTTCCTCTTGAAAGTAGATTGAACACAGTCTTCTTTCGAATCGCTCGTAACGGTATCATCCTCATCATCGGCAAATGTAAGGTTAAGAGGTCCACCCAACTGACGTCTACGCAAACCATCCCCATCGGCACGACAATCGTCACCACCTACCTCCACAACCATGTTCTAAGCATCATCAAGGGTATTCCCTCGCGGACATCGACGTTCAACCTCACCAAGAACATGATGATCGTCCCGAGGATGTTCACTTCCAAGATTCACCGACCTCTAATCATTTCCACTTTTCTTCGACCTCTCTAAATGTTCGTTTCCAGGTGTTGATGTAACATTCGTATCATATTGAGTCGTATTGTTATTCCTCATTGCTTTCCTCTTAGCATGAGTGTCGTACTTATGCGGCATTCGGGAGTCATCTGCAAAGAAAAAATATGACCGAATTATTTGAAATGTCAAGATCCGATGAAAATAAAAAATGACTCATCCCAAAAGTTCATGATATACAATGTTCTTCATTAAAAAATTCTTATCAGGCAACGCAACACGAAAGTTGTTGGGATGGGCAACATGCGACAAAGCAACATACAGTTGGCCATGCGCATAAACCGGTTTGCGTAACCAAACCCCGGCACGCGATACAGTTTCTCCTTGCGACTTGTTAATCGTTACAGCAAAAGCAAGACGGACTGGAAATTGCCTCCTAAATCATTTGAACCCCGTTGTCTCACCATCGCTTGTCAGATCAATCTTGGGGATCAATGTTGTTTTACCCGTATGCATTATTGTCACTTCCAACAAATCATCATTAACGATCTTCTTCAGAATCAGCCTTGTACCGTTGCAAAGTCCTTGCTTCGGTGACAAATTTCGCAAAAGCATCACAGGTGCACCAAATTTTAAGCGCAACTTGTGAGATGGAAGGCCAGATTCGTCGAGAGTTTAAGAACTCTCGCTCAATAATGAGTCCAATATGATCGGAATCATGATAATTAACACTAAAAGGGTCACGCACCTCCCAGGAAAGTCCTCAAGAATACGATTGTTAACAGAAGCGGCATCATCATTAGTAGGGCATAAAATTAATCGAGGCAAGAAATAATCGGCATCCCCCACATGGTTGGACACATCATCAAACGTCCATGAAATCAACTCATCAATCGGTTTATCCGTACAAATCTCACGTGGCGATCTGATCGCAGCAAGTTCGTTAGGAACAACATGAGGATGGTCACCATTTCTAATTCGCATAAAAAAGTAGTCATACATTCGTGCCATTTCATCATTCTCCAAGCGTAAGATTCGCATATTTTCGGTCAGTTGATAGATCTCAAACAGTTTCCACAAAGGGGACATTTTCGTGGACGCATCAATTTGTTGCGCTCGCGATCCGTGTTTCACAACTAGCAAAACCTGTCTAAAATCCCTAGGAAGAAGTAGAACTTTCCCACCAAACGGCTCGTCGTTGTTACAGAGGTCCCGAAGCGAAATGTCAAGAGCTTCCAAGTGGAACTTGTTACTCACTGAAGCCTCGTTCCAAACAATCAAGTCCGCACGGCGGATAAGCTCCGCAAGATCACTTTGTTTTGGAATCAAGAAGGGACGCGTGTTATCAGGTTTCAAAGGTGCACGAAATCATGAGTGAAACGTTCGAGCGCCCATCAAAAGAGTCGCCGCTAGGACGCGACGGCCAATCGAATGGCAGAACGGGACCTGATGCCCGCCAAAATTGTTTCAATGCAAAAAGTATTTCCTGTTCCAGCAAGTGCATCGACAAAAACACACAATAGTTTTTTCTCTTGCACAGCCCGAACGACTTTTTCCACCAAAACTCGTTGACGTGGACGAAGACGTTGAAAATTAGAGCCATATCTGCGTTGTATTTCAATCGGATCATACGACAACTCGTCATTTAGAATTGAGGATACCGTTCTCTTCTCGTAATGTCCGGTTATGTTCTCAGCAATTGTTTCCCCGTCGAGTGTCGGATAATGAAGGCAGAATTGACGGATGTTTTTTCCCGACTCCTGCAAAATACGATCAAGATGGAATAACACTAATGATTGCAAAATATTTAGGGGAACAATTTCACAACCGTGGCGATACTGAAAATCGTCACACATCTTATCCCAATGTCGTTCGAAGAAACGGACCGGATCGTTCACTAGACCAAACGCGAGAAGCATAGTGAATATTTTACGAACTTCTTCAGGCATGTAATGTGCAGCGACTGTGTCTATGCATTGATCGTATGCATCGTCTGTTTGCAAAAGGCTCAATCAAAGACACACGGATGGGAAAGAATCGTATTCCACTCCGTCCACTGTACGAATTTCAACAAAAGAGCGCACCCCAAGAGAATGTTCATGGTTTAACAACTCGCGCAGATAGAATCGTTCGCCTTCCACGATCCTCACGTGATGCAACCGATATATCTTTTCAAATGGACCACCGTGAAGATCACGCTTTCTTCGGTTCCACTTTTTATTTTTGTTATCCTACACATGAGTATTAACGATCTCATTCAAAGAGTTGTGTTCCATCTATGCCGTCAATTTTGTTTTCGGGGGCCCTTGCGAAACTACGTGATGCTCAATGCCAAGTTCGAATTGCACTTTTTGCATGTTTTCGAGATGCACGGACAATCTTTCGACCGCGGGCCATTGTTCCACAACGTCAAACTCAAATAGACGCCAACATGTTTCGCATGCACCTACAACACGCATATCTTGATACAATTTGACCTCGTCGATGGGCACATTATTATCTTGCTTGCAAACCACAGCACGATCACACCGTTTGTACACGTACTTATACACGTACTTGCACGCCTTGATGTTAGCACAATATTCAACATTTACGTGGCAATTAAACCTCATTAGCAAGTACAGGTTATACATGACTACACGCCGATTGTCGTAAACGACTCCATTTTGAACAATTGTAAAACCACCGTCACTTGGTTTCCTTCTCCTATACGAAGGGTACGTTCGTTCGTCTCTGAATGTTGTTCTTGAAATGAAGTCTTTTGGAAACCCTTTTGTGCATTCTCCGTCCTCCGTGCACGAAGTGTCACGTTTCTCCGCACTGCAAATCCCGTGCAATATGAACTTGGCCACCCTTTCTCTCAATTCCCCTTCCGGAGGAATCTCGACACACACCACATTATAAACAGCATCCGCATCCCGAATTTTATCATTCGGATGCAGGATTACAAATATATGTGCGTGTGGTAAACCCCTTTTTTAAAACTCCACCACATACAACATTCCACTCACCCTACCAAAGATCTGTTTATTCTTTATCTCATTAATCAGTTCTGCAAGATAACCTTTGAACACTCGCGCTAGAAGATCCGGTGTGTCGTTAGGACATTGAACTAGCAACAAGGCTTATTTGATCTCTGGCCAGTTAGTGTTGCACGTTGTCGACCGGTAGAACGGCTCTGTTGACACTCCGACCAAGCCCAATATCTCGCGCCGCGTCTGTCACCCGTGGGAGGGCTGGTCGGGGCTTCTGTAACCTGCACAAAAACACGTCAGTTCACATCTACGAAAAACATGGGTCGTAACAGACTGAGACGAAAGCTCGAACAACTCATAAGACGTTGTCTGGAAGGAATAAATAGAGGATCCTCATTCGGTCCAAAATAATAAGATATGAAACACTAGTCCCTGACTCAGCCGTACATCCCGTCCCTATGTTCGAGAATTATGTCGGAGTGCCCATAAATTTGGTCATCAACCGCGGTCTAATCCTCCTCCCCATAGGATGCCGCCTGTATCACGCCCGTCTATCCCAAGGGACCGTACTGGAACTCTCTGTGTCGGAGGTCGCCTCCCTCGCCCACTGGGGCCATGCCTCCGAGGTCGGGTTCAAAATGCTCCAAGTCGGACGGCCGAACTCAGCAAAGTACCACTTCAAAGTCCCCCTTTACGATGTGTCCATTCGGGTGGCTCTGATCAGGGAGTGCCTCTGCAAAAGTACCTCTTCACGACGCGCCCCCTTCGAGTGCCCGGTTCAGGAAAAGTGCCTCTCCGAAGTACCTCTTCAGAATGTACCTCTTCAAGATGCACCTCCTTGGTAAATGCTTGTTCGGGATGTACCTCTGCAGTACATACGTGTTCGGGGCATGCCTCCTCCGAATGCATGCGATCGGGTGTCTCTCTTCGGAGATCCCTGCTCGGAATGAGTCCCTTCAGAGGGCCCTGTTCGAAACGCGTCCCTTCACAGAGCCCTGTTCGAGATGTACCCCTTCGTAGAGCCCTGTACGGAATCTGCCCCTTCGTAGAGCCCTGTAAGGGATGTGCCCCTTCGTAGACCCCTGTTCAGGATGTGTCCCTTCGAAGAGGCCTGTTCGGGATGTGCCCCTTCGAAGAGCCCCGTCCGGAATGTGCCCCTTCGCGGATCGCACCCCGTTCGGGAGCGCCTATTGTGTCTGTCCGCGTGTCCCTGGACGCGACCTGTCGTGATGCATCGTTATTGTGCCGCCCGTGTCCACGTTGTACTCGAAAGAGTCAGTCAAGCTTAGTAGCCTGACTGCGTCCAATAGGACCGCATCGCCCGGTGATCCGACAGCCCCTGAAAAGCCCGTTCCGCATGGTATTCTGACTGCCCCCGAATGACCCGTTCCCCCTGGCGATCCGATCGTGCCCAAAGGAGCTCTCTCGCCGTTAACCCGGACGTACCCCAAAAGCTCGCTCTGTTCGGTGATCTGTGCGTGCGCCGAGGGCTTGTCTCGCTAGATGATCAACTCGGCGCCCGAAAGGCCCACTTCGCCCGTCACGGCTCGTGGTTCGAGAAGAGCCCCGATGACCCACTTCGCTCGGTGTTCAGTCCTGCGCTCTAAAGGCGCACTCCGTCAAGTGATCTGCCCGTGTGCGCCCCAAAAAGCCCATCACGCCCGGTACTCTGGCCGCGCGCCAGAACTCGTACCCGCCCGGTGATCCCGCTGGGTCTATATGGTTCAATCGGTTCGATGATCCGAATCCCTCTAGAAGATACCCGTTCGCCCTGATGATCAGGAATGCTCTCAAAGGAGCCGCCTTGTCTGATGCCCGGGCGTGCCTGCCGCACCCTTGTTCGTATGTCCGCAGGCGCGCGGGTGACCATGCTCAGTCGCGCGCCAGTGCGCGCTGCTCAACAGGTGCCCGAGTGGCGGTACACTCATGCGCGCATGTCAGCGGGTGCCCCGGTGGCCGTAAGCGGCAGTTGCGCAGTCATGTGCGCTTGTCCCCAGGTGTGCGGATGGTCGGGCGGTGTTGCGCGCTCATGCGCAGGTGTCCGTAGGAGTGCGGTGGCCAAGAGCAGTTGAGCAGTCGTGCGCGCGTGCCAGCAGGTGCGCGGAAGGCCGTGCACAGTGACGTACTCGTGCGCGCGTGCACGCTGGTACAAGGATGTCCTCGCGCAGTCACGCACTCGTACGTGCGTGCTCGCTGGTACGCGGATGTCCCCGCGCAGTCGCGCACTCGTGCGTGCGGGCTCGCTAGTGCGCGGATGTCCGTGTGCAGTCGCGCACTCGTGCGCTCGTGCCCGCTGGGGCGCGAATGTCTGTGCGCAGTCGCGCACTCGCGCGCACGAGCCTGCTGGTGCGCGGACGGCTGTGCGCAGTCGCGCACTCGTGCGCGCGTGCCTGCTGTTCCGCGGATGTCCGTGCACAGTCGCGCACCTGTGCTCGCATGCTCGCTGGTGCGCGAGTGTCCGTGGACAGTTGTGCACTCATGCGCGAGTGCCCGCTGGGGCGCGGATGTCCGTGCGCAGTCGCGCACCCGCGCGCACGAGTCTGCTGGTGCGCGGACAGCTGTGCGCAGTCGCGCACTCGTGTGTGCGTGCCCGCTGCTGCGCGGAAGGTCGTGCGCGGTTGCATGGTCTTGCGCGCGTATCCGCTCCGCCTCCTCGTCTCCCCTCGTGTTCGTCTCGAAGGACGCTCCTTGAGCGTGCTTCCCCGCTCCGCCATCCTTCATTCGAGTTGCTATCCGCTGCCTCCCCCGTGCGCCTCTCCCCCGTGTGTCTCTCTCCCGTGCACGCCGTAGTCTCTTCCCCCCGTGCATGTTGCCTCCTCCGTTGTCTCTCCCGTGCACCTGTCCTCTGCTTGTGAGAAGTGTCTCGAATCCGGGCCCCGTTTGGCTTAAATGCTATGTCGGGCCCTCCTCGAAGTGTAAGCCTCGGCCCTCGTGTGCTCTGAGGCTGTCGGCAACTTGCAGCGCCCTAGTACCGGGCCTGTGCCCGAGCCTGTTTGGGCCCTCGAAAAGTTCCCGGCGAAAGGGGCCTCCCTATCGAGAACTGGGCCCTTTGCAGCGCCGTGGTACTGAGGCTACTCCCGAGCCTGTCCTTGGCCTCTTCGGGCCTAGGCGGTCCCCACGCCCTAGTGGTACCGCTCCTTAGAAAGAAGATCGACCAGCCCCCTTGGTAAAGACCAGTCCCGCCATTCGCCTTCTACTGCCCGGGCCCCTTCCGTTCTTGAGTGTCGGCCCCTGCTCTTCGTAGTGTCATTTCGTCGCACAGTCGGTAAATGTCGGTAGCCCTCCGTTCGTCGCGTCGATCCGCCGCATGGTCTGTAAGTCCCGGCCAGGTAGAATATTGCCAAGCAAGGATCTTGCAGCGCGCCCTTACACGGGAAGTAAAGGGCGGCGTAGGGTTGGAGAATGGGCCTAGGCGGTCCCCACGCCCTAGTGGTACCGCTCCTTAGAAAGAAGATCGACCGGCCCCCTTGGTAAAGACTGGTCCCGCCATTCGCCTTCTACTGCCCGGACCCCTTCCATTCTTGAGTGTCGGCCCCCGCTCTTCGTAGTGTCATTCCGTAGCACGGTCGGTAAATGTCGGTAGCCCCCCGTTCGTCGCGTTGATCCGCCGCATGGTCTGTAAGTCCCGGCCAGGTAGAATATTGCCAAGCAAGGATCTTGCCGCGCTCCCTTACACGGGAAGTAAAGGGCGGTGTAGGGTTGGAGCCGCTCGACAACAGCCCCCCCCCCCATTCCCGACGTCCCCGGCGAGCGATCTTGGTGTATGAAGGAAAAATGTGAAAAATTGTTGACTCCTAATCTCTACCCATCAACCCAAGATTATTCTCTCTGTTTTGCCCGGAAGCCTTTCTTTCGCTTTTCATTCTTGCTTCGCTTTTTCTTAGTTGTCCTCTTTTTAATCCCTAAGGGTTTCTTTGCTCCGCTGCGTCTATCACGTCGGCAGTGTTTGTTTTCCCTTTTTTCTACTCTCTGCACATTTTTTATGGCTTCTTTAATCTTACGCTTCCTTTGTTTTTTTGTCGCAGCCAACTTGACGATCTCGTACTTCCTTTTCTTTGTGGTTTTCCGTTGGGTACCTCGGACCCGTAGGACTTTCTCTTGTCTCCTTTTCAAGGATCGCCTAGAGGACTCCCCTACTTCAGAAGTGGATGTTGCCGTAGGTTCTTCTAAGTGTTGATTAGAGGTCTCCCCTACTTGAAAAGTGGGTGCTGCGATAGGTTGTTCTAAGTGCTCATCCTTCTTCTTACCCTTTTTTGGGTGCTTATCGACCTCATCCTTCTTCTTACCGTTATCCGTACGTGGAATAGCCTCTTTTCGGTCTTTAAATACTTTTAAGCGGGCTCCAGACACCGGTTCCTTCCATCTTGTGTCGTGTAATTCCTCTATCAAGTAGGCTCCTCCTTCTAGTCTTTTGACCACTCGGTAGGGCCCCATCCATCTGTTTGCTAGCTTCCCTGTCCATGTTTTTTCTAGTGAGGAGTCGTAGAGCAAGACTAGGTTCCCCATGGGTATGCCTTTTTGCCTGACCCGAAGATTCTTATCCCATCTTTCTTTCTCTTTTCCTCTCTGGCGTTTGCGTCTCTCTATGGTGTCTAAAACGCTATCCTCAAGGGTTTTGGCTATTTATTTGATCCTTGCGGCCAGCAACTGCTCCCTAGTCGAGATCTCTTCCCAGTCAATCGTTTGCCAAGAGTCGATATGAAATTCTATGGGTAAGGGACAATGTCGTCCAAACCATAAGGTGTAGGGTGGGTGTCCCATAGTTGAGCGAACTGTAATGTTATCTGCCCAGACGGTGAATCTTAGATACTTCGGTCAGTTCTTCTCCTTTCCTTGGCACCATTTAGCGAGTGCGTTGACTAGAGACTGGTGCCCCCTTTCTACAGGAGCATTAGTTTGTGGATGATATGTCGTGGATAATGATACTCGTATTTCTCCTCTCTGGAGCAATTCTTGGACTTCCTTAGCCATAAACTCCGATCCCCTATCCATGACGGTCTTCCCTACGCAGCCGTACCGAGTGATATATTCGGTCAAATATCCACTAACTGCTTTACCAGTTTTTTGACGTAGTGGTCATGCCTCGACGAATCCAGTCAAGTCGTCTCTAATGTCCATGATGTAGTTCATCCCTCCTCCTCCCTTGGGCATCTTAACTAAGTCTACGTGAACTTTTTGGCCTACCGCTGTCGGATAGGAAGGGAACAAGGACTCTTTATACTTAACTACAACCCTCTTTTGGCATTCTACGCATGTCAGACAGTATGATTATATATCCTTATATAAATCATCCCACCAGTAAAGGTTCCTAACTTTTCCAAAAGTTTCATTTACTCCTCTATGTCCTCGTACGATGCCATCGTGAAGTTTCGCTATTATCTCCAGGCGCTCGTCCTCGTTACAGACCACTCTCATTGACATTTCGTTTTTAGGTGGTCTCTTAAAGAGATGCCCCGCCTTGAGGCAATAATGTTGAGCTTCCTTTCAAGCTTATCATCCAACTCGATTTCGCCTATAAGATATTGCTCTATCTTATCATACTTACCAGTGTATAAATTCTCTAGAAATAAGGAAGTTCCTTTTGCACTGGGATCCATTTTTAAAGAAATGATGTCCATTTGTAAAAAATTGCCAATACCACTGGGCGACCCTAGGTCTCCATCTTCTAGTGGGATCCGCGAGAGACTATCGACAACTGAATTGTTGCCCCCGGATATTTGCTCCACTACGTAGTCAAACATCCTTATATGCATGAGCCACCTAGTGATTGTAGGGTCTGTCAATGAGAAGTCTTTTTGTAAGACGGCTGCTACCGCTGTCGGATCGATCCGCAGTACGAACCTTCGCCCGTAAATATAATGTCGGAAAACATTTAAACAGTGCAGTACTCCTAGAAATTCTTTCTTAAACTGTGAGTAGTTCCTCTCAGTGACGTTTAAGGTTTAACTCTCGAATCTGAGAGGTCTCTCGTTGCCAGCCTGGTCCTTTTGAGCCAAGACTCTACCAACGGAGGCAGGTCCCGCATCTGTACATACCACAAATGGTCGATTTTTCTCGTGTTCGAAGTAAGGGACTCCAAGAACTTAACCTCCTTCCTTAAACTCATCTTTTAGCGTTCTGACTGTATTTTCTTGTTCACTCGTCCATTCCCACTCTACTCCTTTGCGCAATAGCTTTCTTAACGGCTCGACTTTCCCAGCGTACCCTTTTATGAAATTCCTCCAAAATCCGACCACCCCTAGGAACTGGCGTATGTCAGTGATGTGTCGTAGGGGAGTGGGCCAGTTCATAAGCTTTTCTAACTTTGACGGGTCCGGCTGTCTGCCATCCTTGTCACATATATATCCCAATATCTTTATAGAGGAGACTGCCCATCTGCTTTTCGTCCCGCTTACCGTGAGATTCGCGTCCTCTGACTTCATTAGTACTTTCTTGATATCTTCAACATGGGTCGCGACGAACTTCCTCACTCCGGGTCTCACCTCCGTCTCATCTTTTTCATATGGTCCTTTGATCGGGAAATCATCCAGGAAAACCTCTACCAAGTTTGGTATAAGTTCCCCAAGAACGGCGGCCATCGCTCTCTGAAAGACTGCGACACCGTTTGTCCACCCCATCGGTACCACCATCATTTGAACTAGTCCTAACGGCGTTTGCATTGCTGTTAGATGCCTATCCCGGTAGTCAAGCGGAATCTCATCATAGCCGGAGAAAAGGTCGCACACCGAGTAAACTGAACAGCAAGTTGAGCCTTCGGGTAGGAGATCCGCGTTAGGGATGGACCCAACGTCCCTCACAGTGACCTTATTTGTTTTCTGTAAGTCCTGTATCCATCGTAGCTTTCCGTTTGATTTTCGTATGAAGAACAACCTATTGGCATAGGCGCTCTCACAAGGCTCTGCTAAGAACGTCCTTATCTTCTCCTTTAGGAAGTCTACTATCATTTCCTCTTCCTTCTGCGAACACTTCCATCCTGCGTCATTCCATGGAGTATGAGGGACCGTATAGACTCTTGCTGGTTTAGCATATCGTGGATTTATTCGCCCTCGCTCTGCGTCACAAAAAGCTACCGCCTTGTCGCATGCTTTTAATGTCTCTATTATCAATTATCTCTCATTGTCAGTTACATTTCCATCACCTATATTCATCCCCTTTATCCTATCTTCCGTAATTCTTTGCCCTTCAGTGACCTTCCGTTCTCTGATCATCTGAGTGATTTCTTCTTCAGTGATCCCTATTTCCCCGATCCTATCATGGCTGACCGCGGCTGGCTTGACTTTTTGGGCTACAGTTTTGTATCTCTTTCCCCCGCCGTGTGAGGGAATTCCTTCAAAAAAAACAGGTTTATATATCCTCCGAACTCATCATCATCAGCCTCTTTCCCGTAGACTATTCCGTCCACCACGTACTTACTTTCTAGGTCCTCGACATCAATTTTTTTTCCTCTCACTTTATGAGGTCCCAGAGTGAGCTCATCAGATATCATTTGGCAACTTCTCGTGTTTAGTCGTCTTATATTTTGCAAGGAAATCTTATGACGCTTGTCAAATTCGTTCACGGTCTTCAAGGTGACCCTGCTACCTTCAGGTCCGTCTATGGTAACTGTCTGACTTTCGTCCCGCTTATTTTCGGTGGTGGCGTTGACTAGTGTCAGCCATGTCCTTCCAAGGATTATTTTTGACGAACAATGGTCAACTGTAAGGATGGGTACGGTGACTTCTACTCCAGCGACCACAATCTTGGCTTTATGGCATACCCCAAGCGCGGGTTGCTTGAGTTTGTTAGCGGATATTATGGTCATAGCTACGCTCTTGTCTACCTCTAAGCCAAGGTTTCGGACCACCTTGTCCTCACAGACGGTGGATTCGGATCCGTCGTCGACTATAGCCTCCATCCCTATGTCATTGACGGTGACGTTGAGCTTTCCACTAGCAAGGACGTAAAAGTAATCGGTTCCGCCTTCAGTGGTCTCTACCCGTTTGCCTTCTTCGTTTTGTGTCGTTAGGACTGAGGTTTTCACCTCCTCTTTCTGTTGTCCAGGAGCTGTCTCTGGTAGCGGTACTTTAGTTTTCTTCATCATTCTTATTAATTCATCCGTCGCTGGGCCACAACCTGCTATAAATTCCTTGAGGGTTATAGGGATTGGCATATCCATGGCCCTTCTCAAGGATTCCCTTAAATCGACTTCGTCCAGCGAGCTTTTCAGGTGAAACTTCTTAGCCGGTTTTTTTTCTAGGGGATTGAGGTGACTTAGGCGATTCCATTTGCTCATCCGTCATAGGTTGATCCTGTTCTTCTTTCTTCGTCTCGCTTGACTCGCCGACCTCGCCGAAGCCTTGGGTACGTAGGTATACCTCTCCGTTATTTACTGTCTCCTCAAACTTAATGGATTAAATTCTCATACCCGGGCTTTCTGGTGGTTCGTCGAAGTCATCCTCGAAAGTTACTTGGGAGACCTTGGGTGCTTATTGGTCCTGGGGTTGCTCTCCTTTGCTTCATTCATTCTCCTCCTTCGGATATCCACATAAATCTTCATCGAGGGTAGGAAGGGTAACGGTTTGGCTTCATCAGCCCACATCACATACTTTCGATCGTCGACCTCAATGATACTTTCCTTGAGTGCATCCAACATCGCTTGACAATCTTTTTTTCAGTGGTCTTCATCTCCACTGTAGATGCAAGCTTTTTCGTTCCAGGTTCTCTTGGGCCAAGGGTCCCCCTTTTCACGTGCAGGCTGAACAGAGGGTTCTTCCTTCCTCTGACTACCACTTTGCAGTTTTTCCACCGTTGTCTTTAGGACTTCTATTTGTTTGGCCAGATCCTCTTCTCATTTGTCTGGCCTTTTAGCCTCTATTTCATCTTTTGGCCTCCACCTGTTATCTTTCGTGTTAGACCACTTGGAAGTTCTTCATTCTCCATCGTTCCTTTTCCAGTCTCCCCTGCTTCCTTTACTCCATTCGCCCTCGTTTTTTATTAACTCCCCTCTTCTAGGCGAGCTTGCATAGGTGTCCCTTCCTTCAACTTTGGGTCTCTTATCCTCATATCGTGATTTCCCTCCCCTTTTTTTCTGTAGTTTCTCCTTTGCCTAGGTTATCGAGAAACTTCGCAAGCTGTTGCTTCGCACTTTGGCCTTCGGTGTCATGGGCTAAAACTTTGACTTGGCCAAAAATCACCTTAGAGGGAAGATCCCTCATAATCTTCTCTCGTTTTTCTCGAGATAGAAATCATAAGAATATCCCGCACCTTTCTATTTCGCCCATAAATCCCCCTTCTACCAGAGGATTCGAATCCTTCTCATACCTTCTCGCGAACGCCACCAAACTTTCGTCCTCCTGTTTTTTCATCTCTTTGAAATCTTCTATCGAATAGGGAGAAATGGTTAACGGGTGCATATATTTTCAGGTCTCCTTTCAGGCAGTTCAACCACTTAAGGTTACTACACTTTCGGATTGTGTGTGGATCTATACATGGGGTTGTCCGAAACCGCCTTCAGGCAGTTCAACCACTTCAGGTTGATCCATTGCAAATGGTGGGATGGGGGTACCTAAAACCCTTTTCAGAAGCTTCAGCCACTTCAGTGGTTTCAGGTCCCCACCCGAAATTCTTGAAATGACCTAAAGTGGCGGAAACTTCTGAAAGGGGTTTCAGGTACCCCCATCCAACCATTTGGATAGGGTCACCTGAAACCCCATTCAGAAGCTTCAGCCACTTCAACGGTTTCAGGTCCCCACCTGAAATTCCTGAAATGACCTGAAGTGGCTGAAAAAGCAGGCAAAAAAAAAAAAAAAAAAACACATAAAACTTGTCCTGCAAACCACCCGAAAGTTTTGAAATGACCTGAAGTGTCGTCAAGCCATTTCAGTGGTTTCAGACCACTTCAGAATCTTTCATTATGAAATTTCAAGTGGTCGTTAACCGCGAGTGCGTTCCACCGCATCGTTGTGCTCCTCATACACTGGTTGATCAGACACGCTCGTGTGTGTGTGTGTATGTGTGTGTGTATGTGTGTGTGTGTGAGAGAGAGAGAGAGAGAAAGAGAGAGAGAGAGAGAGGACGAGAGAGAGATGGCGGACAAATAATTTATCATCGTCTGGGAGACGGTGTGCGGTTGGAAAGTTCGGATCGATGAGCGTCGGTGTGCACTGGGTCGAAGGCATGGTCGTGACATGCGCTTCTGCGACGGCGTCAAAGGAGAGAATGTCCGCTTCTATGAGGCCCACTGCACATCAGCGACATCACCGCTATGGACATTGTCGCCGGTCTCGGTTTCAACGTGGGTGGTCATCTGTGCGAGGTGCTGCTGTATGTGATGAAGAAGCATCGATCATTCCAGACAAGTGGGAAGGGCCTCATCGCGACGTAGTGAGTGACATGATCCACTATCTTGTGTCCACCATAGCCAAAGAGCACTCCAGCGTCATTGAACAAACGCCTTTGTACAAGACGTTCTTTGATCCGTCGTGGGAGGGGAGGGGTTATATGCACAAAGTCGTGCAGACATGTGGTCCGAAGGACGGCCTCAAGGTGCGGAAGTACTGAACAATACATGATCCGTCGAGAGAGAGAGATAGAGAGAGAGAGAGAGAGAGAGAGAGAGAGAGAGAGAGAGAGAGAGAAAGAGAAAGAGAGAGAGAGAGAGAGAGAATCATAAAGTTCAGCGTGAAAACAAATTCATGCAATTGTCAAGTACATGACGTGAAAGATTCCTAACGTTTTTGCGATTCATCTAACTTCAAGCACCCCAAAGGTTGGTCGGCGGACCACCATGCAGTCTAGCGTGATGTTGTACATGAGCAATCAATCTATCCCTGATTGCTTTGCTGGCATCTGTGCAGTGAGCCAGCGAAGCATCCTCCCATCCCCAACCCTCCTCGCAGTTGTGCACCTTGTCTCGCCTATTGATGTGACGTCGTCTTCACCGTCGATGACGATGCACAAGATTGTTGTCATCGTCCTCACTGCCTAAGTCCATAGTCAACAACATTGGATCGATCTCAACGTTTGCATCCATCATGAGGTTGTGCAGGATGCAAACTGCCATGAATTCCTTGCATAGGGTCTTCATGTTGCAGATCTGTCGGCGGATGAAGTTCCGCCACACTCTTTTCAATCTCCCAAAGCATCGCTCGATAATAGATCGCGCCGCAATGTGCAACTCGTCATATTGTCGCTCACTTGTCGTCCTCGAGCTCCCTCCAACCGAAGTCATTATCCATGGCACTAGAGGATACCCTGCATCACCCAAAAGGTAGTACCTGACCTCGCCGTCGTCGTGCAACACACACACCCCACTGTGGAAGATCCCCCTCCCTTCTTGCACGTCACTGTGCATGGGCGACAAGCGCAGCAAACAAACGTCATGGACAGCCCCAAGACAACCCTCATACACATTCAAGATCCTGCCCGCGTGGTCACAACAAACTTGTGCGACGATGGAGTGGCCGCCATTCCTGTTGTAGTAGCACTCCGCTCTCGCACCCTTCGGCTTCTCTATGTGCTGGTGGGTGCAGTCGATGGCACCCACACACCCCGGAAACCCTTTTCGCTCGAAAGCGTCAAGGGTGTCCTGCAACCGTTGTCGTTGAGGGAACCCCATGATGTGGCCATACTCCTTGATGAGTGTGTCTCTCACGTCGACATTGCTTCGCTGTGCACTCGCCAACCCAACCCCAAGCGAGTGTCCGTACTGTCTATAGTACGTGCCCATAGCCCACAGACCCAACGCACAAGCAAACTTCAACGGTGCTAGCAATGGCTGCCTCCAGTTCGTGCCCTGCCTTTGGATGTGTGGTCATATGTGATCAAGGATTTTGAGGAACGGCGGACGGGGAAGACGACAAAACCTCATGAACACCTTGTCATATCATTCCCCATCCATTTGCAGATCTGACCACACACCTCCACTATGTTCCAGCACCGACAATCTACGTCTCCTTTCCGCCAGCTGATGAATCGTCTTCAATGTCGTGCATTGCGTGATATGGCTGCGCAGCAAACCTCCAGCGATAAGGGTGAGGTTGTCACCAACACCCGGTATGTGCATAGGTAATGTCGCTACTGCCTGCAACACCGTCATGATGGCGGTGGCGTTACTTTCTTGCAGAAATTTACAATGTACTGGTATAGGGAGGGCTAGAAATTGCTCTAGGAGTAGGAGACCAGAATTGTTAATATAGCATAGCTTACTACAATTAATACAATTTTTTATCACCATCAGCATCATCATTAAAAAAAAAAAAAAAAAAAAAAAAAACGTCATGACTACCATCTGATCTTCCCACCCACCGTCACGAACGCATGCTTGTGCGGGATCGATATTCGTGCACGACTTCCGTTGCTGCACAAGGGGGCTTCTGAAAGTCACGGGGACGCGGACAGAGCAGATGGAGATGGATAGATGACAGGCGATGGAGAGAGATGTAGAGGCAACAGAGGAGATGACACAGACGAATCGATGACAGAGCGCGACGGGTGCGCATGTGGACTTGCGGTCCCAAAATAGTGGCGGTCCCAACACCGGAATGCGAAATTCCAAACGTCCAGCGTGGGCACTGGAAGACACCCATGGACCCGGTACCAAGCGACATTGTCGTCGCTCCACGTCGCTCACAGCTTGCCACCCAACAATGTTCGAGTACAAACCAGATTTGGAGACACAGGATACTCATGAGCCAAAACCGATCCCTTCGGTCCCTCCTTTTTGTTAAGGCGCGGTGGGGTCTCTTTTGGAAAATGGCCGTATTGCTCGACGACCATTTTCTAGAAACCGCTTTCCATTTCCAGGCCTTTGCCGCAAACCTGTGGGGTCCACCTCTTAGGGCGTCGTTCGACACTCCTCGGGGACGCGATTCCGAGGATTCCGTCGTCGTTCCACCTGTCCTCGGAGCCGATTTTCAAAACAGAAATGTGAAAACACTCCGATGACAAATCCTCGGGCTCCGAGGATTTCCCAGCCAAATCGTCCTCAGATCCAATGGACCTCACGAGGTCCTTTGGAGCCCGAGGATCCGCGATTATCGGAGAGAAGGTTAACAACAGTCGTATTTTTCATCACCACTTCAGGATGCAGTCTGCCTAAACAAGTGGTTTTCAGGGTCTTCGGACCTTTCACCACTTCAGGACCATTGAGGATTTTCAGACTGCCCGAAACTCTCACTTCATAATTTTCATTCCTAAATTTTCATCTACCCAATAACCGTTTGTGGATTATCGGGGTGTCGGCGGCGAGTCCAGAAGGGAAAATGGAGGTCGAAGGTGGTCCATTGGTGGTCCACCGGTCGGAAGACGGACATCGCGGGCCGTCCTCATCCAAAACGTCCACCAACGGCCTCATCGTTTTACTGTTGGCGCTGATTGGCGGGACGGCCCTGTCGGTTCGTCGGGCGATCCCACGGTGGTATCGTGGCGAGCATCAGACATCTTCGGTCGGCTCCTGGAGGGGTCCTGGTGTTCCTGTGGGCTTCCCAACGGTCGAAAATACGGATTTTGTAAGCATCCTCCGCCAGCCGGTGCTTGCAGCAATTTCGTACATTGGCGTCTTCCCTCTCGCAACGTGTGTCTCCGGTCGCCGCGATTACGACAGCGCAAGTGCGTGTTCTGTCTCGGCTGTCCTATCGTTTATGGTTGACCTGTACCACACGCTGCCTTTGCTACTGCTCGCCGTTGTGCTGATGCTTGCCGTTGTCGTCTTTCATATATGCTTTCTCGGTCGCGTTCCTAGGAGGAAACAGACGCGGCGAACGCCGAAGAGGGCCAGGAAGATGAAGAAGCTACAGATGAAGACCACGCTGTCCGTAGGGGCTGGGGGGTCGTCACGTCAACGTTGCAGCAGTGCGGAAGGCGGCAGGCGGCCGTACGATCCAACGATGTACAGCCACCTGCCGTCCCACGAGATTCCGTTGCCTCCGAGTGACAACAATGGCGACGACCCCCGATCCTCAACGGTTCCTTTTGGCAGCGGTTCGACGCAGGATTGGATGGGGAGCCTGCTGTATAGACAGGCATCGACGCCGACGTACACTGATCTGTTCGAGGGGCGTACCCCGGTTGGGTATGACGCAGGACTCATAGATCTCATCTTCGGTTTGAGGTCTGGGAGTGTCAAGGACATGACGCACACCGTTCTCGTGAAACCAGCTTCTGACACCAACTACACACCGCCTTCCTATGTAACCGGGTGAACGCGCAGAATGCGCGTTCACGTTCAAACGCGCACGTTCATACCCCGAGGGCCGCTGTCATTCACGTTCAAACGCGCTGCGCGCCACGTGGCACGAAAAAACTGAACGCGACCCCGGGGGGCACACGCGCGCATTATGGACTACGAGGTGGTGGACCTCGTTCTAAGAACCCCAAAACTGCAAAAAAAAAAAAAAAAACAGAGGCCTACC
>BFEA01000297.1:441410-462328 GCA_003427395.1 Chara braunii
ATCGTTTTAATTTTTTCTTGTTTTTCTTTTTTCTCATTTTTCATTTTTCTTGTTGTTCTTTTTTTCTCGTTTTTCTTTTCATAGGAATACGTGCACTGGCCCTAAGGGTCTTTACCAATTTAGAATGAATCTTCTGCAGAACGTGGAATAATACGCCACCTTATGTTTTGTTTTTCTTGTTTTTTTTTTTTCTCATTTTTCATTTTTCTTTTTGTTCTTTTTTTCTCGTTTTTCTTTTCTTAGGAATACGTGCAGTGGCCCTAAGGGCCTTTACTCACCAAATGCACAAAATACAAAACATATGGTGGCGTATTATTCCACGTTCTGCAGAAGATTCATTCTAACTTAGCACAGTAGTGCAGCCAAGCCCTAAGACTCACGTGCAGTGACTAACAGGCCCTAGCTACGTGAGCAACCCATAACTGCTGAAACACAGACCTGAAATCGAATCTTGAGTATATATCGGGCCAGCTCATGCTCTATTTCATATTCACTGCCTGCCTCGATTTTGGTGGGGGGGTCTGCGCTACATGTTTGCGCAGACCCTTCAGATAGCCTGCATGGGCTATCTGAGCTCTGTTAGGGGGATTCCCCCACCCCCTCGGAAAAAAAAAGGACCTTACACACGCACGCACACACACACGTACACACACACACACACACACACAAATTCACATACACACACTGTTCTGTTTTTCTTTTTTTTCTTTTTCCTGTTTCGCCTAGGGCTTTGGCCCACAGCCCCCCCTAAGCACCGTCGCCGCTCCCCACGCTGCCCACAGCCCCCCCAAGCACCGCTGCTGCTCCCCACACTGCCCAAAGCACCACCCCACCCCGCCCACCCCCCTTCGCAAAACCGTCAATCGCGTTCAGGGGCGTTCAGTGAACGCGCGTTCACTGCGTTCATAAACTAAACGCGGCACGCGCGTTCAATGAACGCGCGGTAATAAGTCGCCTTCAGTAAGGGCGTCGGGCCTTCCGGATAACCGCGCCTGGTGTTCTGGTCAGTCGGGCATCGAACGTGGACTCTTTTCGCCAAGGCGGGGGGCAGTGGGCACAGCAGGTGTGGCCGTGTCGAGGACGAGGACAGGTGGATTGGATCCCTGTGGATCGACGATGCCAGGCGGCACAATCGACGGACGAGGGGACGACGATGAGTGCTCCGCTGCGGAGGTCGTGGGACGAAAGGTTTGGGATGATCATCGGCAACAATCGCGTCAAGCGAGCACGTCCGACATAACGAGAGGGGTGGTGAAGATTAATGTGGGGGCGGATGATATATTCGGCGTTTGCGATGGTGCAAGGGCGAAGATTGCGCGGCAGACGACGGGGGCAATGACGAGGACGAGGACGACGACGGGGAGATGGAGATTTGTCCAGTAAGGAGGAAGCGGGGAGGGTCAAGGGCCACAAACATGTTTACAGAACCGCGCGCGGGGCGGAGAGGCAAGAAGGGTGTGGAAGATACGTCAGCAAGCGAGGGAGCAAAAAGCAGGGATTTTTGGACCGTGGAGCACATGATTGCTCTGATCCGAGCTAAAAGAGACCAGGATTTGCATCTGGCCGATCTGGGGCACAACAGCGGAAGGATGAAAACGAAGACATTGAAGTGGGACGACGTCGAGAAGAGGCTCGTGCAGATGGGGGTGACGAGTAGAAAGGCCGTGGACTGCGGGAAAAAATGAGACAACCTGTACCAGCAGTTCAAAACCGTGCACAAGTTCATGGGAGAATCGGGGAAGCCTAATTTCTCCACACTAACGTCGGGGGAGAGGAAGGAGCGGGGGTTCGACTTTCGGATGGATGAGCGTGTGTATTCGGAGATGACGGCCATGTCCAGGGGCGATCACACTATACACCCCACGAATCTCGCGGACACGGGTGCAGCTGGAGGTGTTCAAATGGTCGGCCCACGTGGAGGTCGGAATGAAACCGACGGTAGTGAGGGATGCGGGGATGGACAGGACGACGATTAGGGATCGACGAGGGATTCAACGTTCAGCTGTGGTGGTGGTGGCGGGGGCGGCAAACGGAAGAATGTAAGACAGCAGACCTTCGACACGATTGCGGATGTCATGAAGGAGCACGGGAATCTGATGGCGACGACGGTGGACAGTGCGAGCAACAGGCAGTGCTCAATTTTGACGAGGCAATGCGACATTCTCGAGCGAGAGCTAGAAGTGCAGAAGGAGCACTACGTGAAGGCCGACCAGGCGAACTTCATGATGTGCAACGCCCTTCTCGAGATTGTTAAAGCGATCCGCGAACGATCCTAACGTCGCTCAGCCACACATGTCCAACGTCCACACGAATACCGCGTGTGCACTTCCAAAGCATCACCGTTGTCGTCGTATTGCGTGCTGCAGTGCGGTGATGGGTAGGTTGTGTAGAGACGGCGGGTCGTTTTTACCCGCACAGTTTTTTTAAGCGTGGATTTGTTTGATGACTGTGAAGGGTATTTATTGTTGTCATGCCCTGCGGCGCATCCTTCGGTTGTACAGTAGGTCCTCCGATTTTGTATTTTGTTTAACGACTGGTGTTGTGAGGCGTTGCCGCCACGCATGGATGGCGATCTACCAGGGTCTTCTTTGGGGGTGACGGAGAAGGAATAGGTGGCAGGGTGTGTTTTTCGGGCGGGAGGGGATAATGGCGGACAGGGGTGCCTCGAGTTTTTGGGGGTGGCGGACGAAGGATACGTGGCAGGCTCTTTCGACCTCCCCCAGGGTCCTTCTGCGTGCCCACATGCGTTGTTGGCCATGCGAGGGATCACCAGCAGCCGGCACGGGAAATGGTCCGTGCACGATCGGCGAAGGGGCGGGTTGTTGTGGAAGGCGAGGCGTGTCCATGGTGTACTGCGAGAGCGCGCTATGTACAAAAGGAGAGTCCGAGCATCATTCCGTATCACATTGATTCAATTCCCATGGCTCCAACGGTACCGTCTGTGCACTGAGTCGTCGTCGCGCGCCTGCACATCCGCTTCGCTGCTCCACGCTTCCGCTTCGGGCTCCGCGGGCAGTGCCCCTTCATGTGCATCAAGCACGTGCTCCTTTGTGGTCGCCATCATTGTCGCGGCTCCGCGGCCAGTGCCCCTTCATGCGCATCATCCACGTGCTCCTTCGTCCACGTGCCCGTTGTCGACCTCCACGCGTCCTCCGTCCACGTGCTCCTTCGTCGACGTGCTCCTTCGTCCACATGCTCCTTCTTCCACGTCCTCCCTCGTCCACGTGCTCTTTTTCGGTCGCCATCGTTGTCGCAGCTCCTCGGCCAGTACCCGTTCATGCGCATCATCGACGTGCTCCTTCGTCCACGTGCCCGTAGTTGACCTCCACGAGGCCTTCGTCCACGTGCTCCTTCATCCACGTCCTCCTTCGTTCACGTGCTCCTTATTTTCGAGTTGTGGACGAGATGGCCCCGAGGAGCGCCTCAGGGAAGGGCAGGAAAGATAGCGGAGTAAGGGGGGGGGGGGGGGAACCCAAAAAGGCAGAGGCCACGTGTCAAAGTCAAAAAGGCACCGTGTTGATGAGGCAAGCTCCGAACACACTGACGACTTTCAGGCAGACGAAGTGGTGATGGTGGATGCGCAAGGGACGGCAGGGGCGATGCGATTGGGTTTTGGGCGGGATGGGGTGTCGAGGGAACAATTGTCCGCTCTCAAATAGAGCGTCGTTGTTGGTGTTGTCGGGGCGTTGCCAAGGACCCCGAAGGCAGCAGGGGTTGTCATCACAGAGGCGCGCGTGTCGAGGCCACTTCTGGCGGTGGTAGGCCAGGGTCAGCCATGTCAGCCACTCCCCCTGCAACAGGCGAGGGCTTCAGGGGGAGGGAAAACACTGTCCGCACAAAAGGGCAAGGCGACGGCGAGCAGCAGTTGGACGGCAGCGGCGGATCACACCACTAGAAGCGGACTCGCCGAAGGTGCGGAAGAGGGGAGGGTCGACGACATCCGCCGCGACGATGGGAGAAGAGATGGAAAGCGGGAGGGCGATGATGACGACGACGACCATCCACTTGTTACGAGGTTGAAGGGAGCCGCAAAGGAGGATGGTCTCGAAGAGAGGTCGAAGTTATGGGTTGATTGCGACGCTTTATGGGGTCAGGGCCCGGGGAAACCCTTCAGGGAGGCGGTAGGCGACTGCACGGACTACTTCGTTGCCATCGCTAATGGAGACGCAGGATCTGAACCGCCTTTGATGCTCATAATGCCGCAGAATGATGTGTCGCACTTAAAGATCGAGGACCTTGCGCAGCGTGAACCAGCTCTGCGCAGAGCACGCAGCATGGAGAAACTGGTGCTGCGCACCATCCACGGCTGGATCTTCAAATCGTCGTCGAGGTCGACTGACTTCGCTCGTGCAGAGTCGTACATCACCGTCGACTTTGCTACAGACGTCGCACGAGCGGTTTGGCAGGGATTTGAATGGTCCAAAGTGGTTTCCCCTGCCCTCGTCTACCACACGTTGGCGATGAAGATGGACGTGCCTCTGTGGTTCGCGGGGGTGAAGATTGTGGACCGGCCGGAAGACAACGACATGGCGGCGCGGCAGGAGGCGACAGTTCTTCGCCTGGTGGACTGCTGGACAAATGCAGTCTGGTGCGGACAATGGGCGGACGGCTGGCGCGTGAAACAGGAGAGGTTGTCGTGGCTTGCGGATTGTCTTCGAGCGTTGTTGAGCGCGTGCATGTGGATCATGCGCATGGGTGGTGACAACGACCGTTCGCACTACGAGGCGTGGTTCTACGCGTCCATGGTTGCCAAACCCACAATGATAGCGGCGGGGTCCTACATCTTCAACTAGCGGCGACACATCTTCAACACCGCTAACCTCGTCTTGGATCGTCTAGGGAAGGCCCACCTGACGCTGGGAGATTACCCGCATTGCATTCCGGAATGGTCTGATTGCGGGTTGGTGTTCGGGCACAACGCGGCCCTGAGGAATGCAGCGGAAGCCGCAAAACACATCTGGATCGACAGCGGGCCCGCGGCGCACGACGATGGAGATGAGGGCAGTTGACATGTCGGTTCGTCTGTAAGGCAGCGACGGGGTGCGGATCGTCAACGGATTGGCGCGTGGGATCACGAAACGACGAACTGTGCGTCTTCAACTGCATACGCTAGGGCACGGGCGGGATGGGTGTTGGCGGGTGTTGGTGGTTGAGCGGGGGGAAGGTGAGTTGGCCGATCCTGCGCAACTCCAACGGCGTGTCGACGTCAGGAGATGGCAGGACTGGCAGTGCGAGGTCAAACGGCGTGGCGAAGTCAGCAGATGGCGTCGTAGTAGATGTGTTGTGAACGCTTTATTCCTTTTTTTTTTGTTTTTTTATTGGAGCACACTTTATAGTTGTACTCCACAAAAGGGTTTCTTAGCTCAGTGGATGACACCTCCGAAAAGGATGTAAATGGCAGGAATAGTTCGCCTTTGGTGTGGGCCGCTTGGAGGGTGGATAGATAGGAGAAAAGTCTGAGTGGATTCCCGCCTGAGCATTGTTGTGTTATTGAATGGATTTCCTTAAATTTATGTTTCTGTGTCGACGGCGTGTGTTTGCATGCTTACGATTGCTTACGCAGTACTGCTTTTCTTGTCTTCTATGTGGGTTTATCATGTAATGCATGCGTTAATGGCCATCGCATTCTCATCCACATCTTCTTATGTATGCGGCCCTTCATTCGATCTTAGGAATCACGGCATCATTATCATCGCCTGCACCTTAGAAAACAAAAAAAAACAAAGGAAAAAAGGAAGGAACACATTTTTATTGTCATCTTTTTTATGTTTGCTGCCCATCTTTCCGTTCACAATGCCATCGCTAAATCGTGATGATCGCCGGCACCGGACGAAAGCCCAAAAAAAAAAAAACATCAAAGGAAGGTCACCACGCAACTGTCAAAATAACCAATCTGTCGTGAGTTTTTTTTTTCTTTTTTTTTCACTGCATGTAAGTCGTTAGTGGAACCACGAAGCTTCACCGACTGACTTTAGCAAATGCAGAGAAGTGCAGACGAGATGCATGACAGACGTTCCATGTAGTCGATAAAAAACATGTGTCCTCGAACGAAGGATAGCAGTCGGATGCACGAAGACGTCCTTACACAAACATCATAAAAAACACATATCATTGAACTTCACGGAAAACAACGCTCTAAAGCACATGCGAAACAGCAGGCTGACGAACTGCTTTGTGTCGACCCTCACCACCCGCCCTCCGGCCCCTTTCCCCCCCATCTGATTTCCCATCCCGGATTCCACGGAATTGCGAGGGAACACCATTTCGCCGACCACAACAACAAGGAAGACCGAAAAAACAACTAGACTACCGTTGCGGCGACTACAACAACAATGAAGCCGTGTCACTGCCAATGATCGATGAACTGGACAAGCAGTCTAGTGTCGATTACAGCAACAAACACCTAAAAACAACCCGTCCGCAACGGCAAACCCTCCGAAGTAATTGCTCGCGTAAGTGAAAGACACAAGCGTTGTGAATCGACGACGGCGGAACACGACTTCAACGAAGAAGTCTTCTATGAGAGAAATAGGCAGGTGGTAGGCAGGATCACATGTGTTTCATTCGCTCCGCCAGCGCATTGAGGAGCGTGTGTGTCGTGTGCGTCGACGTCAACATCGTCACTGGCTGCGGGGGATGATGCATTCCCAGGTCCAGTCAGCGCCTCACCCCGTTCTCGTTGACCTCCCACAACAAATTCTCGTCGAACTCGATACCGGCATCGAGCAGGATGTTGTGGAGAATGCATATGGTCGTGAACTGCTGCGGTAGAGTGTCGAGGTTTGTCTTGTGCATCCGCAAGAAGAGCCTCCACATCCCTTTCAACCTCCTGAACGCCCTCTCCACAGCCCCTCTTGCGATATTCTGCTTCGTGTCGAACTTTTCCTCGTCTGGGTGCTGATTGATTCCTTCGTATGGCACCACTACCCATTMAGAAGGAGGATACCCGTTGTCGCCCAAGATGTATCCGTTCGTCCTCCCCCCTCCCGACAGCATAACAGGCGGCCCACAAACCAACATTCCCTCTTCCGCGCACCTCGACAGACTTGACAGTTGGATCACCCTAATGTCGTGGCAGCTCCCCGGATATCCAACGAACACGTCAAGCACCCGCAGATCCAGGTTCACCACCACCTGTGCAATAACGAAGAAACGGTGCTTACGATCGAAGTAGTTCTCGCTCGGCGTTGTTGAGCGCATCAGTCCAGCACCGCATAGGGCAGCACGGGACCTTCCCGGCCGCGTCACGCAGATGTTGGTTTTAATCCTCGTCGCGAATATACATGTGGAGCTTCCGCAAGCCGCTCCGACCGAGTGCGCCAGCCATACCCTACGACAGGATAGGGCCTACGCGAGGCACGACTTACCTCTACCTTTCCCCCAGATGCAACCCACAATCTGCTTTCAGTCAAACAACGAAACTGGAACTGATATTGCGTATACATTCCTTTACTTAACCTGGTTCGTGTCCTGGAAGTCAACTGAAAAGTCAAAGTAGGGATGCACTCAGTATATTAAGTCAAGGCATATTAAGGAATACAGATAAAGGTTATAACTGGGTTTATAGAAGGAAAGAATATGTTACCTCTCAGTTCCTTGCCTCCAGAAATCCTCCTGAGTTCTGACAGAGCTCCCGCAATCGGTGGGTTGACTCCCCACAGAGTCTTGTTGCGGTCCTACGGGTTGCAATCCCGCCTGCTGCCTTCCTCTCAGAACAGGTTTAGACTTAGAGTAAGAAAGGTAGAAAGAGGGTTTTCAGACTCTCGAGGTACAAGTGAGGGATAACTCAACTCATAGGAGACGACCTTGTTGCCTTGATACGCCTGAGGACCCCGCAATGGTGGCCAGAACGCGCAACAACCAGGTCAACTGTAGTTAAACCACCTGTTGTTGACCTCTCTGACGACCCTCCAAAACCGCAGCAATACTCCTCTTTGACGAATCCAGCCTGTTCGCCCCTCATGGCTTGAAATGTGCAAGCGACACATAAGTCTCTTTCCCAGGGCCGGTCTGCTACCCATGGGTTGGCAAGGTGAGGGGCACACCAGCCAATAGGCAGATCTGCAGTGATTTGTATTCCCCACAACCAGTCTACTGCCGCTCTGCTCAACGAGTTGGACACTGCATCGGTCAGCAGGTAAACTTCCAGTCCCGCAGCTAGCCTCCCACTACTTCATGTGGCGGGACGTGCAGCTTGTCAACGAGCAGGCAGGCTCTCAGCCCTGTCGCTCACAACCTCCTGTCTGTTGTTCCATGTGCAGGCAGGTCTTACTCTGTCCCTCTTCTGTTAACCGTGCTTGCACCTTCGAGCCGCCCCCCTTTTCTATCGGACGAAAGTACCTGGCCGTCTATTACGGCCAGGTTCAATCGCTACTCGGTTCAGGAGGGCAATAGAAGATGTTGCAAGCCGCACCTACTATGGCTTTGAAGTTCAACAGCACAACTGCTGTCTCGGAGATGCGCAAACTGAATACATCGATCGTGCCTCATCGCTCTTGCACGCTCCTGCTATCGAAACTGACGATGACGGATAAGGGGGTAAACATACGTTGACACCGAGCCGAAGCTTTGCTCTACCACTTTGCCTCAAGTGCAATTACAAACTCGAACCCTGACCGCGTCCGGTTCTCAGCAGCGGCGTGACAGAGGACCTTCGCCAGTATCCCGAATATGCGGACCTGCCAAGACGAGGCGCGCACCCAATGTCCTTGACGGTCGTGACGGCCACTGAGTCCGGCGTCGCGTCTGGTCAAGGAACACCGGGTTATGACAAAATAATAGACGTATGACGCAAAAAAAATGGTTTATTTAGAAAGTGCCGCTTCCAATCTGATGTTACCGATGACAAAACCAAGGGGGATAGCCCTGTCGGACCCTCAACCCCTCGGTCTATTCACACTACTCTGATATTCCCGCGTCGTCACCGCTCAATCTCGATCCCTGAATCTCTTTGATGAAAGTCGGGCGCTGTAACCGCTAGCGCTAGGCCCAAGGTTGGGTCTAGTGTTGGCGGACACCTATATAAACGAATATAATGTGACGCGCGACTTACCATAACGTTTTAATATCACCCCGTTGTCGATGTCGTTCTTCGTACGTACACACAAGTCACAGGTAGGTGGACCAATTAAGAGACAAAATCTTTTTAATCCTAGTTTAATAAGAAATAATTAGATATGATTGGCGATCACTCCGGTCCTGGAGTTATCAGAAATGAAAATTACGCGCGCCTCTAGCCTGCGCGCCCACACACTCTCTACTTTAGTCAACTGTCTGGTCAACGGAACTTCCCGGACGCAGTCATGCCTCGCGCGGTATAATTAAACTTTAAACCAGACTTATTTCCTGTTTCTTGCAAAAATACCCTTGTAAGGGTATTCGCACTGACAACACATTCGTCGGTTTGTCCACGTAGATGTGTGTGCAGTCAACTGCGCCATGGCAGTTGGGAAAATTCTTGTCCAGAAACGCCCGTAGCACGACGTGTTTCCGCACCCCTGTCGGTCACGATATCTTGTCCGCGTACACCCTCAACATAGCGGTTGTCACATCGCTCACGGCTCGAATCCCAAAAGCCCTGCCTATGTCGAAGGATGATGTGTTGTTGTCGTATGACTCTCTTGTAGCCCACCTATACAGCGCGTACGCGACGATCTGCTCCGGCTGAAGTGGCTCCCTGTAAAACGTCACCTTTCGTTGCAAATGAGACGCACCGGCTTCGGTGATGTCCATGAACACTCTCCTGGACATGCGTAGCTTTTCCTGGACATAGTTGTCTATCGCGTCATCGCACACCCGCAAATCCTCCCAAGTCCCGCCAGCTCTCCGCCTTATCCACCAACGTGGCGTCGCCCGAGGAAGCACACCGCACCCGATTACAGCGCACAGCTGAGCCACGGGCTCCGAAGTGGTAATGCAGTCCGGGGCGTCCAACACCCTCTGCAGCAAAAGCCTCTGCTGCCGCCTCGAAAGCGTTGCCTTCATGCGCCCGCCCGCCCTCTCTACTTGGAATCGACGGACAACGGCAACCGCAGCCGCCGCGACAACTGTCTTCTCCGTCGTCGACAGCACAGCACGGCCATCCCCATCGCAACCCTCCATTACGCCCTTCCAACAAAAAACAACATCTACCGCCACCCAGCTGCGTGTACCTCTGCCACCACGATCGAAGACGACTGCAATCAGGTCAGGAAGACAGTCGTGCTCAACGATGTTCCACCCCGATTGGAGCGTCCGCCCACCGCCGTTGAAGTACGGAACCCCTATCGAGTGCATCGGTCCGGCACCGCACAAGGCAGCGCGGGACCCTCTCGGCCACGTCACGCAGAAGTTAGTCTTAATCCTCGCCGCGAACACATAATGGAGTTTTCGCAAGCCGCTCCGGCCGAGTGCGCCAACCATACCTCTCGCGAGCCCCTACGACAGGATAGGACCTACGCGAGGCACGACTTACCTCCACCTTGCGGGAGTTGCCACCTCCCTTCGGTGGGCGTATCCCCGCCGAGCTACCAGTCCACAATATGAAAGCTAATCTGCTGCAATCGCAGAGGTGGACCAGTCGAGGGCGTTTCTCGTTCGCTGTAGCATAGGGGGTATGTGCGGTGGCATGCCTCTATCGGACTCGCATGCGAACCGGCATCTTGGGGGGGTGAGGTCCCAAGCGTGACCCGTTGTCAGTCGATTATGATGCATCCCACATGCCACGTGCACACCACTATAAAGAACATAAAAATAAACACCCACACCCACACACGTACATATACAACTACAGAACGACACAGAACAAACAACGTGACAACGCTCATAGTCCTTTAGTAGCTATACCATAACTTTCCGACGCGGGGATCGGATAGGCGTCACACGCGAGACTTAGTAGTATAAAATTGCGGGGACGAAGCGTTAACTCATACCGACTAGCAATGCATGAATGCGCAAGCAATCACGATGATGACATACTATGTAGTGCCCATAATCAAGCGGTCCCTCGTGGATCCGAGTATCGCTTATGACACTCAAGTGTCAGATTCGAAGTATCGAGAAGGCTTGCCCCTTCACAATATTGCACGGCTAAAGAAATAGTCGTGCGGTCGTTGCGGCACCTCTGGCTTTTAGGCTGAGTGTCTCGGCAGGCAGGGCAAATAGGCTCTGCGCGAGGGGAGATCCTTTCCATGCAAAGTCTAGGGTCTGGGATGTCCTGGACAAGGACCTTGAATCCGGGTCCAGGACCAACGTCCGACTAAGAAATCCTTTAAGAAGCATTTAACAATAAAGCGGGGTTTTCTTTCTATTATCAATCTCAACCCCTATTCATTCTTTACTCGTGGGTCCTCTAAGGTCACGCGAACACCCAACATAAGTACATACGTATGTATATGTAAAGGAGAATAAGTATGTGATGATCACTTCTCACAATCACAGTGGGACTCCTCCTAGCCATATATATGTGTGTGATCGCAGACGGTCAGATCCAAAATCCGAACCACAGAACATACTTGCAATCACATCAAAGAGTCAACCAAAAGTCCACGCACTACACGGATTCAACTTCAACCAACCTCTATACTTACACCCCTTGCTTTAGCCATGCAAGCCTCAACCTTTGTCCAACCAACCATAATTAAATACTCAGTACCTTTGTTAAATGGCCATTCAATAAAAGTACGGGTGAAAACCTTAATAAAACACCAAAGATCAACAGGGCTAAAGCCTTTTAGGTTGAGTATTGAGGATGAATTGGAGTTGAGTCGTAGACCGGCGAATCGACAACCAACCTGTTATCAGTGACAACAGAAGGTGATCCTTGTAAGATCAAGATGAATCTAATCCTGATTTCGAATCAAACGTTCAAGAGGACCTATAACAAAAGACAGACCAATCTTAAACTAAATCTATGAGTCCAAATCGAAAGTAATCTCCATATCACAATTTCACGATGAATCATTTTACTTAACTAATCATGAGTCTGCCCTTAAGTTAGTGCCTAAAGAAAAGGCGGATCTTTGACAGAATCTCCTTTACATAAAGTGGATTGCCAGAGTCGCCACCTGTCAAAATATAATTTAACTCCTCTAAATTAAGAAAATTTCAGCAGCGCTTCCCATAGGAAAAGTGTCTTCGCAGAATTTATACTAACTCAAATATGGAAAAAAAAAAAAAACAATCTTTAATTCTGATAAGTCAAATTTTGTCTAACTCCCCGAATTAGTAAAAATTTGGGCAACACTTCTTTTAGAAAGGTAGGTTTTCCAGATTTATACTAAGTCAGATATGAACTCAACCACAAAACCTGAGTTTAACTTAGACAAAATTTAACTAATTCCTTAGATTTTTAGAAATTTCGGCAGCGCTTCCAGTAGAGAAAGTGTTATTCCAAGACTTATACAAAGCTAAGTTCATAATCTAAAAAAAAACTTTGACTTCTCAAAGTCCAATTTTATCTAACTCCCCGAATTAGCAAAAATTTGGGCAGCACTCCCTTTAGAAAATGAGGTTTTTCAGATTTTTACTAAACCAAAAGGTCAGAAAAACCGAACATGAAAAAAACAAAATTTGACTAACTCCTTGGTTTTGTAGAAATTTCGGCAGCACTTCCGTAGAGAAAGTGACTTACCAAGATTAATACAAGACCAAGTATAACAAAAGATCCCAGAAAATGCAGAAATTGACCTAAGTAAAATAAACTTAGCTAAAAAAATGCAGGGATTGAAACTAACTCCTATGACTCTAACACGTGACGAACAACTAGAGCAACTACCTATCAAACTGAAACTCGGATTAAGTAGTATCCTCACTCAGTCTCATGCAGGTCAAATCACAAAGATAAGTACTCTCACCATCCCTAAAGTCAAATTTATCAAACAATAGTTCATAGTCTCTTAATGATTTATCCCTTTATACCCAACTTACATAGAGCATAAAGCTAGACCACCCAAACAGGGCACAACAACTTTTCTCTTCTTTTAGCATATGGAACATGTCTAGCTCAGCCATGGAGTATACACCAACACGACACAACAATTTTTCTCTTCTTTTAGCATATGACTAGGTCACCCTAGTCGCCCTGAACTGTTTAAATAACCCAACTTTATATAATTGTCTGCACTTAGTCTTTTGAAATAGCATATAACTGAACCGATTATCTTTAGCTGAAGATTCAGTCTGCCCCTTCGTACCACAAGTTTATTCTTCTTAATTAGTACTCTCTTAAGTTGGTGTTAAGCTATAGTCAGACCACCCAAACTTATGGAACCATGTCTGACTAGCCTGTTTATAGATAAAATAATAATAAAGTATAGTCAAATTATAACTTTCTGGTTCCAGCATGTGCGTGGCGTTAGACCAAGACCACCCAAACTTATGGAACATGTCTTGGTCCTCAGCCTGGAACATGCTCAGACCCCCTCGTTCAGAAACCAAAGAAACTAAAAAAAAATCAAAGTAAACAAGGCGATCAAGTCACCCAAACTTATGGAACATACCTGGTCTCTGAAAAGTCATTCACAGTCAGCCCTCACAAGTTAGAGCAACCAAACCACCCAAACTTATAGAACATGTCTGGTTCTCCAGGCAATTCAAAACAAACATAGCACTGAGACTTCCCAAACTTATAGAGACTTGCCCAACCTTTGATAGACCTAGTCAAACTCAAGCAATACTTCCTTGCACCCATCCTTCCCCTATATGCAATTCCACAATCCGCTTTCAGTCAAACAATAAAACTGAAACTGACATTGCACATACGTTCCTTTACTTAGTCTGGTTTGTGTCATGAAAGTCAAACTAAAAAGTCAAAGTAGGGAAACAATGGTTATCTTTCAATTCCCTACCTCCAGAACTCCTCCTGAGTTCCAGCAGAGCTCCCGCAATCGGTGGGCTGGCTCCCCACAGAGTCTTGTTGCGGTCCTACGGGTTGCAATCCCCCATGCCGCCTTCCTCTAAGAACTGGACTAGAATTAGAGTAAGAAGAATAGAAGGAGGGGCTTGAGACTCTCGAGATACAGGAGGGGGGCAAACTCAACTCCCAGGAGAGGGCCGTGTTATCTTAATGCGCATGAGGGCCCCGCGATGGCAGCCAAAATATGTAGCAACTTGGTTAACTCTAAAGTCAAACTGCAGAAGTCAACCCTCTGACAACTTCCTTGCAACACTCATTCGCAGCAAAGACCTCCCTTCACTTAGCTCATTCCCCCACCGAATTCTCGATTCAAGGCATACGGGCCACATACAATCTTACTACCTTGCGATTCCTCTTCAACAGACTTAGCCCCTCTGCAGCTGTGCCCTTGCCTGCCTGCTACTGTACACCTTCGCGGTTAGCCTGCCACTGCACAGTCTGATGGGATGAGTAACACAGCGATCAACGACCGGACTTGCAGCCCCGACAGTTGGTTTATGAATGCAGTGATATTTTGAAAATCATCAACAACAACCAGTCGCTGACAACGTCGTCCCTGCAGAGTTAGCGACACCTTACTGTGCTACAACAGAAAAGTTCCCATGAGAAATGAAAGTTGAAAAAATATTCTATAAAAAAAAAATCCTCTTGATTTATAAATTATCATTCCAATGTTCGTCCAATTCTAAAATTTTTAATTTGATTTGATACGTTCCCGTCTAAATATGAGTTTTCCCTTTCAACTACATTTATTTGTTCAAAATGGAAAGAAAGTTTGTATGAGTTTATGAAATGTTTTAATGAAATTTTCATTTTACTACAACAAATATCTTCTAATTTAGATTGAATTAACCTATTTATAACTAAAAATCCTTACTTAGAATGACAGTCTAATTAAAATATTTCATTAACTCATCCAGACTTTCATTTCATCTTTAGCATGCATTCCAAATAAGAAGGGATACCCTATTCTTGGAATGAAAGTTTAAAAGTAAGATGAAAAATTTTAAAATTGGAATGACATTTTTTAAGATCGAATAAAAATTTAAAATTAAGATTGTAATTTTACTATAGAATGATTATTTAATTCTGGGAATTTTTTTCGTTGGCTAGCAGACTTGGCCCCAATGTTAACCATAGGCCCCGTATTGTGTCAGCGCACAGTTTGGCTCAGCAGTTCGACCTTTAGTTCATCCCACATTACCTGCTCTTGTCTCGTAGGCTAATCCTTGTCGATATGATACGAGTATACCCTACAATCCAACCCAACCCACTGCTTCTGCTCAAACAGTTAGTTGTGATCAGCCGCAAACAACTCTCCCGCTCTTATCGGTTGCTAATGCCCTGCTCCTTCTCTCCTCGTTCGTCTCACTATCCCACCCTAGTCTACACACTGGCTCAAAAAGGTCGACCGAAAAGGATCACGACACCAACAGAAATGCCCTGTGTAGACTACAAAGTAACTTTACGGGACGAAGTCAAGTCGTCGGGATAGCATCGATTAGTGGAAATAGGACCGAGTCGACCAAACACCGCAAGCTCGAAGTCAGGAACGGTACGACTACAAAGGTAAGCGCGACCAAATCACGTCCCAAAGAAAATTACATCGAATCGGTACTCGTAACCTGCGAATCCTTCTCTAGTGTAACGTGAGAGTGTACATACCGCTAAACCACAAACGGATTCATCTCCACCTCATAGTGAGCGTATTCCCTTTCCCTCCGGGCGCAGTTAAAAATCACCGTGTCACAAAACCAAAATCCCAACTAAAAAAACTACTCGCGTCATCACATTCGTGATGGTTAAAAATTTCAAAGTATCACTTTCCCACACTCGATCCCTTCACCAACCAAGCGGAATATCCGTTTTTCGCCCCCACCATATCTACACACACTAATATCCCACGCACATCCTTTCTCTAGTAACTTATCATTCAAACTAACACTGCCATTGAACTCGCCTTATCTAGAAACCCTTATTCTAACCTCTACCCCATTCGATTACTTCGAAAATCGAGTGGTATCTCGTTTTCTTCTCCCTGTCGTTTCCTCTTCCACCATATCCTCCCGCACTAACTTTCCTTACTAACTTCCACTACACCTCCTCTTTCCCTTTTCTAACTTCGGCATCGTGATCGTCCGGGCCTAAAACCCTTATGTAGCATCTTTCTCTACCTAAATCCATCAAGGATTCGGTGCAAAAAGCAACTTTACCCCCCTCGCCATAGCTACTCCTCTTACGCCCTGCACGCATCCGGCACGATTTCGCGTCCGGATTCACTCTCTTATTTCGATTATTCCCCTACCGCTTCTCTTTCCTTCCGCTTTAGCGCCCACAGCTGCGCTTCCTCACCATCACCCTACTGCTCCTCTTTCCTTCTGCTTTAGCGCGTGTAGCTGCGCTTCCTCACCTCGCCCTACTGGTCCTAACGCAACGCCCAACAATCACTATCGGTCGAGTCTATTTGTTCCCAGCCCCCCCCCCCCTTTATCGACTGTACTCATATGCTGACCTCGACACTGCAACTCCGACCAGCGCAGTTTGCTAGGCGTCGGTCGCGCATGCCGAGGACTACTAGCGAATTGCGTGCCAATCGGCCGCCAACCGGATCAACCCCAAAGGACCAAGGCCAAGCGCTACAGTGAGTTGGAGGGCACACGTCCACTGTTAGAGTTGCAACACGAGTCTAAGTGACACTGACTTTGACACAAATTTTGGTTGTAGGACCGAGCAGTCGGGTGAAGACCTTTGCTAAGTTAGTGTGTGGGCGGGTTCCATATGCACGGCCGTTGCAACTGCTGCGGGCCCTCCGACAGTGCCTTCGGCCATCCGTGCCCTGGCTCGATCCCGACTGTCTGGTCCCAACGGATATGCTCAAACTCACAACCTCTCACGGTAGATGGCGGGAGCGGACCATATACCCACAAATAAACCCCGCTACCCTCAGACTGCAGCCCTACAGGCGTACTCCGAACACTCTCCGAATTTCCTTCCATTTCTGGCTATCAACCTTCTTCAAATAGTAACCAAGGGAAGCCATGACCATGGACCCCTCCACTCTTCTCGGCCGGTGACCTCACCGGTCCTTATGATTTAAGTGCAATCACAAACCCAAACCCTGACCGCGTCGTAGTTCATTCTCTACTAAAATAAGGAAGACGGCCCGTCCTAATTTAACAGGTCAAAGAATCTCTTGTCCCTATTTCTCAGCAACGGCATGATAGAGGACTTTCGTCAGCACATGCAGACCCGCCGGATGAGGCGCGCTCTTAAGATCGTCGACTGCCGTGACGACCTTTAGATTCGGCATCACGTCCCGGTCAAAGGAACGCCGGAACACAAAAATAAAAACAAAAAGGTACGATGCTAAAATAAATTATTTTGAACTTTTAGTCATTCACATATGACGACCGAGAAAAAAGATATTCTAACGCTGCCAACGACGAAACCAAGGGGGATAGCTCTTCCAGACCCTCAACCCCTCGGTCCCTTTGCACTATTCTGATATTCCCACGCCGTCGCCGCTCGATCTCGTTCCTTGAATCTCTCAAACGAAAGCCCGCCACCGTAACCAATAGCACTAGGTCCAAGGCTGAGCCTAACTTTTACGAACACCTAAATAAGCGGATTCGGCGCGACGCGTAGTTCTACCGAAACGTCCTCAAAATCACATTGTTGTCGACGCCGTCCTCCACACATACGCGTAGGTCACAGGCAAGCGTATCGATCGAGAGACATAATCCTTTTAATTCCCAATTTAATCAAAAATAAAGAAATTCAACCGGCGATCACGTAGGTTTTTCAATCATCAATAAATAAAACCACGCACGCCTCAAACCTGCGCGCCCACACACTCTCTACTCTGGTCAACCATCCAGTCAAACGTCAATCACAGACGCGGCCGCGCCCTCGCGCGGTAAACCAAACCTATTTCCTGTCACTTACACAAACCAGGGCGGATACCCTTGTAAGGGTATTTGCACTGACACCGCCGCGCGCCTCCACGTGGCGAGCGCAACTGCCGATACCCCTCTTCGTTTTGCCGCGTCGACCACACTTGACCGCCACTGAAGTACGCAACTCGATGGCAACCGAAACCCTGCGAGGCGTGCACTGCCCCCTCGCCGACCCGCCTATGCGCCGCCATACCGTCACTCCGCAAGAAGAAAATTTGAATTTCGAATTTCGAACGGGGCCGTTCTCGCGTTCGCGATTTTCTTTTCCAGGGCCCGTGACGTATTGCCGCCGGCCGCCTGCTGGACCACCACGCCTCCTACACGGACATCCCAAATCGGAGGTCGGACAATCCCCTCGCGGCCATGTATAATCTCATGAAACTGGCCGCGGGAGGGCCCCGAGGATTCGTCCTCGGGGCGATTCTCTGAGGACAGGTGGAACGACACCTCCAAAAATAAAAATAAAAGCTCCGAGGATTCGTCCTCGGAGCCCGAGGACGCACTGAGGAGTGTCGAACGACGCCCTTATGCTCCATCTGTGATCTCAACCAGCACGAGGCAACCGAAGTTGGTGGCGCAGAGATCAGCGGGCCTTTGATGCCCGTTCGACCATGTTAGAAACTCTTCCCGCACAGCTGATCACGGCCACAGCTCTTAGAAGCGAATAGGATATGCAAACCCTGCGCAAGGATCACACGCATAAATCGAGAAGTGGCCGATTTTGAAGTCGAGTAACGAACTCTTGCTAGGCCACCAGACCGTGTTGCCTTCGAGGCCTCCCTCAAGAGGACCCGAGAAGGGGGCATAACCATTTACGGGCTACCTCTGGTTACTGATTAGTGGAGCGGAGGCTGTACTATATATGCATTCCCGTTCTCTGACAAGCGCGCGACCGGGTAGTAATTGGAAAAGGAGACGAGTCACAGCAAACGGAGAAAAAAGCGGGGAGATATTTTTATTTTCCCAGAATTCGTTGTCAGAGCTCGTAAATGTCGCTCGCCTTTTGTCTGCCAGACGCGCAGGTCAGTCTAACGGGCCAGTGGCTTCTTTGGAATTCTCTATTATTTTTTGCTCCTTCTTTTCATTTTATCTTTTGTGCTTGTTCCCCCCGGCTGGTGTAGCTGTTTTCACTTCGCCTGCGGTCCGATGGTAAGTCGAGATCTTCTATTGCCAGTGACAGTGACAGGACTACCGGGTCTGCTCGATGGCAGGTGAACCTGCGCTAGCGCCGCCCGATCCTGCAGCCTGAAGGGATCTACGGTGGGCAACTGCTGGGATATGGAAGCTACCAAGTTGGGTGGTTGAGCGACCGCCTTGTCTGTCGTTGTAGGTTTAGGTTTGTATATATTTGTTTCTTCTGTTTCGGGTTGGTTTTCAAGTTTGTTGCTTTTCGCTGTAGCAATCTCTGGCGGGTTGTTTCTTTTTTCCTTTTGGTTTTGTTCGCTTTTCTCCGGTCGTTGGCTCGGACGTTGTTCCCAGGTACCGTCGCGGTCGCCGTCCGCTTGTGAGCCTAGCGGTAGGGGCCAGACGTGTGGAGAGTCGGTCGGTCGGTTGGTGGGCTCAAGAAGCGTTTGTGTCGAGAGGGTGTGGAGAGGATATTCAATTCAAGAAGCGAGGAAGACGACGACACTCGGGTTACAGGGATATCGTCGCCATATCGGCGGTCGGTCTTGTCGGCTACGGAAGCGGTTTCGTAGAATAGGCGAGGAAAGTAAACAAAAAAAACAAAGGCAAGGTGTGGGTTTGGGGTTGAGCGGGAGGTCGGGGGTTCGAACACGATGCCATCGATCGAAATCGAAAGAAGAAAGAGTTGGCAGGCCGTAGTTTTAGTTAGTAGGCAGGGGATCAGTGTAGGGCAGGGAGTCGGAGAGTCGACGAGGTGGATGATGATGACAGGGTACGGTGGTGGTACGGGACTCTGTCCGCGCCGTCGCTTGTGCTGCACCCGCCGCTGCTGCTCCTGCCGCTGGAGCTGGGGGTGTACGCCTGCAATCTGTCTGTCTGTGCTACTATCCCTGCAGAAGTAACAGCCACGTCCCGGACCGGGAGCGCGCACTCAATAAGCATCAAAGACGATGATGAGAAACAGCAGGCGGCAATCGCGGGTCGTGCTCGCACATTTATCGAGCGAACATTTTCAATTTGAAAATTTTGTGCTTGACTGTGGCTCCGATTACAATTGCCGCCAGCTTGACTTGTAGGATGCCGCTACTGTGGTTTGGACTGCCGCTGTTACTTCGTCGTTTTCAGGGCGGAGACACGATTGGGCGCTGAGAGGGTTGCCATCACACGCTTGCCAGTCTGTTAGGCGCACTTGACCCTCTTTGTTCTTTCCTGGCCCGTACCACATCCCTCGCTGCCCGCATTGGCAGTGGTTGCCGCCTTCAGGGGCTGCGGATGTCTGGGCGGCCTCCCTGCTCGCCGTCGCTGCCAACCTGGCCGTGTGCCATCGGACTGTCGCTGACGCGGGTGGCTGGGGGGTGGGGAAGGGGAGCGGGCTGCCTGCTGCTGGAGGGGGCGTTTTGGCGGGGGAACATTCAGATTTACGTACCGTTGGAGGAGGGGGGGGGAGGACGGCGTTTGGCGGGAGCCACGCATAGAGGGAAGAGAGGATGAGTGGCTACACGGCCGCCTCCACCATGTCCTTCTACCTCCGAGGTCGTGACTGCACTCGAATCCTTGGCACTGTTGGCAGAGTGTAGGGCAGTAGGGTCATTCAGCCTGAGCATGAAGCGGCAGAAGAACAGGGTCCGGGTGGACGCCGCCGCGGTAAGAGTAGCGGGCACGTTGTACATTGGAGAGCAAGGACAACGTCATTTTTGTCCTACCCCACCTTCCAATCTCCTCGCGTTGCGCCACTTGTTGTCATCAGAAGATTCCACACATCTCAGCAACCAATCGTCTACTGGGAGAGGCCGCCATTGTTCATTTGCCAGTCGGTAGTTGCATTTGCACAGCACGCCCGTCACTCAGCGTACGTGTGTGTGTGTGTGTGTGTGTGTGTGTGTGTGTGTGAGAGAGAGAGAGAGAGAGAGAGAGAGAGAGAGAGAGAGAGAGAGAGAGAGAGA